>SJYV01030848.1:641804-699955 GCA_006410875.1 Neotragus pygmaeus
GAACATAACTCACTTCCTGTGGGGGTAGGGTGATAGGTTGGGGTGTCCAACCCATTTCCCGTGCCGGCGAGAGCTTGAAAAGGTGATGCTTGGTGCCATATGCATAGGTATCCTAAAGTTTTGGAATTGTTTCTTAAGTGAAAAAATTAGGTTATTCCACGAAGTTGTGCTGATCACCAGCCTCCAGTCAGAATTTATGTGGGTTTTGCTTCCATGTGTAAGGTGAAAATTTTCTCCCCAATAGAATTTTCTTAATTTTTCGTAGAATTCGAAACCTCATGTTAAAATTTTCTACCCATCTGTGCAAGATGACATACTTTCTGGTGTGACTCATGAATTGCCCACCCTGCTCCTCGACTCTAGTCCAACCTTGACTTAGAGTGGTATAGCGGTATTCTTTGCTTTGACGTGCCACAGGAACTCTATAGCTATTCTTAAAGATCTTGTTTATTACAGGACTCGATATTTTACATAAACTATGAAACATTTTCACCTTACGAGAGTGAAAATATACCCAATTAACAGGTGTTATCTTAACTGATGTGATTGGTGTCTTAATCCTTAGACCTGTTGCTTTTAGAGTACAGGTTCTGTCCTGTGCCTGAAAACAACTTCCTCAGCTTTAAAAATCTATTTAATTAAATTACAAAGGGGGGAAATGTTCTACAGTGCGACTTTCACAGATGTTACATGTAAGTTACATATAGGAATTTTTAAAGCTGAGGAAGTTGTTTTCAGGCAGAGAACAGAACCTATAAGAGACGTGGGTCCCATCCCTGAGTCAGGAAGATCCCCTGGAGTAGGAAATAGCAAACTACTCCAGTATTCTTGCCTGGGAAATCCCATGAACAGAGAAGCCTGGGCAGGCCAGAGTCCATGGGGTCGCATACAGTCCAACACACCTGAGCGATTTAGCACGCACATGCATGCACACGTACCCAGCACCGATTTTAAAATGGTGTCTACGCTTGTGGTTTTAAGGCATGGTGCAGGGATCCTGAAATTCAGCTCAGATTTTAAGTNATACAGTCCAACACACCTGAGCGATTTAGCACGCACATGCATGCACACGTACCCAGCACTGATTTTAAAATGGTGTCTACGCTTGTGGTTTTAAGGCATGGTGCAGGGATCCTGAAATTCAGCTCAGATTTTAAGTAGGGGGAAAATTTGGCTCATAAAGGACGAAAAATATGTACCAGAACGTTCTATTTTCCTATATTCTCAGTGTTTTGTAAGAAACTACTTGTGAAGTAATAAACACTTAACAGTTTGATTTCTTGGCTTGTTTTCAAGTACCACAATACTTAGTAGGTGGTGAGGGTACTGAAAGGATCAATCTATTTGGTGATTATAAAATCTCAACAGCTTTAGTAATTTTAGAATATCTGTCAAGTGAACTGTAATGTCTTTCAAGAATATTTTAAAAAACAAGGCTTTTGTATTTTTTTCCTTTAGGGTTCTCACCTAATCTACCCTCAGAATTTGCAATTGTTTTAACTCTAGTTCCTTTCAAAAGCTAGTTTGTTTAGAGTTTATTAGAAAATCTGATTTACACTAAAATGTTTAAACATCTGTAAAACTTAAATGTCACAGTAAGGAAAAAGATATGTTTTGACCTTTTATAGACATAAAGACAAAAAAGCTAAAACCCCAAAATCAGTGAGTTACCTTTTCAAGGACTATAGTTTCTGCAAAACCTGAAAAAACAGGACACATTTATGTCTGTGTTACTATTAATAAAAGGAACATATAGACTGCCTCAAGCAAGTATTAATTAATTGATTAGAAAAACCTGTTCATTATCTTCTGTTAGTGTACTATAGAAGAAAATATTATGTGAGGCTCCTGACAAACTATTAAACTACAGCATTAAGAACTATTGAAGTGAGCAAAGCTTGTGGAATTAGATGAAATAGAGAAAAAGTAAGTTAAAATATTGATTGAAATACACTAGTAGTGCCTTTAGGAAACTATCTTTGGAAGGCAAAGGAGTTTTTAAAATTCATCTTTATACTATTCCATGGAAGAAATGCAGTATAATAGAAATAAGAAAAATTGTTGCAGCTGAAAGACTTGAGCAACTTGAAGAATTGTCTGTTCAGAAGAAAGCAATTTATAAAGCACATATCTGAAAGAAGATGTTTTGTGATAAGTGGCAGTTATTCATTGGTTCCATCAAAGAAGAAATATTAGAAAACCTTGTGGAAAATAGAGGGAAGTTCACGGAACCTGCTTTTATTCTCTTTAAAAGTGTTTTTGTAGAGTAAATTGCTGTCTTCCAAAGGCTTTTTTCTCCCTTTTTACAGCTCTCTGTTGCAGTTTTCTTTGCATGTTCTAATAGAAACATATTATCAAAATTAGAAAAATAAAGAATTTTGTAAGTGTACTCTGTTGCTTCTTTAAGTAAATGAATTTCATTCCATTACTTGCCATCAAGAAAAAAGAGATTGTCCATTTTTTCATAATATTTAGATTAGATAACCATTTTCTTTTTCAAAAAGCAATCATTAGATATACTGCTCATAGCAGTTTGAAATAAAACAGTAGGTCAAAATTCTGGATTCTGTCTCACTAAAGTTCCATTATCCAGGAAGTGCTAGATGCTATCTTTAATGCAAAAGGATCTTTTCATTCTTTTGTCTACCTTTCTGTATAAAATCATGCTCTTGTTTTACAACAGTTGCTTTTTTGTATATTTGTAGTTTTGATCGTTGCTTATTTTTGCCATTGAGTTGAAAGGGAATATGCTAACAACATGAATGGTTCTTAAACCTGCTGAACTGCTGTCATCTCAGGGCCATCAAGAGTATTCAAATGAGAATACCCCTTATATGACCTTTCATTATTTCAAGAAAAGTTTATTGAGTGCTTACTATGAAATAGTCTCTGTTTTAGGATCTTGAAATACATCAGTGAATACAGACAAATATCCAAATTCTCTTGGAGTATCAGTTCAGTTCAGTCACTCAGTTGTGTCTGACTCTTTGTGACCCCATGAACTGCAGCACGCCAGGCCTCCCTGTCCATCACCAACTTCCAGAGTCCACCCAAACCCATGTCCATTGAGTCAATGATGCCATTCAACCATCTTATCCTCTCTCGTCCCCTTCTCCTGCCCTCACTTTCCCAGCATCAGGGTCTTTTCCAATGAGTCAGCTCTTTGCATCAAGTGGCCAAGGATTGGAGTTTCAGCGTCAGCATCAGTCCTTCCAATGAACACCCAGGACTGATCTCCTTTAGGATGGACAGGTTGGATCTCCTTGCAGTCCAAGGGACTCTCAAGAGTCTTCTCCAACACCACAGTTCAAAACCATCAGTTCTTCGCCACTTAGCTTTCTTTATAGTCCAACTCTCACATCCATACATAACCACTGGAAAAACCATAGCCTTGATTAGACAGACCTTTGTTGACAAAGTAATGTCTCTGCTTTTTAATATGCTGTCTAGATTGGTCATAACTTTCCTTCCAAGGAATAAGTGTCTTTTAATTTCATGGCTGCAATCACCATCTGCAGTGATTTTGGAGCCCCCAAAAATAAAGTCTGACACTTGTTTCCACTGTTTCCCCATCTGTTTGCCATGAAGTGATGGGACCAGATGCCATGATCTTAGTTTTCTGAATGTTGAGCTTTAAGCCAACCTTTTCACTCTCCTCTTTCTCACTTTCTTCTCAGTTCCTCTTCACTTTCTGCCATAAGGGTGGTGTCATCTGCATATGTGAGGTTATCGATAGTTCTCCCGGCAGTCTTGATTCCAGCTTGTGCTTCTTCCAGCCCAGCATTTCTCATGATGTACTCTGCATATAAGTTAAATAAGCAGGGTGACAATATACAGCCTTGATGTACTCCTTTTCTTATTTGGAACCAGTCTGTTGTTCCATGTCCACTTACAACTGTTGCTTCCTGACCTGCATACAAGTTTCTCACGAAGCAGGTATATTCCAAATCAAAACCGGAATTTTGCTTCTTGATATTCCTAAATAAGCTCTGTAGTGTGATCATTGTTCAAACTGAATCAAGAAACAGCTGTAAACGTGATCTCTTTTGGTCTTGATCTCTAAGCATTCTAAACCCAGTTTTTAATATTTCAGTCGAATTTTTCTCCATACCATTAAAGTCCCTTTGTTAAATATTCAACCCTTTTCATCGATGCATGCATCACAACCCTACCATTCTAACCTTTGTGTGGTACAAACAAAAGTGAACAGTGAGGAAAATAGGGGATCAGACAGGCCTGGGTTCAAAAGTGATGTTTACATTTTGCTAGCTGAGCTTTTTACTGGCTTGGTAACCTTGAACCATTTATTTAAGCTCTCTGAGCCTCACTTGCCATAAACCTAAATGGGATTGTTTTATGTAAATCACCTGGCAGAATGCCTGTTGTTAGGAGCTTAAAAAAACAGTGAAAGTGTTTGTCACTCAGTCGTGTCTAACTCTTTGTCACCCCATGGACTGTAGCCCACCAGGCTTCTCTGTCCATGGAATTCTCCAAGCAAAAATACTGGAGTGAGTAGCCATTCCCTTCTCCAGAGAATCTTCCTGACCCAGGGATTGAACCCAGGTCTCCTGCATTGCAGAGTCTTTATGTCTGAGCCACCAGATATGGGAAGCTCATTAGGAGCTTAATGAATGCTATTATTTTACCCCCCTGTTTGCTTCATTATTCTAGCTATTGGGGTATGCCTGCATGACTGTTGTAAGCCTTACATATTCCCAGAAGTATGGGGATGCGGTGCTAGGATTATTCAAATTCAGCCTTTCCCAATCTAAGTAATTTAAGCATGCCCACGTAGCTGTCAAGATTTTACTTTTTGTTCTTTGCAGAAGAAATCACTAATTTCCATGATTATTTTAGATAATAAACATAGAAGGAGTTTCTAGCAAAGATTAAAGAATCGCTAAAGTAATTTGAATTGTTAAAGGAAGACTTTTTGAATCAGCCTTCTGCTGCTGCTGCTGCTAAGTCGCTTCAGTCGTGTCTGACTCTGTGAGACCCCATAGACAGCAGCCCACCAGGCTCCGCCGTCCCTGGGATTCTCCAGGCAAGAACACTGGAGTGGCTTGCCATTTCCTTCTCCAATGCAGGAAAGTGAAAGTGAAGTCACTCAGTCGTGTCCGACTCTTCGAGACCCCATGGACTGCAGCCTACCAGGCTCGTCCATCCAAGGGATTTTCCCAGCAAGAGTACTGGAGTGGGGTGCCATTGCCTTCTCCAGAATCAGTCTTCTAAACTTATTTAAATATTAAGCCTAACATTCTCTTGTTACCCATCTACACATCCCCAACTAAATTGGTCTCTGGGGAAAAAAAATGTATCTTGTACCCATCCTTTTCTATCTTGGTTCATGCTGTTGTTCATTCTCTGTGTGAAACCTTTGTCTTTTCCTAGGAAAATCCTTATGTATCTATCAGAATGCCAGTTTCTTTGGCCCTTTCTCAAATACCACCTTCAGCTTCAAAAATTATTTTCTGATGTCTGTCCTCTAGTACTTCTATTTTCCCAACCATGTGTGCTGTGTCTGTTGACCCTCCAGAGCATTTTGTACTTTTCTTATGGCATTTAAAATCCAGTACGACTGATGTTGTTGTGTATTTCTGTTGTTATTGTTGTCAGGTGAGTGTATACTGCTCGGTTCTGTCTCGTCACAACAAAGATTTGGAGTGACGGACATTAAAGCCCTTGGCATGTCACAGCTCTTGGGTCTTGGACAGACCAGACCGTGTTATAGCTCTTAGACAAATCAGTGTTACAGCTCTATTTTATTTAGATAATAACAGGAAAATCGAGGGCATGTCGACACAAAGATGCGAAGAGAAGAGCACTCAGCGCGCGGGAGAGAGAGTGAGAAAGAGCACACGCATGCAGGAGAGAGAGAATGAATGAATGCATGCAGCGGGCGGAGGGAGACCCCTGGCCCTTTGGCCCCTCTTTTTACATGTTTTTCCTCCCCTCGGGCCTGCGCTATGTAAATTGGGCTGGCCTGGAGTGCTGTTTGTTCTACCTGAGGTCCTCACTCTGGTCCTCAGACATTCCTTTGTTCTATTTTCCTGGGCTTTTCCCTTCCCTGTCTTTTAGCCACCACCATTCTGGACTCCTGTTTCCTATTCTAACTACCTAACATTCCCCCCTCGAGATGGGAGGCCCAATTCTTTGGGAATAGGGGTGTCGAGGTCTTTCTGGCTACTTCCTACTGAGCTGGGGCGGTGAGGGGTATTGGTCCTCGCCCTCTTGCTAGTCACAAGCCTCAGAGTCCTTATAGCGGTGTCCATCTAAGAGTGAGTGAGATTTCCCGTGGTCGGCTGTAGTTTTATCTTTGTTGAACCGGCACTGCATGTTGTAGCTTGTTGACCGGGCCAGAGACAAAACAGGTTAGACAACTGACAGTACATGGAACAATCATAAGCAGCATCAATATGGCATAACGAGGACTAGTAGGGGCATTAACCAATTCCATATTCACATCACCAGGATGGCTTAAGTCCCTCCTTGTGTAGGGATCAGAAGATCTATCTCCTGTCTGTTTTGGAGTACTATCCCTGCCAAGCTGTATTGGCTCTTTAGAGCTATCCTGAGAAATCTTATCCCCAGAAACCAGATTTTGGGGGTGTTCACTAGAATGGCACTCATTGGTAGTCCTGAATAGGTATCTGAGCTCTCCCAGGGGCTCACAGGTGTATTGAGTGTCATCTTTTTTTTTCTACGGCTTGACTTGTGAATAGTGAATCCAGGAGTCATGTCCTGGTACCTTGACTGCTGTGGGGGTAGAAAGTATTATAGGGTAGGGGCCCTTCCATGTGGGCTGGAGTTGAACCTTGGGGACCCATCTTTCCAAACTTTAATTAGGACTTGAGTCCCTGGAGCATATAGTGGTGACTCCTTACAATCTTTTGGGTCCTGGTTCATACCCCACAAGCTTATATCCTGTTGGAATTGCCCAGTGGCCGTGGTATAAGACTGGAGGGTCTGAACCTCTGGATCTAGGAAGAGGTCATTGACATAAACAAAAGGTCTCCCATATAGCATCTCCTAAGGACTAAGACCAACCTGTTCCTTAGGGGCAATATGGGTGCAGAGGAGAGCAGTTGATAAAGCCTTCTTCCATCCCAGGGAGGTCTCCTGGGTTATCTTTTTTATCACTGATTTTAAGAATTGGTTGGCTCTTTCTACTTTTCCTGAAGACTGAGGCTTCCAGGCACAATGGAGATAATAAGTAATGCCCAATGCTTTAGAGACCCCTTGGGTGACCTTAGAAATAAATGATGTCCCATTGTCACTTTGTAATGACCTGGGCAGACCAAATCTTGGAATTATTTCATGGAGCAGTTTTTTTTACCACCTCCTCAACCTTCTCAGTATGGGTGGGAAAGCCTTCAATCCATCCTATGAATGTATCTATCATGACTAATAGGTATTTATATCCTTGAGAAACTGGCATCTGGGTGAAGTCCATCTGCCAGTCCTCTCCTGGGTAGGCCCCATGTCGGGCTGGGCCAGCTCGGGTCTTTGAGCTCCTTGGGGGTTGTTTAAATGGCAAGTGGGACAAGAGGAGACCACTTGTCTTATAGTTGTTTGGAACCCTGTTCCTCTTAAGGATCTTTCTAGTAATATTTGGAGGGTTTTTTCTCCTAAATGAGTGGTGGCGTGTAAGGAGTTAACCAACTTCAATTAGAGGTTTCCAGGCAAAAAAATCCTTCCTTTTGCCACCACCCCATATGATCTTCTTGAAAGCCCTCACTCTTAGTTTTAAGAGTCTCACCTTCAGTATATGAAGGAGTTTCTTGCAAATTAGTCTGTGGAACTAAGGTGGCAATCCCTATTAGGTCATGGTTCTGTAATGCTGCTCTCTTAGCTGCCTGATCAGCTGCTTGGTTCCCTCGTGCCACTTCCGTGCTCCCTTTTTGGTGTCCTTTACAGTGGGAGGCTGAAACCTCAGTGGGCAGATGAACTACCTCCAAGAGTCTTAAGAATTTGATGACCATATTTGATTGGGGACCCTCAGGTGGTCAAGTGGCCCCTTTCTTTCCAAATAGCAGCCTGTGCATGTAGCACCAGAAAGGCATACTTGGAGTCAGTGTAAATGGCTCCTCTTTTTCCTTTTCTCAGCTCTAAAGCTCGAGTCAGGGCTATGAGCTCAGCTAATTAAGCTGAAGTACCTGGTGGCAGAAGCTTAGCCTCTGTGATCTCAAAATTGGAGACTACTGCATATCCAGCTCTTTTTTCCATCCAAACAAAGCTACTTCCATCAGTGTATCAGATTTCCTCAGGATCGGCCAGAAGATCTTCTAACAGTCCCACTTGGGGTGTTGTCCAGTGGTCCAAGGTTTCTAGACAAGAGCGAAAGGGGAGAGAGCCCTCTGGGGTAGGCAGGAGAGTGGCTGGGTTAAGAACCTCACAAGGGGATATAGTTAGGCCTGGATTTTCCATCAGCATTACTTGATATCTGAGGATTCTTTGATCAGACATACAAAATGGCCTTTCCCATTTAGGAATTGTTTTACTTGGTGGCTGATAAAAATAGTTAGTTTGCTCCCAAAGGAGAGTTTTAAAGCATCTTCTATCATGATTGCAATAGCTGCAAGATTTCGAAGGCAGGGGGGCCAGCCTTGTGTGGTTGGATCGAGCCTTTTGGATAAGTAAGCTACAAGCTGGGGCTCAGATCCCAACCTTTAAGTTAACACTCCCAAGGCTATTCCCTCTCTTTCATGGACATAAAGTTGGAATGCTTTTTCTGTATCTGGCAACCTCAAGGCAGGTGCCTGAGTTAAGGCTTGTTTTAGTGTAGCCTCTGCCTTCTTTTGAGTTCCCCACATCAGTGGGATTGAATCATGTCATCCCTTTAAGCTTTCATATAAGGGCTGGGCAATTAGACCATAGTTGGGTATCCAGATTCTATAATACCCAGTTAGCCCCAGAAAAGCTCGCAATTGTTTTTGAGTCATGGGGGAGGGCAACTGGAGGGTTCCTTGTACCCGATCAGAGGACAGCCTCCTGGACCTGTGTGTAATCTGAACTTCCAGGTAAGTGACCTTTGTCTCGACTGTCTGTGCCTTAGCATGGGAGACTTTATATCCCCATTCTGCCAAAATGTTTAGAACCTGAATTGCATGTTGTTNCTGGAGGGTTCCTTGTACCCGATCAGAGGACAGCCTCCTGGACCTGTGTGTAATCTGAACTTCCAGGTAAGTGACCTTTGTCTCGACTGTCTGTGCCTTAGCATGGGAGACTTTATATCCCCATTCTGCCAAAATGTTTAGAACCTGAATTGCATGTTGTTGGGCACTTTTCTCATCTGGAGAGCAGATTAGTAGGTCATCTACATATTGTAATATTTTCCCATTAGGTCCCAGGTCCAGATCTAGGAGATCCCACTAAGGGCCTCTCCAAACAGGTGGGAGCTATCTCTGAACCCCTGAGGTAATAATGTCCAAGTCATCTGTTGGTGTTTTTCTCCTGGGGCCTCCCACTCAAAGGCAAAAAGATATTGGGATTCTTTAGCCAGTGGTATGCAAAAAAATGCATCTTTGCGATCCAAGACTGTAAACCACTTGGCACTGGGTGGGTTTCTCCCAAGATTACATAGGGATTGGGTACTGTGAAATGGAGGGGGACTACAGCTTCATTTATGATCTGGAGATCTTGAACTATTCACCAGGTTCCGTCCTTTTTCTTTACTGAGAGGATCGGGGTGTTACATGGCGAACTGGTCGGGACCAATAGCCCACAAGCAAAGAATTTGTTTATTAAAGGCTATAGTCCCTCCTGAGCTTCTGTTTTGAGGGGATATTGTTTCTGGTTAGGAAACCAAGTAGGATCTCGGAGGACAAAGATGACCGGTTCAGCTTGGTGGTCCCACACCTGGGGGTTAATTTTGTCTTCCCATAGTTTTTGGTCCCTCTCTATTGAAGGTGTAATGGGTTCTTCAGTAGTAACCAGGAGCTGTAAGAGCTCTAGGGGCTGAAAAACTTCCCATCACAAGGGTGGTCCCCAGTTTAGTGAGTATATCTCTTCCCAATAAGGGAGTAGGACACTCAGGGACCACCAGAAACTGGTGGGAAAATATTTGTCCATCCCAGCAACAAAGAAGTGCTCGGCTGAATCTTTTAGTAGTTGCTTTTCCTGTAGCACCCAAAATGGTACAGGTTTGGGAGGAGAAGGCTCCAGAGTAGAAAATCAAGACAGAGTAGGTAGCCCCTGTGTCAACCAAGAAATTCTCAGAACTACCTGCCACGTCCAGTTGCACTCTTGGCTCTGGCCCCATGATGGTTATCTGTGACAGGTGGGCTGACTCGAATGGGCTGCTTTGGTCCTCTTGAACCATCGTGAGGGTAGGCTTGGCGCTTGACCTTGAGGCTCTTGGGTCCCGAGGGCAGAGTGCTGCCCAGTGTCCCAGTTGATGGCATTTGTAGCAAGCCGTTTTAAGAGACTTGTCATGGTTTGGACACGCTTTGGCCCAGTGCCCCGCCTGCCTACACATTAGGCATTTGCCTAGTGCCTTGTCCTTCAAGGACTCAGGGTTTGCCATAGGGCTTCTCTGAAGGGCTGCCAGCATCTGGGCATGCCTTGTCTCTTTCCTTCTCTCCCTCTCTTGGGCCTTGGCCTTCTTCCCCTGTTCTATGTTATAAAAGGTATTGGTGGCTGTCTGGACCATCTCATCTAAAGAGGAAGCGGGATCCTGTTGCTGTAGCTGTTGTAACTTAATTTTGATATCTGCTGCACATTTGGACAGGAATTTGTCCTTTAAAATCACCTGTCTCTCATAAGAGTCTAAGTCCAGATTGGTAAACTTTTGGAGGGCCTCTTTTAGCCTTTCCAGAAAGGCAGTGGGGTTCTCATTGGGTTCCTGAGTTATTGCTGAGACTGGGCACAGTCCCACAAGTAATAGGCTTCCTTCTATTTCCATGGTTGGACTTCCTTAGGGGTGAGTCTTTCTGAAGCTTATGCTACCCAGTACTGTTGCAACCTGAGAGCCAGGCGTCCCTGGGTCAGGGTGCAGATCTCCAGGCAGGCTGAGATGTGATAGCCTCCTAGAGATCGAATCCCTGGGCAGGTCAAGGCATGACAGCCTCCCGAGAATTGGGTCCCTGGGCAGGTCGAGGCGTGACGACCTCCTAGTACCCCTGGTCTGGCGGATCCCTGAGCAGGTTGAGGTGTGACAGCCTTTCAAGGACCAGATCCCTAGGCAAGTCAAGGCAGGTTGACCTCCTGGGATCCCCAGACTGGAGTTGGGCATCCCCCAGATCTCCAGCGTGACCAGTGCTGGGTGGGATTAAGGGGTTATAATCTTAACTCATTGCTGGTTTGTCCACTGTGGATGGGAATAGATATCATGATGTAAAGCAACCCAAGCCTGTGCCTGGGAGTCTGGGAAACAGCATAACAGTCATAAGCCTTGTCCTCTTACTCTAAGGGATTGTAAGTCACTGATTTCTTTACCTAGTCCTCTATAAGTGCAGGTTAGGGTGTCTCCAATGGTTAACATTTCATTGTCATAGACCCACTTTAGGTAATAATAGAAGTAGTGACAAAAGAGTGGGTTATCTGGCCCTATTAGGGACATTAAGGTATTTTAATAGTAGGCTGGGTGGAGCAATGTTGCCTACTAGGGGGCAGGGTCCTGATTGTAGGAGTTAGTAATTGACTTAAGAACAAATTTGTTTAGAGGCAACAGACCAAATGTTCCATAAAAGTGGAGTGGAGATTTGATCCAGGGGTTTGTAGCTTTAGAAGAAGGGTGGTAAGGGTCTGGGCCCAAACGGCCTGTGGGGCTAACTCCCAGAGTGGCAAACATTATCCCTGGAAGCCCAATTGCCTTTGAAGGGATGCCAACTGATGGACTTACAGCAGGCACTGTGTGCCTGTTGCCCACCCTAGCGGGTTCACTGAGAGATGTCAATGTTGCACATGTTGTAGGAAACATGGAAGATGAAGGGCTGAGGGATTGGATATTATACAGTATTTCCCTCCACAGGGCCAGCTATTTTCTGGTTGTCCCTCCAGAAGATTGTAGAGGCCACATTGTGAGCCTGGATGGGGCTCAGGAAAAAAGCATGAAACAGGAGGGAAGGGAAAAGGGCACAACCTTTGAAAGAATGACACAGCACAAGGGCATAATGTAAACTGATTAAAATCAACTGGGTCCAAGATGACAGATCAAATTCAAGCAAACCTTAATCCCCAATCTGTAAACTAAATGACACACCCAGAGGTGGCAGGACAGCTCCAAGGCTCTGCCAAAAGACAGAGGAGTGGGTGGTTCCCCAGTGGCTGGGATGATCCTCCCACTCATTAGCATATTAATTCACCTGGCTCACAAAACCTAAGCCAAGCCATTGGGGTTCTTCTTGGAATGGGCCGCATTCCGTGGCCCATACCTAATAGAGTGGGCGCTTCCCTCTGAATCCTAACAAATCTACTTCTTACCTATAGCTTTGTCTCTCACTGAATTTCTGCAATGAGACATCAGAGCCTGAGCTTCATTAGGTCCTGAAGCTAGGCATCCTGGGTTTTGGCCAGGCTCAAGTCCCAGGAGAGAGAGCTGAAGGACAGGAGGAAAAAGCAGTGGGAAAAACGTCCAAGGAATCCCTTTCATAGCCTGCCGGAAAATTTGCTAAATATCTGACTGGTGCTCACAGTTTTCATTGGCCTGATCCTTGGCACAAAGAAGAGTAAGGACAGAAGAACCCCAGTGGCTTGGGTAACAGCTACTGGGGCTCAGCAGATAGCGCCTTTGGGACATGCTGAGGAGTAGCCCCTCCAGAGTCCCTCAGTTGTGCCCACTGCTGCCCGCCTGTTTGCAGGTGGGGCGGGGGTGGGGGGCGTTGGAGGAAACAAGAAATGAGAAATTGTAAAGGAATTAAGATTTCTTTAGGCATATGTCCCTCCAGCCATAGGAGCAAGGATCTCTTACCTTAACTGGAGGTCTTCTGGAGTGTGAGACTGAGCCACGAGAGCTTTCTGCTGAGTTCGTTTTTCGCTGTCCCGGTTTCCAGCACCATGGGCCTCTTGTCACTTTCCTTGCGATGGGTTTTCTTTGCATTCTGCTGGGCTCCTGCTGTGCTTGGCTTCCTCCTTGCGGCTGCTCGGCTGCTCCGAGGTTGTTACAGCCAGGTTAAATCCAAGTCACGGCACCATAGATGTCAGGCGAGTTTATACTCCTCGGTTCTGTCTCGTCACAACAAAGATTTGGAGTGACGGACAGTAAAGCCCTCGGTGTGTCACAGCTCTTGGGTCTTGTTATAGCTCTTAGACAAATCAGTGTTACAGCTCCGTGTTACAGCTCTATTTTATTTAGATAATAACAAGAAACTGCATCCTTGAGGCGTGAGGGCATGTCGACCCAAAAACGCGAAGAAAAGAGCCCCCCAGCGCGCGCAGAGGGAGAGAGAGAAAGAGCGGGCGCGCCCGCGTGTGTGGTGGGGAGAGGCCCCCAGCCCTGTGGCGCCTCTTTTTATGTGCTCTTTCTTCCCCGGGGCCTGCCCTGTGTAAACTGGGCTGGCCAGGAGTGCTGTTTGTTCTACCTGAGGTCCTCACTCTGGTCCTCGGACCTCCCTTTGTTCTATTTTCCTGGGCTTTTCCCTTCCTTGTCTTTTAGGCACCGCCGTTCTGGACTCCTGTCTCCTAGTCCAACTACCTGACGTTGTCATTATCTAGAGTTCATGAATGGTCATAAAAGTTGGCAGACTACACGATATTACTGTCTGTGTCTACTCTCCTACCTGGCCATGCACATCATAAGTATTCAGTAAATATTTGTGGAGTTGAATTGGCAACTGGGGTAGATGAAACTGATCAATAAGTTTTATCCACTACTTATACCCATTGTTTAATATATATTAGATATGTTTATATATATATATATATATATNAGAGCCAGGCGTCCCTGGGTCAGGGTGCAGATCTCCAGGCAGGCTGAGATGTGATAGCCTCCTAGAGATCGAATCCCTGGGCAGGTCAAGGCATGACAGCCTCCCGAGAATTGGGTCCCTGGGCAGGTCGAGGCGTGACGACCTCCTAGTACCCCTGGTCTGGCGGATCCCTGAGCAGGTTGAGGTGTGACAGCCTTTCAAGGACCAGATCCCTAGGCAAGTCAAGGCAGGTTGACCTCCTGGGATCCCCAGACTGGAGTTGGGCATCCCCCAGATCTCCAGCGTGACCAGTGCTGGGTGGGATTAAGGGGTTATAATCTTAACTCATTGCTGGTTTGTCCACTGTGGATGGGAATAGATATCATGATGTAAAGCAACCCAAGCCTGTGCCTGGGAGTCTGGGAAACAGCATAACAGTCATAAGCCTTGTCCTCTTACTCTAAGGGATTGTAAGTCACTGATTTCTTTACCTAGTCCTCTATAAGTGCAGGTTAGGGTGTCTCCAATGGTTAACATTTCATTGTCATAGACCCACTTTAGGTAATAATAGAAGTAGTGACAAAAGAGTGGGTTATCTGGCCCTATTAGGGACATTAAGGTATTTTAATAGTAGGCTGGGTGGAGCAATGTTGCCTACTAGGGGGCAGGGTCCTGATTGTAGGAGTTAGTAATTGACTTAAGAACAAATTTGTTTAGAGGCAACAGACCAAATGTTCCATAAAAGTGGAGTGGAGATTTGATCCAGGGGTTTGTAGCTTTAGAAGAAGGGTGGTAAGGGTCTGGGCCCAAACGGCCTGTGGGGCTAACTCCCAGAGTGGCAAACATTATCCCTGGAAGCCCAATTGCCTTTGAAGGGATGCCAACTGATGGACTTACAGCAGGCACTGTGTGCCTGTTGCCCACCCTAGCGGGTTCACTGAGAGATGTCAATGTTGCACATGTTGTAGGAAACATGGAAGATGAAGGGCTGAGGGATTGGATATTATACAGTATTTCCCTCCACAGGGCCAGCTATTTTCTGGTTGTCCCTCCAGAAGATTGTAGAGGCCACATTGTGAGCCTGGATGGGGCTCAGGAAAAAAGCATGAAACAGGAGGGAAGGGAAAAGGGCACAACCTTTGAAAGAATGACACAGCACAAGGGCATAATGTAAACTGATTAAAATCAACTGGGTCCAAGATGACAGATCAAATTCAAGCAAACCTTAATCCCCAATCTGTAAACTAAATGACACACCCAGAGGTGGCAGGACAGCTCCAAGGCTCTGCCAAAAGACAGAGGAGTGGGTGGTTCCCCAGTGGCTGGGATGATCCTCCCACTCATTAGCATATTAATTCACCTGGCTCACAAAACCTAAGCCAAGCCATTGGGGTTCTTCTTGGAATGGGCCGCATTCCGTGGCCCATACCTAATAGAGTGGGCGCTTCCCTCTGAATCCTAACAAATCTACTTCTTACCTATAGCTTTGTCTCTCACTGAATTTCTGCAATGAGACATCAGAGCCTGAGCTTCATTAGGTCCTGAAGCTAGGCATCCTGGGTTTTGGCCAGGCTCAAGTCCCAGGAGAGAGAGCTGAAGGACAGGAGGAAAAAGCAGTGGGAAAAACGTCCAAGGAATCCCTTTCATAGCCTGCCGGAAAATTTGCTAAATATCTGACTGGTGCTCACAGTTTTCATTGGCCTGATCCTTGGCACAAAGAAGAGTAAGGACAGAAGAACCCCAGTGGCTTGGGTAACAGCTACTGGGGCTCAGCAGATAGCGCCTTTGGGACATGCTGAGGAGTAGCCCCTCCAGAGTCCCTCAGTTGTGCCCACTGCTGCCCGCCTGTTTGCAGGTGGGGCGGGGGTGGGGGGCGTTGGAGGAAACAAGAAATGAGAAATTGTAAAGGAATTAAGATTTCTTTAGGCATATGTCCCTCCAGCCATAGGAGCAAGGATCTCTTACCTTAACTGGAGGTCTTCTGGAGTGTGAGACTGAGCCACGAGAGCTTTCTGCTGAGTTCGTTTTTCGCTGTCCCGGTTTCCAGCACCATGGGCCTCTTGTCACTTTCCTTGCGCTGGGTTTTCTTTGCATTCTGCTGGGCTCCTGCTGTGCTTGGCTTCCTCCTTGCGGCTGCTCGGCTGCTCCGAGGTTGTTACAGCCAGGTTAAATCCAAGTCACGGCACCATAGATGTCAGGCGAGTTTATACTCCTCGGTTCTGTCTCGTCACAACAAAGATTTGGAGTGACGGACAGTAAAGCCCTCGGTGTGTCACAGCTCTTGGGTCTTGTTATAGCTCTTAGACAAATCAGTGTTACAGCTCCGTGTTACAGCTCTATTTTATTTAGATAATAACAAGAAACTGCATCCTTGAGGCGTGAGGGCATGTCGACCCAAAAACGCGAAGAAAAGAGCCCCCCAGCGCGCGCAGAGGGAGAGAGAGAAAGAGCGGGCGCGCCCGCGTGTGTGGTGGGGAGAGGCCCCCAGCCCTGTGGCGCCTCTTTTTATGTGCTCTTTCTTCCCCGGGGCCTGCCCTGTGTAAACTGGGCTGGCCAGGAGTGCTGTTTGTTCTACCTGAGGTCCTCACTCTGGTCCTCGGACCTCCCTTTGTTCTATTTTCCTGGGCTTTTCCCTTCCTTGTCTTTTAGGCACCGCCGTTCTGGACTCCTGTCTCCTAGTCCAACTACCTGACGTTGTCATTATCTAGAGTTCATGAATGGTCATAAAAGTTGGCAGACTACACGATATTACTGTCTGTGTCTACTCTCCTACCTGGCCATGCACATCATAAGTATTCAGTAAATATTTGTGGAGTTGAATTGGCAACTGGGGTAGATGAAACTGATCAATAAGTTTTATCCACTACTTATACCCATTGTTTAATATATATTAGATATGTTTATATATATATATATATATATCAATAATCATATAGCTATGTGATGAGACTTACGAGAACTCGATTTAATTGGAAAGAACCTATCCTCAATTTAATTGGAAAGAACTAAGTTGTAATTAATATGTATAGATTCTGAAGACTGAAGGTGTTTCAGTGAAGGTGGGGTGGGGACTCATTGTAGAGTTGCTTGCATTTTGAGAAATATCCCAGGCTGTCTGAACTCAGAATAGATTTAGATATCAAGAGATACTTACCTTGCAATTCCACTCCTAGTTATATACCCAAGAGAATTAGAAATAGGTTCACATCTTTTCCCCAGATGTTCCTAGTAGCATTTATTTGTAAGAGCCAAAATATAGAAACAAAACCAAATGTTTATCAGTTGATGAATAAATAAGCAAAATGCAATGTAGTCATTCAATGGAATATTATTCATCAATGAAAAGGAATGGAGCATTGGTACATGCTATAAAATGGATGAATCTTGAAAATATTACACTAAAGGGAAGGAAGCTAGACACAAAAAGCCACATATGATTCCAGTAATATACAAGTGTGTTGTCTTAACCACAATTTCACCAGCAAAAATTCTTGGCTAATTGGATAGGCATAAAATTATTCTTCTCTTTGATTACTGCTTCCATTATAGTGTTTCTATATTATGGAATTGGCATCTGTGGGAGCATGAAGGAATTCAAAGCCTTTATATTTGCTCCCTCACCTGGAATAGCTTCCTTAAAGAATATGGATTTTTAAGGACCCTAGGAATCAAACCAGTCCCTAATTTGAATCAGCTCAAAACTACTGTTACTCAGTGGTGTTCTGCTTATTCCTTAAATGGCATTCACATTTAAACTATATTTAGCTATAATTCCAATTCCTATTCAACTAACTTAATTCTCATAATTTGGTGTTTTGGGTATTAACTAACTTCATGTTGCATATGAGAAGATAGAGGCTAGTTCACTTGCCCAGGGTCACTTGACCTGTAAGTGAAAGAGACAGGATTTGAGTGCAGCCAGTTATTATTCTCAAACTCTGTGATCTCCTAGAGTCACTACTAAAATTTCCTGGGGGCTAATAGAAACTGGAAATGAAATTTGAAACGGAACTTGGCCAATCAAGCACTTACTTACATATGTATGTAATGAAGCAGTTAGCAGAACAGGTTTTTTCATTTTATTTTTTTATTGGCCCTCAAATAGGCCCAGAGTAACTTTTTAAATAATAACTTCGAAATTGATAACAAGGTTAGTGAGATACTCAAAAGCATAGTACATGATAGCAAAGAAAGAGAATTTTTTTTCATTTTTATTCCGTATACTATGCTCACTAGACAGATTTAGGATCAGGAATATAAAACGAGATGCCATGTTCAAATGCTCAGCTTTAGTCAGATGAAATACCCCAACATATAGATAAGGCAATTAAGGCCCAGAATTACATACCAAATACAGTGACACAATGTACCCTGGAACATCAGCCACCTGCTTCCTAGTACACTTTGCTAAATTGACTGAACCAAGTAGAAACAACAATCTATGTGGTTGTTTTGTAATTTATAATTTTTATAATTTAATATGGAATCCTTAAAAGAGATCATTTCTTTGTGTATTTTAAAACAATAATAATAAAGATCCACACACCAAATTACTAAATATTTAGTGATAGGTTAAAATAAGAAGTGATACTGAAGACCAGGTTGAACCCTAGTGTATCAGATAGTCTATCTGTAAGTTATACCTGAATAGTATTTATCTGTATCCCAGATGAGTATTTGGAGTTTTCAACAAAGCCAGCCCTTTTCTTCTATCCCTAATCCTTTAAGTGAAACTAATACCCCTGCTTCCCCCCAAATATTATCCAGATACTCCACTTTCATTTCTTAGCCTCAAAATTTATATTTCCTTTCTTATGCCATCTCCATACTTCCTTCATTCCTGTACTTCATAACTTTAATTCCTATTTGCTTGACACAAACCTTGCATTTTTATTGCCAGTGATACCACAATTACTTCAGCGCTTTGCAAAAGCAATATAGCTATTGTGTCAGCAATAATAATAGGTTCACAGTCTTGAGCCAGATTTCCACTGCTAGGATTTTATTCTGAGAAAATACTTCGAATAAAGAAAATAGTAAAAGGGACAAAATGTTAATGGCACTGATATCTATACTATTTTTAAAAACTGGAAACCTGCTAGATACCCAAAAATAGAATAATGGTTAAGCAAATTATTACCTATTCATTCAGTAGCTTCTTTTAAAATATATTAAAAGATGCTCTAAGAATGTTTATGCCAAAATGAAAAAAAGGAGAAATCGAGAAAAAATAGAAAATTTTATGTGATTCATGTATTTCTGAAGCATTTGTATTTTCTATGTCATAATAATTGACATTCATTGAGCATATACCGGTGTCAGGCACAATACTAGTGCAATATTACAGAAGTATTGAGTAATTGGTAAGAAACCTGCTCCAAAGTCATATCCTAGCAACATCACTTACTATTGTGATCTTAAAAAAGAAACTGGAGATAGTAACTATATCTACATTAAGTTATTAAATCTATATAAAGTGTCTGGCACATTGCCTGCCCTCATTAAAGTGTTTTTGTTGGTAGACATTTTATAGACGTTTTAATCTTCACATCCTCACAACATTTATGAGATGGTGTTATTTTCTTTTGCATAAGAGAAAATTGAAATTCAGAGTGTTTAAATACTTTGGTCAAATAACTTCCCAAGGTCACGCAGATAATATGCAGTAGATTTTTTATTGAGAGCCCATATGCTATGACTTCTGCTCCTTGTGCTGAGGTTCTAGGTTGCTGCAGACTAATGCTTTTGCTGAGAACAACATGAGAGGACAAATTTTTTAAAAAGAATAATGAAAGCCTCAGAGACCTACTGAGGCAGCCATCAAAATCATGGAGTTAGGGGAACTTCAGAGAAGCTTGCTTATGTTCTATGCTTCTCTTTTCCTGTTCAAGAATTTGCTTAATGTATAGTACAGAACAAGAACCTGTGAAGCTGAGCAGAAGATTTCTGCTATAAGCAGAGAAGCCGATATTCTCATGGGGCTGAGTACATAAAAATTTGAGTTTAATGATCCCCAGTGGCCAAGACTGAGGGGTCAAGATCCTAGTGGGGAAGGGAAGTATCTAGAAGTGATTTTGCTGAAGAGCAGCAGCTAGCAAGCTAACCCCTAAAAAGAAAGAGTGAAACTTTTTTCTCATCTCATGATGTGACAGGCAAGCATTAAAACTCTGGTCCCTCCAAGGAAGAAAGGACCCGTATAACAGCCCAGGCTCTCAAATAGTATTCCCTAGAGGACTACACCCTCTATACATAATAGACTTGAGTACAAGAATAACTAGAAATAAGGAAGAATATTTCATAATTGTAGATGCCTGCCAGGGAAAATGTGAGATTATAAATCTGTATATATCTAATTCTAGTAATATAGCTTCAAAAAGTATTTTTTCAAGTTCACATGGGACTTTTAACAAAATAGATCTTATGATAGACCATAAAGCAAGTCTTAACAAATCTCATCCAGACTGTTATCTGAACATAGTTCAATTCAGTGAGAAATGGATTATAAAATAGTACTAGCAAACTCCCCCCAAAATACATTTCTAAATGACCCACTAGATCAAAAAATAAAGCACAGTTAGAACATATTCACAACATAATAGTAATAAAAATACAATATATCAAAATCTATGTGAATCTGATATACTTGATGGGAAGAAAGCTATACTTGATAGGAAAATGTATAGCCCTATATGCCTATATTAAAAGAGAAAAAAGTATAAAACTAGTGATCTAAATATCATTTTCAGGAAATCCAGAAAAGAACAGCAAATTAAATCCAAAGTAAGTAGAAGGGAATTATTAAAAAGTAGCAATTGATTAAATAGGAAACAAGTACACAGTAGGAAATATCTACAAAGCCAAGAGGTCTGTCTTTGATAAGTTCAGTAAAATGTATAGACCTCTAGCAATACCGATCAAGAAAAGTATACATTCAATATTAAATTCTTGATCTTTTTCCTAATTCTACATCTCCAGTATTCCTATTTCTATAAATCTCATCTCCGTGTATATCTACTGATAGCTCAGTTGGACATCTTGGTATTATTCTTGAGAGCTCTCACTATCACACACGTACACCATGCAGACCACTACAAAATTCTATTAACTCTACCTCCTAAATATATCAAATCCACTCTATATGCTACATCTTCACTGCCGTATCTTGTTTTAAGCCCCCATAATGCTGTGGTAGACTGTTGCAGTGACTTCCCAACAGTAACTTCCTAGATTCATTCTTACTATTTGTCAGTCCATTCTTTACATAGAAGTTAGAATGATCCTTTAAAAAGCATAAATATCATATCATGCTGCTCTTTGGAATTCCTAAAAACCTTGCTCTTACATTGGTGAAAACCCAAATGTTTAAGATAATCCCACATCTGTGCAGGATGTAGTCCCTGCTTGCTTACCCTTGCTGTGCTCTCCTGATCACTTTACTCCAGCCTCCTCTAGCCTTCTTTCACTTCATCCAAGCACCAAGTTCTCATTCAAGTCCTAGTTCCTCAGTGTGGAATGTACCTACTTAAAATTCAGTTCTCACTTTACTTCTTCAGAGTGGTCCTCTAAGTGACATCTCCCACTGTTTTTCTATAGCATTCTGTTCTTTTCCTTCCTAGCATTTTTCACAATTTAAAATTATATTCATTGGTATATGTGCTTAATCTTTTACCTCACACCATAATTTTCGTGAAAGCAGAGACTGTTCACTGTTGTAGTCCTGGTGCCTTAACTAAGTGCCTGGTATATGTTACACATTTGGTAAATACAAGATGAATGAGAAAAGATAGCATGCCACCTTAGGTAAACTCTATAGGTCAGGAACCATTTCATAGGTGTGCCCTGTACCCTAGGAGCATGGAGGGATTATTTATTTCCTCTGGTTTAATTCTTTATTTTTTCAGAATTACTCTCAGAGAAAGGCACCATGTAATCATTGTAATGCCTGGAGACAGTTTCTGATGATCAGCCTGTCCTCCCAGTGATGTATATTTTATGTGCTAAGCTGAACTGGCAGTTGTGGGCAGATTTCATTTAAGCCCCCACAGAGGAATACACCTGCCTGCATTTCTTAGGTCAGAGCTCTTGGAAACTGTTGGCAGAGTGTTCTCAGTGGCAGTCTTGGCTAAACAACTTGTCGTCTTTTCTAGAATTTCCCCCCCCCCTTTTTTTTTTTAAACATTCAGTTCAGTCACTCAATCATGTCCGACTCTTTGCTTGAATCACAGCATGCCAGGCCTCCCTGTCCATCACCAACTCCCGGAGTTAGCACTCAGACTCAACGTCCATCAAGTCAGTGATGCCATCCAGCCATCTCATCGTCTGTGGTCCCCTTCTCCTCCTACCCCCAATCCCTCCCAGCATCAGTCTTTTCCAGTGAGTCAACTCTTCGTATGAGGTGGCCAAATTACTGGAGTTTCAGCTTTAGCATCATTCCTTCCAAAGAAATCCCAGGGCAGATCCACCCTACAAAGGAAAGGTGGTCTGATTGCATTTGCTTACTGCAGAGATTGACAGCATTGTTTGTATAAAGGTTATTAGCTGTTTTAGGCATGTAAGTATGCCATAATGCTACCACAGTAAGTATATGACATGCCTTTTAATCACAATAAAACAAAAATGACCACATTTCATAATACAAATGTCTTCATACATGTTTTATAAGATATACAGAGCTATTGTTATTTGCTATTATAAAATACTCTAGATTTTCTTAGCTTGAATTTTTTCCTTCATCTTAGACCTAATTTTTAATTAAAAATTTGTTTTAAGCTAATTTCAGTAAAATGAAATACTTAATTGTGTGTTTGATATAAAATTGTAAGTCCAACAATTGTTTTTTCTTTGTTTAAAATATATTTATTTTTAAGAAGTCCAACAATTTGAAAGAGCTTTTGGCCACTAGAATTTCTTGAAACACATGAAAAAAATGTTTGCTAGCAATTTCAGGCATAAATTTCATTTCAAAAGAAAATGTTTTATATACGTGAAACTAACTCAACACTGTAAGTCAACTATAGTTAAAAAAAAAATGTTTCAGGGACTTTATTTCTTAATGTATAGTAAATGAAGTATTCTTATTTATTTCTAAAGTCTTGGTACCATACTTAGAATTCTCGCATAAACTGAAAAAAGCGTGATGAATGTTTCTTATGCATTTTGG
Organism: Neotragus pygmaeus; assembly: GCA_006410875.1. NCBI lineage: Eukaryota > Metazoa > Chordata > Mammalia > Artiodactyla > Bovidae > Neotragus > Neotragus pygmaeus. Next base: position 664,812 of record SJYV01030848.1, read on the forward strand.
CAGGTTTAGGGTGATGATGGGGAAAGGGAGTAAAACAAGAAGAATGAGAATTCTGAGTGCCTGGTTCTCACATCATCATATTATTATTGCTATTATTAATTTAGCCTTTAACAAAATTATTAATTCTTAATGCAATAATTTTTAAAAGCTTCATCTAGTTATTGATATTTGTGGATTTACTAGACATTCATAGCTGTTTTCAGGTCAATGAAATTGGGAGTTTATAAGTCATAAGAATGTATTAATGTCTGCTGACAGGTATGACTAAGTAAGTTTCTGAATTTCATAATCCTCTGGTTGCTATTGTAGGTTCTTTCTTCGGTTTTTGAAATGTAAATCACTGACTCTAGAGCTAGTGAAAGAATACGAGGAATATTGAAATTCTTTCTGTAGTACTATAGTGAAGTCGCTCAGTCGTGTCCGATTCTTTGCGACCCCGTGGACTGTAGCCCACCAGGCTCCTCCATCCATGGGATTCTCCAGGCAAGAATACTGGAGTGGGTTACCATTTCCTTCTCCGGGGATCTTCCCGACCCAGGGATCGAATGCAGGTCTCCTGCATTGTAGGCAGATGCTTTAACCTCTGAGCCACCAGGGAAGCCCAAATATGGTGCATTATGGGTATAAAAGTGGTAAGGAGCCTTTAAGTACAGGGAACTCTGCCATATGTGAAAACAGTCTTCTCCAGCTAATTGCCAATTTGGAGACTATATTAAATAAATGTAATAGAGTAGTTTTTATGTTTATTTCTTGAAAGGAGAAAGAGCAGCTTTATTTTGCCAGAAAGACAGTGTCAGCTTTAGCCATTAATTTCCTGGCAAAACAAACTACTTGCAGAATTCTAATTGGCCAATTTCTTCTCCTCCATGTTTAATTAAAATCTTTCTCTAGCAATACATGATACTGAAGATAGTGTGTAGATTCCTTTACTGTACAAAGAAAGACTTGGGTCAACTATATCTTTCTAGCTGTCAGCCTTTACTAATTATTTATCTTCTCTTACTTGTTTAGCAGTCTTGTCTAAAAAGCATTCTCATTGGTAGAGTAGGGTAGATATACTGTTTACAGTCTTTATCTTCTATGTCTGTGTCACCATCCGTAGAGTTATATTCCATTCTGCAGAGTTTAATGTTTACTTGGCTATATAAAACCTTATCACATTAGAAATAACAACTCAATTTCTGTTTGTAGCTTAATTCGATCATGTAGTAAAAATAATTCTGGTGCCTAGGATTGGAATTGATCTCTGTTTGTACCTTACCTTAGAGTGATGCCCTATAGATAAATATTGCGCTTCAGGGGTGCTAGATTGAAGACTAAGAATGAATTGGAATAACTGCATCCTTGTTTTTAAACATTAGAAAATCTTTCACCAATGGTGAAACAGCAGTCATTTTTACATACCAAGAGCAATATCCTGTTAGCTAACAATTGATCATCATCTAGTAGGAAGCTTGAATTCAGAGATTTCAAATTCAGAACACTATTTTTCAAATAGGTTAAGTGTATTTAAGTTCAGTAGTGTGGCATTTTATGAACTGTTCTAGAAAGCAGTGAATACAGTGGAATGATTGAGCTTTATTCCTCCTGAGTATTAAATTGGTAACTAAATTGTTCTCTTTTTTTTTCAAACTGTGCCCTCTTAACAGGTAGGGAAGGCATGTTTAACCAGGTGGGTCCAACTCTTGCCTGGGTTACATATTTTATCATTTCAATACTTAATATATACACATAATAAGAAATAAATTGTAGCTGTAGTTCTGCACTTGATTTGCTCTGACCTATAATAGTCTGTTTACACTCTGTTCTCTTTGTCTTTCAAGCAAATCACATCACCCCAAACTTAGAACCTGCTTTACTACAATTTGTGTCAATAGTGTCATGTTTGAGGAGCCTAGAAAGAAGAAAAAATTTAACTGGCATTACGGGATCTCAGTTGGTTTAACAGTTTATCCTGCCTTACTTGGTAATGCATGTATAAAACTGGTGAATGGCATTTGCTCTCAAAAGGTTTTGAGGTTGATTACAACAGAAATACATTGCAGGAAATAACATAGATACTGTAATTTAAAGGGTTATAGGAGAGACTAGAAATTACTCTGATAACCTGTTAATTTCAAGACCTCAAGCATGTATTTAAATATGATACAATCGAAAATAATCTTCCTAGTTCAAAAATTNACAGAAATACATTGCAGGAAATAACATAGATACTGTAATTTAAAGGGTTATAGGAGAGACTAGAAATTACTCTGATAACCTGTTAATTTCAAGACCTCAAGCATGTATTTAAATATGATACAATCGAAAATAATCTTCCTAGTTCAAAAATTAATAGAAAGCTCCATCATAAGTAGTTATGTATATTGACCATTAAATCTTATGATACTAATTTATTTCATCTCCTTTCTTTAAAACTATTTATTTCCTGGACATAGGCTATTTGATCTACAGGAATACCTCAGAGATGCGGCAGGTTTGGTTCTAGATGAGCACAATATTATGATAATTGCAACAAAGTAAGGCACACAGATTTTTCAGTTTCCCAGTGCATGTAAAAGTTATGTTTATTTTGTACTGTAGTCTGTTGACTAAAGTGTGCCTTAATTTTAAAATATTGCTAAAAAATGCCAACTATCATCTGAACCTTCAGCAAGCTATAATTTTTGCAACAGTAACATCGGAGATCACAGATCACCATAACAGATACAATAATAATGGAAAAGCTTTAAATATTGCAAGAATTACCAGAATGTGACCCAGAGACACAAAATGAGCAAATCCTGTTGGGAAAATGGCACTGGTAGACTTGCTTGACACAAGGTCAAACCACCAATTTGTAAAAAAAACATAGTATCTGCAAATTACAATAAAGCAAAGTACAATAAAACAAGGTATGCCTGTACTCAAAAGAGAAAAGAAGGTCAGGACTGCATTTTTTTAACTGAGCACTTGTTATCTATATGTTAGTCTTAATTGGCAAGTCAGCTGAATCTTATTCCCTCAAGGGATAAATTTGTAAGATGTTTCATGTGAGAACAAATAGAGGGTGCCAAAGAAAAGAATTCAATGTAGAGAAGACTTTAGTTTAATATATTCTTTTTAGTTATACTTTTTGTGTTCTAGTTCATTTAAACATATCAAGATTCCTTTTTCTGATTCCGAAACTAGTTTAAAGGTAGTCATCCACTACCAAGTTTTATTGTTTATTCTAATAATAAAATAACATATCTTTACTGCAAGACATTCAGACTTTGAGCATATAGACAAGCATAACTTTTATGCTTTTAAACAGAGAATTTTAAAAAGTAAAAATCACCCAAAGATAGGTGGGTTGTCTCTTGAATGATTTTATACAAGGAATGTGCATGATTCGATTTGTATTTTAGAAAGATCACTGACAGCTGTATGGAAACAGATTGGAGGCAGGAACAACAGACAGGAGGTTGTTAAGAGTACTCAGGCCAAGAAAAATAAAGGCTTTCACCGAGACAGTAATCATGGGATCATAGAAAAGACAGGATCAACTTTACCTTTTGGTAAAGGCAAGGGAAATGCTGGAAAGGACGCCCAGGTTTTTGGACTGAGTGACAAGTAGAGCATCCTCAACTGACGTAGAAGACATAGGAGATGGAATAGACTTTGAGGAAAAGATTATGGATTCAGTTTTATATATGTAAAGTGTGAGTTGCCTCTGGCACACCAACGGAAGATAATCTTCTTTGCCATATAAGATACAGGCCTGAAATTTTAGAGTTGGTTGTAGATGTTATCAGTATAAGTGGTTATTAAAACATTGGGACTGAAAGAGATCACTAGGAAAGCATACAGAGTGAGAGAGAGAGAAAGGGGCCAGTGTCTGAAGAAATGGCTAAAGAGACAGGGAAATAAAACAAGAGAGGTAAACAGGAAGCAGTGGAAGAGTCGTTTACAGTATCAAATGCCAGTTAGCAACGAAATAGATTGACAGTTAAAAACTGTTCATTGAAATTAGCAGTTAGAGATGACTGGGTATCAGAGAATAGTCAATAGAGTAAGTTAGGGATAGAAACCAGATTACTGTGTATTTCAGATTGAGTGGGTAGTGGCTAGAATAATCTTTGTAGTTTGGTTATGAAGAAAAGAAAAATGAATGGGCGATTGCTTAGAAGGGAAGATAGGAATTAATGAAGGGTTCTATTATGAGTTTTGGTTTTTTTCTTTTTTAGGAATAGAGTATATTTATATCTGATGGAAAAAAGAACAGTCATTGTTGTAAAAGAGGTTAAAATGGTAAGAGAACTGAAATACTTGAAGAAGCTAGAAGGATATCAAGAGCATGATGTCTTCCATGGAGAAGACACTTACATGGAAAATTTACAGCCTAAAGTGGTGCCAAGTGTTAGATGAAAAAAAAGAGAAGGCTCGGAGTTCCAGAGGAGTTGAGAAAAGTTTGACTCAAATGCTGAACTCATTGCGTATCCTCCATTTAGTTTTCTACTTTATAAATTAGTGCATCATTTAGAAGTGTGTAGTATAAGCCTTCGGTTCATTATTGCTGATGAGAATCTCTCGTTGTGTATAAGATTTCCCTGGTTCAGTCTGATAGTAGTTGACCTTCACTGTCTTCAGGCATTTAATCTCTCCGTGTTTCTGTGTTAGCTCCATAAAATCATCAATTTCATGGCACCATTTCTCTTGCAAAACACAGCCATGCAAGAATTTCTCAGATTACAATAATTACTAAGCTTTCCTTCTCATTATTACTTCCTATCCTGTCTCGGAAATTCCCCAGAATCATTTAAATAAATACATTTTATCTTTGCATAATTCATGTTGCAGATAATCTATCTGTAGATAATCTTGAGTCTGGCTTTTACACAGTATGCAGAATCTTAGTTCCCCGACCAGGGATCAAACTGATGGCCCATGCAGTGGAAGCGGAGTCAACCACTGGACCGCCAGGGAAGTCCTTGATTATTGTTCTAATCTGTGCAATAAAGGACAACACAGTAAGAATATGAGGTTGTAATAGTAAAAGAGCAACCACTGATACAAAATGATTGTATAGTCAAAGTGTTGGTGTTTGGCTTTTTAACCACAAGACCTGCATAGTATGAGTAATACTAGAAATCTTGAGTGTGAGAAAACTCTCATTCTGGTTTTAGATTTATGTCCTAAACTTTAACACTATAGAGGCTTTTCAATGCCTTAAAATATACAATTCTATGAATTAATTGTCCAGTTGGTTCTTTGAGGTTAGGAAGTACTTTTATGTTTGTTCATGAAGTCCGGTATGCTTTAGGCCTAACAGTGATTTCATATATTCATCTTTATTCCAAATGGATAGATCGAAATAGTCAACACTGACTTGACTAATTTTTTTTCTAAGAAATACACTTCTCATCTTCCTAGTCTAAACATTTGATGGTAAACACTCTCCAAATCCAAGTGAGTTAGGCATCTTTCACAAGGAGCTGTGATATGCTAATATGTTAAGCATTGAGAGATATCTTTTTCTGCTCTCATGAGCACACAGATGTGGCCAGCTATACACTAAATATTGATGTGATTTAAAATTCATACTTTGAGTAAAAAGCTACAGGTTGTTTATCTACTTAAGTGGATGCATAACATTAGAATACTTTGGTTGAAAGAGTAAAGTTCAACAGAGGTGCAGCGAAAGAGGTAAATGAAAGGAATGTGGACAAATAAAAATAGAGGTTTCTAGAATTTTTAGAGCTGAAAGGAATCTAAACAGTCATTAGATAAGCCTTGGGATAACTGCATGCGTTTGTGCTCAATTGCTCCAGTCATGTCCCCATGGACTGTAACCCGCCAGGTTCCTCAGTCCGTGAGATTCTTCAGGCAAGAATACTGGAGTGGGTTGACATGCCCTTTTCCAGGGGATCTTCCTGACCCAGGGATCAAACCTGCATCTCCTGCACTGCAAGTGGATTCTTCACCGACTGAGCCACCGTGGATAACTGAGGGGATGTGATTTAGAAAAAGGGAGCACACTGTAGAATGAAAATCTAAGGATGGACACTTCTTGGGGACAATTTGGAGTTCATTATTAAGAAAAATTTTCTAGTGGTCAGGCTATTCAGAAATGGGAGTAGACATCCCCAGGAGAGATACTCAGGTTGGAAGCCAAGCCTTGGATGTGTGGTTGGATCCAGTGACCTTTATGAGATTTTCTAATCCTTGAATTCTTAACCTACACTGGTGACCAATGTTTCTCTTTTCTTTTCACTATTTTAAACTGCAGTATATACAGTAAGTGCACAAATCTTAAAGGTACAGGTCGGTGAATGTTTATGTATATATGCACCTGTGACTATTTCCAGCACTTCAGGAGGCTCTTTAGTCAGTACCCTCTCCCCCTGTTATAGATAACCACTATTCTGATTTCTGCCACCAGAGAACAGTTCTCCCTATACTTACACATTACAGAACTAGATTCACAGAATATTTACTTTTCTGAGTCTGGCTTCTTTTGCTCATCATTATATCTGTGAGGTTCATGCATGCTATATGTAGCAGTAGTTCAGTCTGTGTAGTATTCCACTGATGTCACTGTAGGAATATATTAGAATGTAACCAAGCCACTGTTGATGGATATGTTGATGTCCAATCCACTGTTGATGGATTGGTTGCACTTTGAGATTGTTGATAATGGTGCTATGAACAGTCTTATGTGTCTTTTGGTAGACATCTGCACTCATCTTCAGGATATGTTACTAGGAATGGATTGCTGGTTCATAGAATAGGTTTATTTTAGCAGTTATTGCCAAGGAGTTTTCCAAAGTGACTGTGCACCTTTAAACTCCCACTAGCAACATGACAAGAATTTCAGTTCCTGCTCCTCCTTGCCAACACTGTGTATTGTCAGTATTTTTTATTTTAGTCATTAAATGTGTTGTAATATTTCTTTTTCTATGATTATTGATCATTTGGATTGTCTCTTTTAGGAAGTGCTTTTTTTTAATCTTTAGCCTTTTTTTTTTTTAATTGAATCATTTGTCTTTATCTTGCTGATTTGTTCTTCACATTCTGAATATGCGTCTTTAGGAGATTGTGTGTGTTACAACTATAATTTCCTAGTCTGTGGCTTACTTTTTAACTCATGGACTTTGATGAACAGACATTGTTAATTTTAGTTGTTTATCCTTTTTCTCTTTTGTGTTTAGTGCTTTTTGTTTCTTCTTCAAGAAGACTTTGCCTATCCGAAGGTCATGAAGATATTTAGACTAATAATTCTTGAATTGTATACTAAATTAGATAATATTTAACTTTCATTTGTTCATATTCCCCCCAAAAAGAAATGTATAGAATTGTACTATTTTCTCCTGTAATTTAATTAAGCTTTCAGCATTAGCTGTAAGTAAGTAGATAATTATGATGGTATTAAATCTGAAATTTGCTATCAGGATACTTGGTTATTGTTATGGTAACAATACCATCACAAAAATCTCAGTGGGTTTTTTTCTCAGTCATGATATTTGTCCAAAAGTGTGCAGAGTAGGGGAGTTGAGGAGGGGGCGGCTATGCTGTTTTTATACACTTTGGCATCTGGGTTGATGTAAACTCTAGTACAATATATACTTGCATGATCACTATAATATGGGGAGGGCAACATGGAATATTGAATATTTGTTGGAAGGACTGATGCTGAAACTGGAGCTCCAATACTTTGGCCAACTGATGTGAAGAACCAGTTCACTGGAAAAGACCCTGATGCTGGGAAGTATTGAGGGCAAGAGGAGAAGGGGGCGACAGAGGATGAGATGGTTGGATGGCATCACTGACTCAATAGAATGAGTAAACTCAGCAAACTCAGGAAGATAGTGAAGGACAGTGAAGCCTGATGTGCTGCAGTTCATGGGGTAGCAGAGAGTCAGACATGACTTGGTGACTGAACAATAACACCAATAAAATGGAAAATTGCTTTTGGACTCAAACTTTCTGCCCAGAAGTATCATGTGCCACTATGAGATGACCCTATGAGTTCCCATCAGCCTTACCTAATTTCAGAGGTCATGAGGAAGTATAATCTTACTATGTTCCCAAAAGAACTAAAAATATTTGTAAATAACTGTACTATTGACTCTCACAGTTAACTTGGGCACATTACTTAACATTTCTATAGATCAGTTTGTTCACTGTAAAATTGAAGCTAAGGATAGTATCTATCTCGTGATAGTTGTGAGGATTAATTGGGGTGATATGTAAACTCTTAGAATATTGCCTGATACTTAGTGAACAGTGAGGATATGTTTGCTAGTATTACTGCTGTCATCATTGGGTTTTATCTTCTATTACTTTATTTATTTTTGGTTCTGCTGGGTCTTCATTGCTGCCCAGGCTTTTCTCTAGTTGTGGCGCACAGGGGCTACTCGTTGTCACAGTGTGCGGGCTTCTCATTGCATGGAGATCTCCCTGCGGACTTCTCTAGTTGCATAGCACGAGCTCCAGGGTGCACCTGCTTCAGTACTAGCAGTTCCCAGGTTCTAGAGCACAAGCTCAGTAGTCATTTTCACAGGCTTAGTTGCTCTGCCGCGTGTGGGAATTGCCTGGACCAGGGATCAAACCCATGGCTTCTGCACTGGCAGGCAGACTCTTTACAACTGAGCCACCTGGGAAGCCCTGTCGTTATTGTTATTAGGCTCTTACTATGGGATGGATATCACACATGCATGTGTGCTAAGTTGCTTCAGTCATGTCCAACTCTGCGCGACCCTATGGACTGCAGCCTACCAGGCTTCTTTGACCATGGGATTCTCCAGGCAGGAGTACTAGAGTGGGTTGCCATTTCCTCTTCCAGGGGATCTTCCCGACCCAGGGATTGAACCCATGTCTCTTATGTCTCCTGGGTTGGCAGACAGGTTTTTTACCACTAGCACCACCTGGGACACCATACTACCTGCTTTACACAGATTGATTCTTCAAATAACTCGCATTATAGCTACTATTACTATCCTCATTTACAGATGAGAAAACTTAGGTTCAGAGATATTAACTAACTACCCAGGTACCAGAACTAAAAAATAAAAGATGGGATTTGAATTTAGGCAGTCTGATTTCAGACCTGCAATATTAACCGTGACTCCCTCCCACATAGCAAGTAAATATTAACAGAAAAATTCAGAAGTGCATCCTTTGCTTAGAGAACTCTGTTTGTTTGTATACATGTATATTCATGGTTATGAGTTTATATTGAACTTTCAATATATTTCTATTTTCTATTAGCTTGTAAAATTGTTTCTAGTTCATATCATTAAAGGTATTTTTTCATGGTGTTCTGTTCATGGTTTGACATCTAGACAAATTTAGAATTGATCTTGCCCTTAAGATGAAGAAACTTAGGCCAGAATGGTTTAGTGATCCCAGAAGACAGCTAGTTGGTGACATGCCTGAACTCGGAATCAGACTTCCTGACTTCAGTTTGGAGCTCTTCCTGATACTTCGGATTATCTCTTTGTAGTTTGTATAAGTTGATATGGCACATAATCCTTTATAAAAGAATCTGAGGTGCTTTGGTTCTTCCTCCCCCCCAAATTTACATGAATATAGAAAACGGAGATCGTGCTTCTTTCCTCATAGCTCACATTGGTACGTCTTGATTTTAAGTTACCAATTTTGTCTTTTAAATATTCTAATGTTGCTAAACACCAAGAGTCACATTAGATATTTAGAAACACTTTTAATAAGAATAAATGCCTCCAGAGAAAATGCTTCCATGGAAAAACATTGTAATGATGAGCTTTTTCATGTCAGCCAGATTTGGAGTCAAATTTCTGAAGGAAAAGGGATGATAGTAGAATTAAAAATGTATCCAGTATACCATACTTGAGGTATATCTCAAGATATATTAACAAGAAATAAAATGACTGTTTACTCATACGCAGTGTGTTACTTTTCCTACCAGTGACATCATAATGTACATTTGTCAGCCTTACATGTATTGTAGTTTTCAGAATTAAATCTTTTAATGAAATGCCAAGCCATATTAACTTGGTGGTCATGGTTTATTTTCCCATTATTAAATGAGACTTTTGTATGGTAATTGCAGTGTATTATGTAATTTTATCTGAAAGATTAACAGGATATAAATTGAGTTAACTGTATGGTTCTAGCCAAAAATAGGATTTACTCATTCTATTGCTGTATAGTAGAGAAGGAGTTGGGCTTCCCTGGTGGCTCAGAGGTTAAAGCATCTGCCTGCAATGTGGGAGACCCGGGTTTGATCCCTGGATCGGGAAGATCCCCTGGAGAAGGAAAGGGCAACGGAGGAGCCTGGTAGGCTACAGTCCACAGGGTCACAAAGAGTCGGACACGACTGAGTGACTTCAGAGTAGAAAGTCAGCACTTCTGTTTCTCTCAATATCAGAAGTTGTCAGGTATCTGTCAGGAAGGTGACCTTAATCTGTACTACGAGGTAATGCACTCATAGGGAAATATATTATTGTTTTGAAGAGAACACAATGCTTTTTCCTGGTCTCCTTCAGTTTTAAATATTCATTCTTGCATTAAGGTAAACACTGTTTTATAAAATTGAATGCAGAATTTAAATGAATTTTTTAATATAAAATGCAAAGTTTATATGTGCTCTCATACTCTTCTTGTTGACATTTTTACTCTTCTCTGCCCTGAAGCACTCATTCTCATTTGAGAGAAAGAATGAATATATCACTAGAAATTATCTCTAAGGCTCCCTTCAGCAATAAGCTGGTGTATTTGCCAGAGAAGAGAGTGGGAAGAGTCTGGTCAAAGGGAATTTTAGTTCACTGTATAGTGAAGAACTTTTTATAAACATTACTTTGCCAACAAAGGTCCGTCTAGTCAAGGCTATGGTTTTTCCAGTGGTCATGTATAGATGTGGAATTGGTCTATAAAGAAAGCTGAGCACTGAAGAATTGATGCCTTTGAACTGTGGTGTTNCATTACTTTGCCAACAAAGGTCCGTCTAGTCAAGGCTATGGTTTTTCCAGTGGTCATGTATAGATGTGGAATTGGTCTATAAAGAAAGCTGAGCACTGAAGAATTGATGCCTTTGAACTGTGGTGTTGGAGAAGACTCTGAAGAGTCCCTTGGACTGCAAGGAGATCCAACCAGTCCCTCCTAAAGATCACTCCTGGGTGTTCATTGGAAGGACTGATGCTGAAGCTGAAACTCCAATATTTTGGCCACCTGATGGTAAGAACTGGCTAATTTAAAAGACCCTGATGCTAGGAAAGATCGAAGGCAGGAGGAGAAGGGGACAACAGAGGATGAGATGGTTGGATGGCATCACCGACTTGATGGACATGGGTTTGGGTGAACTCCGGGAGTTGGTGATAGACAGGGAGGCCTGGCCTGCTGTGGCTCATGAGGTCGCAAAGAGTCGGATACAACTAAGCCACCAAACTGAACTGAACATTTATACTTTCTTTTTATAAAATATATTCATAAAAAGAAAGTATATTGCATGTGAAATTAAAATTTAATTTGAAAAGGTCTGATTTTTCATGGTACTTTCTTTTAAATCACATAACCATATTACTGAATATTGGGGAGTGAAAACAAAGATTGAAAAGTAATTACTCATAATTTCATGATCATAATATTATTACTTTGAGCACTGAGTATGTTTCCTTCCAATCTCTTTTCTTATGTATCTGTTCTTTTGNAAATCACATAACCATATTACTGAATATTGGGGAGTGAAAACAAAGATTGAAAAGTAATTACTCATAATTTCATGATCATAATATTATTACTTTGAGCACTGAGTATGTTTCCTTCCAATCTCTTTTCTTATGTATCTGTTCTTTTGACATCACTATAACCTGTGTAATATACTTTCTCATAAATATTTCATAATCAGCAAAAATAGCTTTTAAATTGTATTATTTGCAGATAACATAATATTTGATCCACACAATAAATTTTTGAGTTAAATAGGATTTTACATATGAGAGTACTACAAGCAGAAATGCCTCTACTTGGTCCCATAGTAGATTTCTGTTCTCCACAGAAGTACTTGCTAACACAGATGGGTGAATGAAGTTCAGTTTAGTTCAGTTCAGTCGCTCAGTTATGTCCAACTCTTTGCGACCCCATGGACTGCAGCACGCCCTGTCCCTCACCAGCTCCTGGAGTTTACTCAAACTCATGTCCATTGAGTCAGTGATGCCATCCAACCGTCTCATCCTCTGTCGTCCCCTTCACCTCCCTCCTTCAATCTTTCCCAGCATCGAGGTCTTTTCAAATGAATTAGTTCTTTGCATTAGGTGGCCAAAGTATTGGAGTTTCAGCTTCAACATCNACAGTCAAAGGCTTTGGCATAGTCAGTAAAACAGAAATAGATGTTTTTCTGGAACTCTCTTGCTTTTTCATTTGGTCCAGCGGATGTTGACAATTTGATCTCTGGTTAACGTAGAAAGAAGAGCAAAACAAATTCTTATTCCCTGGACACAGTCCTGCCTTACTGGACTAAGCGAGGCTTGAACAGCAATAGGCAACTCTCAAAATACAAATTTTGTCAGATTTTAGTAAATACACACTCACTCAGACACTAAGAATCTGGGGGTGATTTGATTAGTCTGGTTACCCCTCAGAGTTACACCACTGCTAATAGGTTTTTGGTGTGTTTTTTTTTTAAACTTGCTTTTTTTTCACCTGGAAACAAGGGAAACAAAATCAGTAGCTTGTAAATGGGAAAGATAACATCTGAGCACTTGATTGGTAGCCTGAGAGCCTGGAGGCTCAGTGTATGAAGGGCGGAAACCTTTTCATATTGGGTAGAGTATTTAAGGGAAAAATGTTCCTGGGAAACTGCTCTTCTAGAGCTTTAAATGTGTCGTTTGAATTCTGTGGCTATTTGATTTACTTTCTGAAGTCTTGAGCATTATCAGCTTTAGGATTCAGAAGCAAAACGTAGCACAATATTTCAGAGTTTTAAGTTTTCTCTCTCTCATTTAAACTGTTCTGTTAAACTGCAATTATGCCTTTTTGTTTTCTAAGGAAAACTGTGAATTTCAAAAGGAAAATATAGCAAAATCTGAGTTTTAAATATTCTTCTTTCAGTTAATTTGTCCTGTTAAACTGCAACTGTGCCTATTTGTTTTGTGAGGAAAACTGTAAATTTTATTTTATTGTTCAAAGTGGTGAAGACCATTAACTGCTTTGACTCATGGCAGCTCCTGGGTTTTTTTTATTTTTGTCTTCACTTTTTGACTGAAGAAAACCTCGCTACTATCTAAAGCTTCTGTTTTTTATTTTAGGAATTCTTCCTAGAAAGAGAATTTAATTTGTATTGGATTAAACCGATTAAAATGAAGTTGATTCAAATGAACACTTTGATGGGATCTATTTCCTCTGATTATACTATAGTTTTTATAAGTGATCTCTGACTTTCCTTTCATCTTTTACTTTTAGTATTCATTAGCTTTAAAAGAGTAAAAGGTTTTGAATTATTGATTGTAACAGAAAGGAGCATTCTTTCCATCTCTTCTCTGCAGTGTTGTTTCACAGCTGCAAATTAGAGCTGAAGAAGCAGTGGAAAACATAACAAAATAAAGAAGTGATGTTCTTTGGACCCGTAAGAACCCTTGCCCTAGAACTGTTAACTGCTGAGGTTTTGTTTGGGTCAGTAGGTACTGAAGACTTTTGTTGCTCTGCTTTCTCATATATAGCTTTTCTCAGACACCAGGCTGGAATAATTTTGTTTTAGAGCCAGAAAGGAATACTATCTGTCTCCTTAATATGAGTCTGGATTCCAAACATGAAAGTACCCCAAGCTGAGTGTTCCTTCTCAGGTTTTACTCAATTAGTAGTTTCTGTTTCCTTCATATCTCAATTTTCGGTGAGTTCATTACGATTATTAGTGGTTGTCTTAGCTGGTCACCCCATCTATTCAATTCATCTATATTTCTCCCCTGTTTTGTCCTATATTTAAAGAAATAAATAACTTTACACACATCAGCTACTACAGCCTTTGCATTTTTTTTTCTTACCATTTGCCCTTCTATGCCTCACTAGATTACAAAATGTGAAAGGATAAGAATTTCTTCTTGATCTTATTTACCTCTGTGTCTTTGGCACATAACAGTGAATTATAATAAACTGTGAAAAGCATTGCTTTTCAGCTTTTTTTAAACTTATTTCCCTCTTAATAAACATAAAATTCCTCTAATCTGATACACCCTCCATGTGGATATCACCAAAAAGTGAGTGAAAATATATACATCATATGGCTTCCTAGATGGAGTATGCCTGTCCTGTCATTGCCCTCCTCTATCTACGTCCCTCTCACCCCACCTCTACCTCATATACACCTTGTAATTTCCATAGTACCCCAGTGTCCCAGGATATTGTTTGGGAAAGTACACTAAGGAAGTCGTGCCAAGTTTATTGGGTTACTTTAACTCTTAGTTCCAGCACTGGTCCAGAAGTTTCTTACTTGGGCAGTTATCTCTTTGTTTACTAATAATAAAAGCAGTGCTTGAGTAGACTGTATAGGAAGGGCAACTTGGGACCATTAGGCACCAGGAAAAAGAAGCCAAATACTGGACTATGACCTCAAAAGGCAACACCCTCCTTGTAAAATAACAAATTTGCTTTGGCAGAGGAAAATAGTTTTTTATATTCTCCATATTATCAGTGTGCTTTAATCTGTGATACAAACACTATGTCTAGATGTTTCAGGTTGTTTTCTTTTGACTCCATATTTTGTGTCCTAATGGTAATACATCTCCATCAAGATTTCATTGAGGGGAAAAAAAATACATGTACAGGGATCAGACTGTCTAGAAAGAAATCTAAATCAGACTGTCTAGAAAGAAATCTCAATCATATTCGGTTTCTTTTGATGATCTAGTGCTTATATTTTTTAGAAAATATCTTAACTCAAAAGTCTGCAAAACTTTTGCTTCAAAAAATCATAAACAACAGTAGAAAATTTATGTTTGTTTCTAACCCTGGCCTCTTCTTTCCACTTATCATGTTGTCTGAGAACAGTATCTCTAGACCAAGGAGAACAACAGACTGGAAAATTCTGTAAAGCATAGCTACACACCATTTGAAACCAGGCACAATCTTAGTTACACAAAAGATTCTCAACAAATGTTTGTTGTTGCAATATGAATTCTGTAAACACTTACTTTTAAAAGAGGCTGGATTATTTCCTTTATGGCCCCCACCAAATTAATATATTGTCAGTATGTGTGCGTGGTCTGCCGTGTCTGATTCTTGTGACCCCATGGACTGTAGCCTGACAGACTGCCCTGTCCATGGGATTCTCCAGGCAAGAATACTGGAGTGGGTTGCCAATTCCTCCTCCAGGGGATCTTCCTGACCCAGGGATCTCCTGTATCTCCTACATGGCAGGCAGATCTTTACGACTGAGCCATGGGAAAAGCCACCCTTTATCACTAAATAGGTTATAAAACTACAGCTGAAATAAATGCAGGGCACAGTAGATAGATTCTATTTCTTATTCTGAACTGAGAAATCGGCTCTACCTTCAATATACATCAAGAATCTGACCACTTCTCATCACCTCCACTATCATCACTGTGATCCAATCCACCATTTTTTAGATGGATTATTGCAATAGATTCCTAAGTGATCACCTTACTTCTATCCTTGATCCTCTTCAGCTTTCATTCTGTTCTCAAAACTGCAGCCATGGTCATCTTATAAAAATGGTTAATTCCATCCCTTATCTGCTCAGAACTTTTTAGTGTCTTCACCATCTCAGAGTAAATGCCTGTCTTTACTATGAGTTACAAAGCTGTATATGGTCTGATCCCCTATAGCAGTCAGCCTCATCTACAGTTTTTGCCCCAAGTTCAGTCCAGCCAGATTTGCTACCTCCTTCAGTCATACCAAGGGTACACCTTTGCTTGTGTTCCTCCTGCCTGGACCACTGTCCTCACACACGTACATAGCTCTCTCCTTCCTCTCCTTTAGGTCTTTCCCCTGAGATTACCTCAGTGAAGACTTCCTGGCCTCTATTTAAAATTCCAGAATTCTCTTCCCTTGAACTCTTCCTGGCCTCTTTCTTTGCTGTCTTTTTTTTACTTTGTACTTATCACTATGTAACATTTTTCATTTTACTTTATCTTGTTTTTTGTCTGTGTTCCACTATACTAAGCTCTGTAAGGGTGGGAATTTTTGCCTGTTTTGCCTACTGCTGTATCCCTAGCACATATAAAGTGCCTAGAATGTTAGATACAAAAAAAAAAACCTTGTTCAATGAATGAATACTTGTTGAGTGAATGGTTTCTCTATTATTTAGTTCCTAGACTAGCCTACTACCTTTCTTAAGAAATTAATGATAGTCATAGTTATAAGAGCCTGGACTCAAGATTCTAGGAGAGCTACATTTTCTTCCTACTCCATCCAATACCCAACCAAACACACACCTGTATGTACTTATTAGTTATTTAACAACCCTGAGCCGCAAACTCTAATTATATCCCCCAGCCTACCCATCCCAAAAAAGTAAGCATTTAATTACTCCCAAATTACCTGACCTTATCTTTTGCCCCCTCATCGCCCACATCGAAACCTACAGTGAGCGAGTTCTTAACTGAATTTCACTTAACTGAACCCCAGTTAACTGCCTGGTGGGATTAGCCAGTGTTCTTATTCCCTTTGTAAAACATATTGACTAATGCCCACAGCCCTCTGAGTGTTCATAGCTAAATGTTCACAGCTGGCAGTTGGTTTTGTAGTAAGCCTTCATTCTTTCACTTGCCCCAGCTAAACTTTGTGCATATAAAAATCAGTTGTATTTATTCCTCAGCCTCAGGGCTATCTTACAATAAACCGTAAAATTAATTTTTAAATTAATGAACGTTATCTTTTAGAGCAGTTTTAGGTTCACAGCAAAATTAAGCAGAAAGTACAGAGTTCCCATATACTCCATGTCCCCATATGTGTACAACTTTCCCCACTCAACATCCCCTACAAGAGTGATACCTGTGTTACAGTCAGTAACATTCAGTAACAGCCAGTTATAATCAGTTACAGTTAATAACAGCCTGCATTGACACATAATAATCACCCAACTCCATAGTTTAGGTTTCACTCATGATGTTTTACCTTCTATGGGATTTGACAAATGTGTGACACACATCTATCATTCTAATATGTAGAATAGTTTCACAGCCCTCCCTAAAAATCCTCTGTGTTCTGCTTTTTCACTCCTGCCTCCCTTCAACCACTCATCCTTTTTACTGTCTTCGTAGTTTTACCTTATCCAGAATGTGGTGTGATTGGAATTATACACTATGTAGCCTTTTCATATTGACTTCTTTAACTTTGTATTATGCATTTAAGTTTTCTCCATGTCCTTTCTTGGCTTAGTAGTAACATTTCTTTTGGTCACTGAATAATATTCCATTATCTAGGTGTACCACAGTTTATCAGCCCACCTACTGAAGGATATCTTGGTGGTGTCCAAATTTTGACATTATGAATAAAGCTGCTATAAACACCCACATGCAAGTTTTTTGTATGGAATAAGTTTTTAACTCTTTTAGGTCAAACCAAGGAACACATTTGCCAGTAAGAGTATGAGTGGTTTTGTAAGAAACTACCAAGTGGTTTTCCAAAGTGGCTGTACCATTTTGCATTCATTTCCACCAGCAATGAATTAGAGTTCCTGTTGTTCCATATCCTGGCCAGTATCTGGTGTTTGACAGTGTTTTGGATTTTAACTGTTCTATAGATGTGTAGTGGTATCTCATTTTCATTTTCAATTCCCTACTAATATATGATATTAAATATCTTCTCATATGCTACGTGCCATCTGTACATAGGCACTGGTGAGGAGTCTGTTCAGATCTTTTGTTTATATTTTACTTGGGGTGCTCCTTTCCTTATTGTTGAGTTTTAAGAGTTCTTTGTATATTTTGGATAAATTTCTTTATCAGATGTATCTTCTGCAAATAGATAGACTTCCTAAAGTCTATGGCTTGTCTTCTCATTCTTTTGACATTGTCTTTCACGGAGCAAAGGCTTTTCATTTTATAGTTTTTCATTTTACATTTAGGTTTATGATTCGTTTTAAGTTAATACTTGTGAAAGGTGCAAGGTCTGTGTCAAGTTTTGTTGTTGTTTTGTGGGGGAAGGTTTGTACATGGATGTCCATTGTTCCAGCACCATTTATTGAAAATACTATCTTTATTTCATTGTTTTGCCTTTGCTCTTTTGTCAAAGATCAGTTGACTGTATACATTTATTTCTATCTGGGATTTCTATTCTGTTTCAGTAATTTGTCTTTTTTTTCACCAGTACACACTATCTTGATTATTGTAGCTTAATAGGAAGTCTTGAAGTTGAGTGGTGTCAGTCCTTCAACTTTGTTGTTCTCCTTCAATATTGACTTGGCTATTCTGAGTCTTTTGCCTCTCCATATAAACTTTAGAATCATTTTATTTTTTATTCACAAAATTACTTGCTGGGATTTGTATTGGGATTAAGTAATCTGTAGCTCAAGCTGGGAAGAACTGACATCTTTACCATTTTGAGTCTTCCTATCATGAACATGGAATATTTTTCCATTTATTTAGTCCTTCTTTGATATCTTTCATCTGAATTTTGTAGTTTTCCTTATAGAGGTCTTGTAAAATATTTTGTAAGATTTATACATAAGTACTTCATTTGGGAGGATGCTAATATAAATGGTAATGTGTTTTTAGTTTCAACTTATACATTGCTAGTATATAGAAAAGCAGTTGAACTTAATATACAATTGAACCTTGAACAACATGGGTCTTAGTGATGCTGATCCTCTGTGTAAGAGGAGACTAAACAACATACTACTAAAAAACCAATGAGTCAATGAAGAAATCAAAGAAGAAATTCAAAAATACCTTGAGACAAATGAAAATAGAAATACAACTTTCTAAAATCTATGGGACTCAGCAAAAGCATTTCTAAGAGGGATGTTTATAGCAATTCAAGGCCTACCTCAAGAAATAAGAAAAATCTCAAACAAACAACCTAACTCTCCATCTAGAAGAATTAGAAACAGAAGAACAAAGCCCAAAGTGAGCAGAAGGAAGGAAACAGGAAAAATCACAGTAAAAAATACCAGGAAAAAAGGAGAGAAAAGATCAATGAAACTATGATCTGGCTTTTTGAAAAGATACAATTGATAAACCTTTAGCCAGACTCATTAAGGAAGAAAAAGAGGGGCCACAAATCAACAAAATTAGAACTGAAAAAGGAAAAGTTACAACTGATATTACAGAAATACACACAGCCATAGGAGAACACTATGAACAATACAATGAATACAGTGACAAACTGGACAACCTCAAAGAAATAGCTGAATCAGGAAGAAGTAGAAAATCTGAACAGACTGATTTCTGGTACTGAAATTGAATCAGTAATTAAAAACTCAACAAATAAAAGTCCAAGACCAGATGGCATCACAGGGGAATTCTATAAAACATCTAAAGAAGAGTTAATGTCTATCCATCTCAGACTGTTCCAGAAAATTGAAAGGGAAGGAATACTCTCAAATTCATTCTACAAGGCCAACATTGCCCTGATACCCAAGCCAGACAGAGATATTGCAAAAAAAGAAAGTTACAGGCCAATATTCCGGATGAACATAGATGGTAAAATCCTCAACAAAATATTAGCAAACTGAATTTAACAGTATATAGAAATGACCATACATCATGATCAAGTGAGATTTATTCTAAGAATGCAGAGATGGTTCAGTTTACAAATCAAATCAGTATATTTCCCCATATTAACAAAATGAAGGATGAAGATCACATGATCATCTCAAAATCTCAGTAAAATCTCATTTAAAATTCATGATAAAAACTCTAAACAAAGTGAGTATGGAGGGAACGTACCTCAACATAATAAAAGCCATTTATGACAAACCCACAGCTAGTATGATATTCAGTGGTGAAATGTTGAAAGCTTTTCCTCTAAGATCAGGAACAGACAAGGAGACCCACTCTGGCCATTTCTAATTAACTTATATTGGAAACCCTAGCCACAGCAATCAATCAGACAAGAAAAAGAAAAGACATCCAAACTGTAAAAGAAGAAGTAAAACTGTAAGATGACATGATAGGATATATAGAAAACCCTAACAACTCCACCAAAAAAAACCTATTAGAACTAATAAGTGAATTCAGTTAAGTGCAGGATACAGTGTTAATATACCAAAATCTATTGTGTTTCTCTACACTGGTGGTTCAGGCAGTAAAGAAGCTACCTGCACTGTGGGAGACCCTGGATCAGGAAGATCCTCTGGCTAAATGAATGGCAACCCACTCCAATATTCTTGCCTGGAGAATTCTATGGACAGAAGAGCCTGGCAGGCTACAGCCCATGGGGTTGCAAAGAGTCAGACATTACTGAGCAACTAACAGTCATAGTCTTCAGAAAGAGAAGTCAGAAAGAATTGCTATTCATAATGACATCAAAAAGAATAAAACATCTAGAAATAAATTTAATCAAGGAGGTGAAAGACTTATATTCTTAAAACTGTAAAATGTTTATAAAGGAAACTACTGCTGCTGCTGCTAAGTCG
Source organism: Neotragus pygmaeus (assembly GCA_006410875.1). Classification (NCBI taxonomy): domain Eukaryota; kingdom Metazoa; phylum Chordata; class Mammalia; order Artiodactyla; family Bovidae; genus Neotragus; species Neotragus pygmaeus. Next base: position 685,348 of record SJYV01030848.1, read on the forward strand.
CTTCAGTCGTGTCTGACTCTGTGCGACCCCATAAATGGCAGCCCACAAGGGTTCAAACCCCTTCCCTGGGGTTCTCCAGGCAAGAACACTGGAGTGGGTTGCCATTTCCTTCTCCAGGAGATCTTCCCCCTTCCAGGGATTGAACCTGGATCTCCTGTATTGAAGGCAAACTCTTTACCCATTGAGCCACCAGGGATTGTTAAAATGACCGTACTACTCAAAACAGTCTACAGATTTAATGCAATTCCTATCAAAATACTGATGACATTTGTAACAGAACTAGAACAAATAATTCTAAAATTTATATTGAACCACAAAAGACCCTGAACAGCCAAAGCAGTCTTGAGAAAAAAGAACAAATCTGGAGGATCATGCTGTTTGACTTCAGACTATACTACAAAACTTCAGTAATCAAAGCAATATGGTACTGGCACAGAAACAGATACATAGATCAATGGAACAAAATAGAGAGCCCACAGATAAATCCACACACATATGGACAATTAGTCTGTGACAGGGAGGCAAGAATATATAATGGAGAAAAGACAGGCTTTTCAGTAAACTGGACAGCTACATGTAAAAGAATGAAATTAGAACATTCTTTCACAATGTGTACAAAAATAAACTCAAGTGGATTAAAGGCCTAAATATAAGAGCTGAAACTATGAAACTCCTAGAAGAAAACATAGGCAGTGAACTCTTTGACATTCGTCTTAGTGATGTTTTTTTTTAATCTGTCTCCTCATGCAAGGGAAACAAAAGTGGAAAACAAAAAATCAACAAGTGGAACCTAATCAAGCCTAAAAGTGTTTGCACAGGAAAGAAAACCATCAACAAAACAGAAGGCAACCTACTGAATAAATGGAAGAAGATATCTGGATTTGATATGTTTGATAAGGGATTAATATCCAAAATATATAAAGAACTCATACAACTCAAAAAAAAAAAAAAAGATAGCCAAATTTTAAAATGAACAGAGGACCTAAATAAGCATTTTTCCAGAGACAGATGGCCAACAGGCACATTGAAAAGATGCTCAACAATCACTGGTCACCAGGGTACTGCAAATCAAAACCACAATGAGATATCATCTCACATTTGTCAGAAAGGCAAGAAATAATATGTTGACAAGGATGTGGAGAAGAGAGAACCCTAGCCCACTGTTGGTGGGAATGTAAATGGGTATAGTCACTATAGAAAACTAATACAGGTTTCTCAAAAACTAAAAATAGAACTACCATACAACCCAGCAGTTCCACTGCTGGATATTTATTTAAAGAAAACAAAAACACTATTTGTAAAGATATATGCACCGCAACATTCATAGCAGCATTATTTACATTAGCCAGGATATGGAAGCATCCTAAGTGTTCATCAAAAAACGAATGAATAAAGAAGATATGGTATATATACAAAGGAATATTACTCAGTCTTTTTTTTAAAAAATTGCCATTTGCAACAATATGGATGGACCTGGAGGGTGTTATGCTTAATAAAATAAGACAGAGAAAGACAAATACTGTTTGTTTTCACTGATATGAGGAATTTTTTAAATAAATGAATATAACAAAACAGAAATAGACTGACAGCTACTGATAACAAACTAGTGTTAGTAGAGGAGAGGAATGGTTGGAAAGGGGTAAAATAAGCTGAGGGGACTAAGAGATACAAACTACTAGGTATAAAATAAGTTACAAGGATGTAATGTATGTTGCTTGAATGTTGCTGTTTTTCAGTTGCTAAGTCGTGTCTGACTCTTTGTGACCGCATGGACTGTAGCATGCCAGCTTCCTCTGTTTTCCACCACTACCAGAGTTTGCTCAAATTCATGTCCATTGAGTCGATAATACTATCTAACCATCTCATCCTCTGCCACCCTCTTCTCCTTTTGCCTTCAGTCTTTCCCAGCATCTTTTCCAGTCTTTCCAGGGTCTTTTCTAGTGAGTCAGCTCTTCACATCCGATGGCCAAAGCTTCAGCATTCCTTCCTTCAGAAGGAATATTGGAAGGAATATTCCTTCCAATGAATATTCAGGTTTGGTTTCCTTTAGGATAGCTGGTGTGATCTCTTTGGTAAAACTCAGAGTTGATCTACATCTAGGGTATAGAATAACATGGCAAAGGAATTGAGTGTTGGCAAAAAAAAAAAAAATTGAAGTGAAGCTATAGAATCTAAGCTACACAGAGTAGGGAAAATTAAGAGTCGACAAATAGAGGTTTGTGAGGTTAAAGGTCAGTTGTAGTAGAATGGGGCTTCCCAGGTGGCGAAGTGGCAAAAAATCCACCTGCCATCCCTGGGTTAGGAAGATCCTCTGGAGAAGGGAATGGCTACCCACTCCAGTATTCTTGCCTGCAGAATTCCATGGACAGAAGATCCTGGAGGGCTACAGTCCATGACATCGCAAAGAGTCAGACCCAATTGAGCATGCACACTCATGCACACTGTAGAATGGAAATAACAGGAGGTAATAATCAGAAACTGATATAGCCAAGTAACATGACTTTTAAAGGAGCTAGACATTTTACATAAGGGTTGTATTATGGGGAAGTGAGGGGAGAATCCCACCTCTCAACTCTGACACGTGTACAGTTGGGGCTGGTGTGGTAGGGAAGGAGTATGATGTGTCTCCATGAGAGGGCTTGATGAAGTGGGATTAACATATGTGAAGTAGGGAAAGGGTACTTGCAAAGAGCCAACTCCAGAAAACACAAGTACAAATTATGCTTCCAGCATTGTCCAACATATTCAGAATAATGTAGTCTCATTGCTGAGATCATTATTTTGTTGGGAAAGGCTACTATTGGTAGAAGAAGCTTAGCTGAAGAACATTTCTTAAGCTCTACCTGAGTTCCTTTATTCCGGCCCTATATTGACCAAAGACATGTTCTGAATATGATTAGTGGCTTAGTGTAATTTGTGTTACAGTTTTTGTAATTGCTATTCAAATGTCTTAAATTGGCACTCTGTTTTATATATCCGGCTTTTTTTTTTCAGTGAGTATTAGTACTAGAAGGCATTTTTTCGTTTCCAAAGCCACAGTTGAAGTGTCAGCCCCAAGGTAATACTATTTTTGAAGCCTCCAGGTGGAATCCCTCTGTGGGTGAATCCCTTCTGCAAGAAAACCTCTGCATGATATACTTGTTTCTGTAAAATGAAGTAGAAAACCAAACTTGTATATTGCCTTGCCTTTGTGCGTATTTCTCTTCTTCCCTCTTCCAGAGCAGTATTCATTACACAGCTTAAGTGCTTTGCATAGAATTTCCGAGTTCAGTACGACCCCTGTACTGGGACGTTATCAGGCACAGATGCTAGACTGAAGGGCTTTTGGCCATCAGTGGCTTGGTAACTGTGATTCAGTTTGAATCACCCCCTCATGGACCATATGAAAGCAGATTCTTACAGGATCTCAGCCAATTCTCGGGAATCATTTTATTTTCCAACTTACTGGACTAGTTTAGAGGCCTTTGAGTTTCACTGGACTTTTTCCTCATTTCCTTCTTTTGTTGATCTTGGCCCCTTAACCTTCCACCCACTTTATTACTCACTCATTTCTTAGGGACCTGACTATTCAGTAACACTAGAGAAACTATATCTGAAACCATATGGGTTGAGTAAAACACACTTAAGAGGGAGGAAAAAAGCAACAACAACAAGAAATGTGTGTTCTCTGAACTTCCTTTGTTTATATGGTCTGTTTATGTGTTGTTAAGCTTGTGTTGTCCAGCTGCCGCCTCCCCATATTTCAAAAATGACCGAAGATATCAGGGAAACATTCTAAGAGGATCACGTTGGCATAGTGAATGAAAAGACATTTCAGGGACTTACCTGGCAGTCCGGTGATTAAGACAATGCAGGGGATGTGGGTTTGACCCCTGGTCAGGCTAGGATCTCAAATGCCTTACGATTAAAAAACCAAACCAAAACATAAAACAGAAGCAGTAATGTAACAAATTCAATAATGACTTTTTTAAAATGATCCTCATTTAAAAAAAAAAGAAACTTCACTTGTCCCCCACCTGATAATATATCTTCTTCTTAGATTTAGCTGGGATGTCAAGAGCTTCAAATGCTAAATCTTGAGGCTCTTGAGAAGTCCTTTACTTCTAAGGAGACTTTTAGAAAGAAGCCAGTGAAATGAGCTCTTTTGAGGTTTGTGTATATATACCTGGTTATTTGAATGTTTGTTTGTGGTTTATAATTAGGCTGTATGGCATCTAATTGATTAATTTTCTTTTGGTAAAATGAATATTGGTGTAAGGTGAGGTTAACAGCCCTTAAAGCCTGGGTTCTCATCTAGTCTGTGCATAATGTGAATTAAAACATAAGCGCACTTGTGTCAAGATTATCCTAGAATGAATGGAACTGTGCACTATTTGTTAGAGCCCCTTGTAAGCCCCCTTCTCTTGAAGGAATTGAAACGCGTTAGCAAGATCTCTGCACATGGAACAAACTCCTTACTCTGTGGTTGAGTGGGAAGTTCCTCTCTGCCTTCCATGCTCTACCCACACTATAATGAGTGGTGAATATACAGAGATGCATTTTTTTCACATTAAGCTATTTATGGAATTTGGTCTGCTAAGTAACAAAGAAATGAAAACAAGAAAATAAGAATAAGAAATAAATTATCAGTGTTATCATTTTGGAAGTAAATTATTATACTGAGCTTCAGGATATGGCATCGGCTTGGTCAGCATTTGCTTCACGTCGCCCCCTCGGTGGGATGAAGCCTCGCTCTGCTTGGGCCCTGTGCTTCCCTCCCAGCTGCTGTCTCACTAGGGCTCCTTCACAGCAGCACCAGACAGAACTGCCGAGGGAGCTCTTGAGTGCGTGTTCATAACCGGCTTCTCCTTCTCCCAGCTGATTAAGGCACTTTTTCTCTTGAGTGGTTTGCAGTTCCACTTAAGTGTCTGATGTTTGGGGTCACTGTTGAATGTTTTGTTTGAATATCACTTTCACGGTGGATGGGAGGCATCTGCTTTTAGCTCTGTGGAGTGAAGCCCTTGGTGTTAAGCCTTGAAAGGGAAAAATCTTTCTTTGTAGTGATATGCTAAATGAAATTACTCTATTTGTCACTTTGTCCTTTTATCCTTTCAGTCCAGTAACCTCAAATTCTTGTGATTTATTTGCTTTCTTCAGTTAAGCTTAGTTATTTCCTGTGTCCAGGTGCATGCTATTTCCACTGCTGGTCATCGTGGTGATGTGGAGCATATTTCTGACCTGGAAGTGTGGTTTCTTTAATTTTGAACCACATCAGTATGCCTTCCATCCTCCACTTCCTTTGCGTTATTTCCTTTTGGAAGGCTCAGTTTGTCACCATTTAATCTAAGGATGATTCATCTGGGACTGAGAACTCATAATGTTGTAATAACAATACCTTTCTTTGTATAATAATACTCAAAGCACTTACCATCTTAGCCTTTCTCTATGAAGCACTTTCAGTTTAATCCTTCACAATAACCCTGTGGGTTAAGTCAGCAATTTGGTCTGTGTCTAAGATGGTGAAATTGTATCTCAAAGAGGTTGAATAGCTTGCTCAGGGTTGCAGTGCTTCCGAGTTTACTCTGCTTAATGATTTTTACAGCAGATACAGAATAGTTCTGAAGATACTCTGAATGAGCAAAAAGGAATTTTCCAAACTGTGTCCTGATTTTTAAAATCTGATTTTACCCTGGTCAGTTGGTAAGATCAAGGTTAAAAACCCATTAACCATAAAGTTTAAATTGATGTGTCCAAGTCAAGAAAATATTTAGGTCAGTTTCTCTTCTGCTACTGATGTGATAAAGGTTAAGGAAGGCTGGCTCTTAAATATGTGCAACTTGAACTGGAAATAATTAAGCCTTTTTTTTTTAAATTCTCTCTTCCTTCCAGAGAGATGGAAACCTTGATGACTAGTTCCACTCTGCCTCCCCTTTTTGCAGATGAAGACGGCTCCAAGGAAAGTAATGATCTGGCTTCAACTGGGTAAGCAGCTGCTTTGGGACACTGGGCCTTTGCCTAGGCTTCAAAACAGATTCTGATAATGTATAAGGTGCTAAAGAGGTCGTCTTACATCATAAAAATAGAAGGTACATTTGTTATGCTTTGCCAAGAGAATAGGAGCTATTGTAAACTGCTTTGATATCTGCTTTCTGTGAACTGGAACAGCAGTACTGTGGGATCTAGGAAACAGGACTCCTATCTACATGATCACCATTAAGGAAATGACCTGCCACAGGGCTAGCTGCGAAAAGCAAATTCATTTTCTGTCTGAACTGCCACAAATATTAAGACAATTTTTTCCCCAAACATCAGATTTTTTTAAAATCAGATTTTTAGTTATGGTTCCTTTATTCAGAATGCCTAGGAGCTCTAGCAAAACTGTGGAAAATTCTAAAAGAGATGGGAATACCAGACCACCTGACCTGCCTCTTGACAAACCTATAAGCAGGTCAGGAAGCAACAGTTAGAACTGGACATGGAACAACAGACTGGTTCCAAAAAGGAAAAGGAGTACGTCAAGGCTGTATATTGTCACCCTGCTTATTTAACTTCTATGCAGAGTACATCATGAGAAACGCTGGGCTGGAAGAAGCACAAGCTGGAATCAAGATTGCCAGGAGAAATATCAATAACCTCAGATATGCAGATGACACCACCCTTATGGCAGATATGTCAGATATTGGCTTAAAGCTCAACATTCAGAAAACGAAGATCATGGCATCTGGTCCCATCACTTCATGGGAAATAGATGGGGAAACAGTGTCAGACTTTATTTTGGGGGGCTCCAAAATCACTGCAGATGGTGACTGCAGCCATGAAATTAAAAGACGCTTATTCCTTGGAAAGAAAGTTATGACCTAGATAACATATTGAAAAGCAGAGACATTACTTTGCCAACTAAGGTCCGTCTAGTCAAGGCTATGGTTTTTCCAGTGGTCATGTATGGATGTGAGAGTTGGACTGTGAAGAAAACTGAACACCAAAGAATTGATGCTTTTGAACTTTGGTGTTGGAGAAGACTCTTGAGAGTCCCTTGGACTGCAAGGAGATCCAACCAGTCCATTCTGAAGGAGATCAGCCCTGGGATTTCTTTGGAAGAAATGATGCTAAAGCTGAAACTCCAGTACTTTGGCCACCTCATGCGAAGAGTTGACTCATTGGAAAAGACTCTGATGCTGGGAGGGATTGGGGGCAGGAGGAGAAGGGGACGACACTGGGTGAGATGGCTGGATGGCATCACCGACTTGATGGACGTGAGTCTGAGTAAACTCCGGGAGTTGGTGATGGACAGGGAGGCCTGGCGTGCTGCGATTCATGAGGTCGCAAAGAGTCGGACATGAATGAGCGACTGAACTGAACTGAACTGAAATGAACTGAGGAGCTCTAGCTTACTTCTCTTCCTCCCAGCACACACTGACCCCAACACCCCAACTCCTTTCTTTGGTATTTTTGGGCACATATATGAAAAAATATAGAAAAGGGCTAATAGCAATAGTTCCTCTTCCATTGACAATCTCTGTTCCACTTGAGTGTTTATCTTTTCTATTTAGACATTATTTGCCAAGGAAGAAATGTATTCACTAATAGATTGAAGTGCTAGCTAATCCCTAAGATGAATTATTTTAAAATCCTTTAGAGTTCTTTAAAAATAGACTACTCTTTATAATTGTTTCCTTCCCTGACATTCTTTACTCATTAATATCTGCCATCTGACTCTATTCAGATGAAACTGTTCTCCAAGACTTTGCTAAAAGCTGCCTACGTGCTGAATCCAGTTTGTACAGTAAAAATGTTCTGAGTGTCTGCTGTGTGTGCCAGGCACCATTCTAGGTGCTAAATATTAAGCAGAATAACCAAAACATTCAAAAATTACAAAATTCTAACCCCTGTTCTACTGGGGAAGTCAGACAATAGAAACTATAAAGAAGTAAGCTGCATAATACATTGATAAAAACTATGGATTGAAAATTAAAGTCGGGAAGGGGAACAGGAAGGGCTTGAGGTTCCATTTTAGATAAGATGGCCCAGAAAGGCTTTACAAGTGACTCGAATAAAAACCTGAAGAAAATAAACTACCTGCATTATAGGCAAAGATTATTCTAGGCAGAGGGAGGTAGTGAGTGGGAAAACCTTGAGGTAGGAGTGTTTTTTCCTTTCAGGAATAGCCGAGAGGCCAGTATGACTGGAGCAGAGTATGCCAGGGGGGAGGGTAATAGGCTTCATCAGTGTGTTTCTCAAACTTTAATACACTTATGAATTGCCTAGACATCTTATTAAAATGCAAATGCTGAGTCAGAAAGTCTGAATTAAGACCAGAGATTCTACATCCTGTTAAGTTCCCAGATAATACCAGTGCCACTGGTGTGAGGCCGGTACTTTGAGTAGCAAGGGACGAGATCCTGTAGGAGCCTCTGGGTCAGAGTAATCACTTTAACTGTCCCTCTGAGTGAGGTGTGAAAGTGTGAGGAGGTTTTGCACAAAATGATGTGATCTGACATTTTTAAATAGTATCCCTGTGGCTGATATATAGAGAAAAGAGCGAAGGGAGCAGGGACTGAAGCAGGAGACCAGTTTGGGTTCTAAAATAACTCGAGAGATGACTCTACAGACTTCACTAGTGACAGCAGTATTTTTGGCAGAGTAATAGGGTAAAAAACCTCATTAGAGTGGGTTTCCAGGATTATAGGAATGGGGAATGGTGAAAAGTATAGAATTCTTGATATATTTTGAAGATAAACCAAACAGGATTTGCCTGAAAGACCAGATGAGATGTGAGAAAGGAGAAAAAAGCAGTCGAAGACAAGCTCCAAAATTTTGGCTTAAGCAACCTGAAGGGATAGAATTGCCATTACATTAGATGGCACACACTGAGCAAGTGGAAGAGGGAATGTTAGATTGGTTTTGGAGATTTTAAAATTGAGATGCTTATTAGATATCCAAGCAGAGATGTCAGATAGGCAGCTTGACACAGAGCTCTAAAGTTACAGGCTATCTAACTTGAAAAAAGAAACTTTGGAGTTGATCAGCATATTACAGCTGACACGTAAGTCCATGTAACTGGTTGAGATCATCAGACGAACGAGCACTGTGTAGGGAGAAAAGAGAAGAGACCTGACACTTGAACTTGGGGATATTCCAGCATTTACAAGTCGGGGAGAAGAGGAAGAGTCAGCAAAGAAGACTCAAGGGGGTACCTAAAAAGGTATCAGAAAAACCAAGGATGTGCAGGGTCCTGGGAAGCAGGTAAAAAATGTACTTCAAGGGAAAGGAAGAGAACTGTGTCAAATACTTCTGGAAGATCAGGTAAGATGAGCTCTGAGAAATGACATTGGATTTAGCATGGAGGTCATTGGTGATCTTGACAAGAGTTGTAAACTCTTTATCTCCTTTGGGTTGGGTTTAAGATAGAATGAAGGAAGACAAATTAAAGTCAATAACTATAAATAGTTCCTCCCAATACAAACTACTAAAAGTCAGTAAGTGCCCCTTGTCCATGATTTCACTTTCCATGGGTTCTGTTACCTACCACGATCAGCCACAGTTGGAAAATACTAAATGGAAAATTTTAGAAATAAACAGTTCATTAGTTTTAAAGTGCCCACTATTCTGAATAGTATGATAAAATCTCATACTGTCCCACCTGTGTCCTGCCTGGGACGTGAATCATCACTTTGTCCGGTGTATCCCACCTGTTAGTCACTTGGTGGTTGCCTCTGTTATCAGATTGACTGTCACGGTATCTCAGTGGTTGTGTTCAAGTAACATTTATTTTACTTAATAATGGCTCCAAAGAGCAAAAGTAGTGGTGCTGTCAGTTCAGATATGCCAAAGAGAAGCCATAATGTGCTTTCTTTAAGTGAAAAGGTGAGAGTTCTTGACTTAATAAGGAAAGAAAAATAATAATAATATGCTGAGATCTGACATCTGTGTTAAGAATGAACTGTGAAATTGTGAAGAAGGAAAAAGGAATTTCTGCCATTTTTGCTATCAAGTATCAAACTGCAAGAGTTGTGGCCACAGTGCATAAGTGCTTAGTTAAGAAAGGCATTGAATTTGTGGGTGGAGGACATGAAAAGAAAACAGGGTTCAGTACTATCTGCTCATCCACTGGGGATCTTGGAACGTATCACCTCTGGGTCGGGAGCGTCTATATAAACAGTTCCATAAAGGAAGGGAGAAAAATGAAGTGGAATCAAGAAAGTTTTGTTTTTTTCCAGATAAGACTAAGAGCTTGGACAGTTCATTCACTGGAACTAAAGAGCCTTTTTTTTTCCAGTCTGTGTTCAATTTGTCGTCTCTAAGCATTTGACACTTTTGACCACTCCCTCTGATTCCTGTTCATTTCACTCAAGGCACTCATGGAATGGGTACTTGTTTCCAAACCTAGTTTTCATATTTTACTAAAATAAGAATGTGCAAGAGTTAGTAACTTAAAATCTGATGGTGCAGTTAAAATGAAGAATGACAGTGAAAGAAAAAGACATCATACACTATCCAAAATGATTGAAATATTTGGAAAACAAAGTTGCCAAGATCAAACTGAATCTCTGATGGCAACCCTTTTTCAGAGAACATGATTAGCATTGAGTTAATAACTTCTCTTGTTTACCATTTTTCAAAGAACCTCAAAAAATGTACGAACCTCCTAGTTTAAATCTTCTATTTTTTCTGGAAAGTTATCAGAAAAATAAAATTTCTTTCCTTTTCAGGACAGTCTGCATCTGCTTTCATTCATTTCTCAGCCCACTATAATCTGGTTTTTATTCCCATAACTCTACTAAAACTGTACTCCCTTCAAGTACAGAGAGTACAGTTGAACTCCTTCGATCTTCAAATTTAGCTGATACTTTTTAGCCTATCTTATGTGACATCTGCAACTTTGCTTGTGTAAAACCCCTTCTCAAAAGTCTTCTCACCTTGGCCTCTGTAACAGTTTTCTCTCTTATCTCTTAGATCTCTTCATACTTCCTTAGTCTTAGTCAGCTCGTATAACACTTGATCTTAAAATTTTGTTCCAACAGAGTTCTGTTATGGCTTTTCTTCTCACTGTCTTTCTGGAGAAATAGCTAACACTTCCCAGTATTTCCATGAACTGATGCCTCCTGAAACGTCCCCTGCCCTTTTCTTCACTTCTGTTCTCTCAGAACAGAACTGTGTCCAGTTATCTACAGGACAGCTCCACTTAATTATGCCAGGAATTATATTTCAAGCTTATCATTTTCTCATCTGTCTTAACTCATCCATCTTAATGTGTCTGACACACATGTGTACACACACACTCTCCAGTTGTTACCTTGGTTAATAGTACATTATCACCCAATCTAGAAACCTGAGAATTACCTTTGACTCTTCTTTTTCCCTCACAATTTATATTCATTCTATCATTTTGCCTCTTAATTATCCCTTCGCTTTCTCTCCTGTTCTCCCACTTGCCCTGGTCTCTCTCTTAGTTTTTTGCAGTAGCCTCCTGAAAAGTTCTCCTTTCTCCTATTACACCCTGTTCTTTCTACCTGTAATAATATTTACCTAGGGCTTCTCTCTGGGATTCCATGGTGGCTCAGACAGTAAAGCATCTGCCCACAATGTGGGAGACCTGGGTTCGATCCCTGGGTTGGGAAGATCCCCTGGAGAAGGAAATGGCAACCCACTCCAGTACTCCAGTTCATGGGTCTCAAAGAGTCGGACACTACTGAGCAACTGGTAACTCAGATGGTAAAACATTCACCTGCAATGCAGGGACCCAGGNCAGTAAAGCATCTGCCCACAATGTGGGAGACCTGGGTTCGATCCCTGGGTTGGGAAGATCCCCTGGAGAAGGAAATGGCAACCCACTCCAGTACTCCAGTTCATGGGTCTCAAAGAGTCGGACACTACTGAGCAACTGGTAACTCAGATGGTAAAACATTCACCTGCAATGCAGGGACCCAGGTTAGATCCCTGAGTCAGGAAGAGCCCCTGGAGAAGGAAATGGCTACCCATTCCAGCATTCTTGCCTGGAGGATTCCGTGGACAGAGGAGCCTGATGGGCTATAGTTAACATTTACATGTTTACAATCCATTGTTTACCTAATGAATGCCTATTCTTTTAAGTCCTCCTAAGTCCTCATCCCCTCTACTGTACCTTTGTGGCCCATTTTATAGACCTCTGTTTCACTACTTGTACTTTCTGTAACCCTGTAAAGTATACATTCTTCCAGAATAATGACTGAATATTGCTCTCTCATACATCTTCCTCCACCTTCCCCACTACCTGCCCCAAACCCTAAACTCCCTAGCACGTGGTGTTACCTTTATTTCCATTCCTTTATCTAAATGTTTAGTTAGGGTGTAACTCTCTGAGATCCAACCATCATCTGTACCTTGTATCCACTTTTCAGAAAGATGAGGTTTGCTGACTCATCTGAAACAGAATGGTAGGAACAGAAAGTGTGTGTCTCTGACTTATTAATGTTTATACCTGAATTTCTGAACTAGATAATATTATTCTTAGATGATCTCTTTGTCAACAAACACTATAATCCTACAGAAGGAATAGCCTATGGAATGTACTGTAAGAGAAATTTCTTGTGCCTTTAAAGAACTCTCTTTTGTGATAGGGGGGCAAACTGCTTCTATAACTCCCATTCCTATTCTTTTCCATTAATACTATTTTCCATTTATCACATTGGAGGTACATGAAAAGTAGCACATAAAAGTTAGCTGCATGTTCAGAGCTAAAATGTAAAGTCTACATTGAGGAGAGAGGTAATTTGCGGGAGAAAGATTATGGTTGTTTTTAGTAGGAGACTTCTTCTTGGAACTGACCTAGTCCAATCAAGCATTGAAACCTTTTTAAAAGTTCTATAATTGCTATGGAGATATGGTTTACTTACATTTATACAGAATGAGGTGGGGAATTAATTCAAGGGCTGGCATGTGATTTTGCTGGCAGTGAAATGTGTCTTGAACCTTGATAAGTAGGAGGTTTTGATGCTGCTGATACTAAACTTCTCCTCTCTGCTGATCATTCTGCAGGTTAACCCACCCAGAGGCTCCATATAGTAGTGGAGCCACATCATCCACCAATAATCCAGAATTTGCAGAGGATCTCTCCCAAGGTCAGCTGCTTCAGAATGAATCTTCAAATACAGCAGAAGGCAATGAACAGAGACATGAAGATGAGGTGAGCTGAAGCATCTCCTCTTGTTACTGGTCTCTGAGGCTTCTAAAGAAGCAGTCAGCAAGGGAGTTGATTGAGGTGTTCATCCTCTGGCCTTCCATTCTGCAGAATATTCTTTTTTATATTTCTTCTTTTACATAGAAACATATTAATGTTTTTAATGATATAGAGACAAGTACTCTTCTTTATCCCCTGCCAAGAAAATTTATACCTGCATTAGGTTAGATGCTCAAATGCTTACTGAATGAGTTGAATGATTAAATTAAATAAGTAATTAATGAGGAGTCTACATGCCCTTACTCAAGACCACGTACTGCTCACCTGTAGCATATGTGCCCAAAGGGTCCCCAAGACTTGCCAGGTCAATCTGTCTCCCATAGAAGGCTGCTGCTGCTGCCAAGTCACTTCAGTCGTGTCCGACTCTGTGCGACCCCCATAGACAGCAGCCCACCAGGCTCTGCTATCCCTGGGATTCTCCAGGCAAGAACACTGGAGTGGGATGCCATTTCCTTCTCCAATGCATGAAAGTGAAAAGTGAAAGTGAAGTCGCTCAGTGCTGTCCGACTCTTCGCAACCTCATGGACTGCAGCCTACCAGGCTCCTCCGTCCATGGGATTTTCCAGGCAAGAGTACTGGAGTGGGTTGCCATTGCCTTCTCCGCCCATAGAAGGCATCTTTTTCTAATTCATACAAGGGCAGTAACGCCCTTGTTGGATTTCCAGTGTTCCTCACAAATGACTGATTACATTGTCTGTGTTTTAAGGTACTTTTTTTTTAAGCCATAGAAGAGTACCACCATTGATGTTTGTCTTTATTCTCATTTTGAAAAAGCCGATTCTTTCTACGTTGGCATTCTTAAAGATTATGATGAATACTTCTGTGCGTTGTGTACTCAGTCACTCAGTCATGTCCAACTCTTTGCAGCCCCATAGACGGCAGTGCCCCAGACTCCTCTGTCCATGGCATTTCTCAAGCAAGAAAACTGGAATGGGTTATTGCATTTCCTACCCCAGGGAATTTTCCTGACCCATGAATCAAACCTGGGTCTCTTGTATCTCCTACAGGTTGGCAGGCAGATTCTTTACCACTGTACCACCTGAGAAGCCTCATAATAAATGCTTAAACCTTCTTAAACATCTCAAATCCTTAGTAGCTTTAATGTTAAATGTTACTTGGGTTACAAAACAAAAACAACAAAAACTGTTACCAAATATACCATTTGCCCAGTGCTGAATTATTGTACCATTGTATATATATTTGAAGGAGAATGGTATGGTAATTGATATTTAATATTTTCATCTCCTTCTAATTATCTTTCTCTCCTCTGAAATAAAAATGCGTGTATACATAAAACTTTATTAACTGATAGGCTATATGTATTTGTAAAATTATGAAGCAAAAGTACCTTTTATCTTGTTTAAAAGGACAAAGGAAAAAAGCTGTGGTAAACATTAGTGGTACTTCAGTCCT
>SJYV01030848.1:700524-711944 GCA_006410875.1 Neotragus pygmaeus
GGGTGGGGTGGGGAGCAGTGATATCATCTTTTGATTTAATAACGTATAAAACCTCTGATTTATAAAATAAACATCTTAAGAAATAAATCAAGCCAAAGAAATTGTCTTCATTCTGGATATATTATAGTTACTAAAATTTTCTAAGTCTTATATATTAATTTTAAATTCTGTAGTGCTATCTGCTGTGGGAAATAAACTGATCTTTGAATGATATCAGTGAGAAAGACCCTCATAACAATTTCAGTCCCACTGCTTCAGCATGTCTCTTCTTTTGTTGTCACAAGTGCATGTGACAGCATCTTGTTCCGATCTGATCTACTGTAGCAATGTCAGCTGCCCTGGCATAGTGCTGTGTATGTGCTGCCTTTCTCATCTAGAATATTCCCCTGGCAGGAGTCAGGCTTTGTTAAGTGCATATGAAGGCCAGAGCTTATTTATGTGATCGTGGTAGGAGTACCTTACCCTTTTGTTTTATTTTTGTTTTTTTAATATTCACTTTTTTTTTTTTGGCTGTGCTGGTTCTTCACTGCTATGCTGAGGCTTTTCTCTAGTAGGCAGAGGGCGGGGGCTACTTTCTAGTTGCAGCTCACGGGCTTTTCACTGCAGTGGCATCTCTTGTTGCAAGCACAGGCTCGGGTTACACAGGCTTCAGTAGTTGCAGCACATGGATGGTCTCAGTAGTTGCAGCTCACAAGTTCCAGAACACAGGCTCAGTAGCTGTGGCGCATGGGCTGATTTTCCCAGACCAGAGATCCAACTGGTGTCCCCTGCGTTGCAAGGCAAATTCTTAACTACTAGGTCACCAGGAAAGCCCCAGTACTCCTTATTCTTATCTGTTGGAATTAGCACTAAAATGGCCCCTTAGTGAAACAGTGTGTAGCCTGGTACATAAAAAGGTCTGCAGGTGAACCATCTGGAGTCCCTTCCTGCAGACTGCATTGCAGTCTTTTGTTCCTATAACAGATTTGGAGAGCTTTGACTATGCAGGGCCTTAATGGTGGGAAAATGCACTTAATCCTGTTTTGTTTGTCAGTGTTCATTGTTGTGTTATTGGGAAAGTTTTTGTTGTTGTAATTTGATTTGGGTTTTTTTAATTTTGACTTGTTTTGCAGCAAAGGAGTAAACGAGGAGGTTGGTCCAAAGGAAGAAAGAGAAAGAAACCTCTTCGAGACAGCAATGCACCCAAATCCCCTCTTACAGGATATGTTCGATTCATGAATGAGCGTCGAGAACAGCTTCGAGCAAAGAGACCAGAAGTCCCATTTCCAGAAATTACAAGGATGTTAGGCAATGAATGGAGTAAACTTCCTCCAGAGGAAAAACAGGTAATTGTTCCTATTCCTGCTTGGTATTGATTCTGTCTCAAAAATAAATTTTGTCAGAAAAGCAAAGAGAATGGACTCCTGATTCTTCACTTTTGTCATGATACCTAGGAGACCAGAATAGCAAGGTCCTTCCTAGTCCTTTTATTTAGCATAGGAGTTTTTATACTCTTTCAGGGTCTGCTGCAGGCATGTGAGCAACCTCAACCAAAGTAGCTCTACTTTTATTTGCTTTATATGCTGAGTTCATATAAGACTTCTGTAAAAAGTAGTTCAATATTAACAAATCTATCAACATGATTTATCCTGCTGAGTTAAATGAAAAGTCGTGAGTTAAATGAGAATTTTGATAAAATTCTGCTGTTCACATAAGAATTTTAAGAAAAAGATTTAACTGCTTTAATAAACTTTTTAAACTGGAGTTCTGGTAAATTTAACCTGCTATGGCAAATAAAGCAAGAACTATTTGAATTCTCTCCCCTCCAAGACAGAAATTAACTCTATTGCCAAACTGAAACAAATCCATCTGTTAGAGAGATTTGAGAGGAATTAAGGACAAGATAGCCACAAACTGACTGAAATGCCACAAAAGTAGTGTGATGGTAATGATGTTGGAGTGGTTTGGGGTTAAAAGTTCCCGGCATTCTCAGCATCTGAAGTATATCTGTAATTCTTTTTATGTCCTACACTCCTTAAAAAGGATTCCAAACAAATTAAACCAAATTGAAAAACACTCAGGAATTAACTGAATTCAAAAAAATTTCAAAGAGATCAGATTGAGTTGCAACTTGAAGCTCTGTGTTTGTGGTAGCAAGCTAATAGAAAACAGTGTATATCATCCATTGTTTTAGCTCTAATGTATAAAGGGCTAAACAGATCATGAGCTGCACATAGTAATTACTCTTTTCTCTTTTTAAATTTTTTTATTTCAAAATTAATACATGATCGTTGTTTAAAATTTTTCAGATAATACAATGATAGCTAGTTAGGGCAAGTATTTGTTCTTAAATTTTTATTTGAAAATATTTTTTTCAAATGTACAAAAAGTTACAGGCATAGAATAGTACAAGCAAAGAATACCCAAATACCCTTACTCAGATTCATGTATTATTAACACAACATATTCTCCTGGGCAAGATTGGACATGTGCTTTTTCTTT
The DNA here is from genome assembly GCA_006410875.1 of Neotragus pygmaeus. Taxonomy (NCBI): domain Eukaryota; kingdom Metazoa; phylum Chordata; class Mammalia; order Artiodactyla; family Bovidae; genus Neotragus; species Neotragus pygmaeus. Next base: position 703,006 of record SJYV01030848.1, read on the forward strand.
CTCTCTGTCTCTCACACTCACACACACAAACACACACATTTTTTTCTGAATTTCTTCATGTAAGTTAACATACGTCATGGCCCCTTACCCTTAAATATTTCAGTGTAAATTTCCTTAGACACATTCTCTCACTTAACCACAGTTAGTAACCTCATAATTTTATATGAACATAATACTTCTATCTAACTTACCATCTATATTCCAGTTCTGTCAGTTGACCTAACATCATTCCTGTGTAACATTTCCCCCTCCAGTTCAGATTCCATTCTAGGGTTCAGGTTCTGTGTTTAGCAGTCAAATCTCTAGAATCCTTTAATCCAGGATATTTCTACAACCTTTCTTTGTCTTTTATGACATTGATATTTTTTTAAGAATACCATCTCTCTCTTTCCTCCCCTTCTTTTTTGTTTACTCTTAACAGAACATTCCTCATTTTATATTTGTCTGATGTTTCCTCATGATTAGATTGAGGTCATGCATTCTTGGTCAGAAAACTGCATAGATGGTGTTGGCCCTTCTCATGGTATTGCATGTGCAGGCACACAGCGTCATTTATTTCTCGTTGGTAATGTTAATTTTGCTCACTCAGTAAAGTTTTTCACTTTCCCTTATAATTAAGAAGCAGTCTGTGCAGAGATCTTTTAAGAATATGCAAATAGTCTGTTCCACTTCAGAATTTTCCCTAGATTTAGCAGTCATTAATAACTTCTTGATCTAATCTTTACCATGATGATTGCAAAATGATTATTTTCCAACTCTAGCACTCACTTTACATGTGCTGGTTGACCCTTAGCATTCTAAGCAAGAGCCCTCTTTCTCTCTCCATTTATGTATTTGTTTATTATTTATTTACTATTGGTATAGGCATATGAATCTCTCTTTTCCCAATGGTTTATAAATTATTACTAAGTAAATTTGATACTTAAATTGTCCCAGATTTGGCCAGGGTGTCCTCTTTATCTGGCTTTTGTGTGGGGTAAGGCTATTAACATAATTTCTGACTCTAGTTTGTGTTCATTTAGAAGCAGTATTTTTATACTCTTTCTTAAACCTAATTGATGAATGAAAACTACAAGGCATTAAACAAAATTATCCTAGTAGATCAATGAACTTTGTTTAAATAATTAATAGCACAAGGCATGTAGATACAGGCTCTCTCATAGTAGTCCATTTTAGGTCCATAGGATGAGGTCATTCTTTTTTATGTTCTTTGTGTCTCCTCTCTCCTGGCTCTTAAAAGGCGAATTGATGTATGAGATCATCCCCTCAGAATGGGTTGGGGATAAAGAAACAGAGTAATATTCCATCTTCTCCCCTGGGAAGATTTAAGTGTGCCTGTGTGGTGTGTTGAGGACTCTAGTGGCCATGTGTACTTCTCTCTATAGGATTAGAGGAAGAACCATAATCTTGTCGTGAATTTTTTATGAGAATGACCTCAATAGAACTTGTCTTCAGTAAGTTATAAAAGGCTGTAGTCTAAAAATTGCCTTTTTCTTTTATAATTGAGAGATTTTTTTTTTTCACATAACTTTTTTTTTTTAATGCTTGAAGCTATTCCACTTTTACTTTTCTTTCCATGTTGTAATTATCTTTTGTTTTCTTCAAAGAGTTATTTGGTATTGTCCGTCAGTAAGATCTATTTCTTGAAAATAATTCCACATTTCTTTCCTAGCGCTACCTTGATGAGGCAGACAGAGATAAGGAGCGTTACATGAAGGAACTGGAACAGTATCAGAAGACTGAGGCCTACAAGGTTTTCAGCAGGAAAACCCAGGACCGTCAGAAAGGCAAATCTCATAGGCAAGGTATCAGAACCAGAATCAAATATATTTGTAGTTTGTTTTGCATGGTGTAGTGTCATAAAGCCTACTATTAGAGTAATAAAGATAAAAGATAATGTTTCTATCATTTCTCTATTATACTCGATTCACTCAAAGCATCATCTTCAACATTTATTAAAATCACACTGCTCTCATTTAGAAATTTCAATTGGGTTTCCATATCCAGGATCAACAGTTTGACTTGTACTCCAAGGCCCCTTTTAGTTGCCTGTGCTTTTTCTTCTATTTCCACTTAAGGCATTTCTCTGCAATGCAGAAGACCCGGATTTGATCCCTGGGTCGAGAAAGTCCCCTGGAGAAGGGAATGGCAACCCACTCCAGTATTCTTGCCTAGAGAATCCCATGGACAGAGGAGCCTGGCAAGCTACAGTCCATGGGGTTGCAATGAGTTGGACACGACTGAGCAACTAACACTTTGAGTAACACNGGCAACCCACTCCAGTATTCTTGCCTAGAGAATCCCATGGACAGAGGAGCCTGGCAAGCTACAGTCCATGGGGTTGCAATGAGTTGGACACGACTGAGCAACTAACACTTTGAGTAACACCTCTAAGCCTTTCGTGTGATCATTTCTCCCAGGTTCCAGTGATTAATCTTTTTAATTCACTCACTCTTGTTTGCATGTATTCAAAAAATATGTTGAACACTTCCTATTACATATATGGGTCTCACCTAGGCATTAAGGATGCAAAGGTAAACAAGATAGAGAAGATCCTGGTCTTCATGGATCTTTTGTTTTCTGCAGAATTGTTCATCACACTGTTTAAGTATTGCTAAAGCTCCCCTTTTTCAAGGAACACTGCCAAAGAAAGAAGCCCCACTCATAACAGCCTGTCATTCCTTAGCCATTGCGTCTTCTCCGCATTTGGGCATCTTGCCTGCTAAACTGTAATGTTATGCAAACAGCCTTTGGCCTGCGTTTCCTGTCCACTCTCCCACCCTGTTCTCCTTAAAGGTGAGGACTGTGTCTGCTCTTTCTCTTCCATCTAATTGCATAACCTATAAGACGGGGTTCCCTTTAACTCTTGTTGACTGATTAATAAAGCTATTAGAGAAAATATGATGTTTTGAGAACCCACATATACCAGCAGTTTCTGTATTTTGGCACAGTCATTTCCTTAAGTTTTTTTAAATTTTGTTTTGTTTTTCAGCTTAATGTTCTTGTTCTTTCATGTTTTTAGATGCATCCCGACAGGCCACTCATGATCATGAGGTAATTAACTTTCTGTCTCCATTGTGTGTGTGTGTTCATGTGATATATGTATGTAATGTATATAATGATGCTGCTGTTTGAAATGCTATTTGGACTGTTTTTTAATGAATGGCAGAGCATTTTCTATCCTGTAATTAGGAGTGAGTGAGTTGCCTTTTAGCTTAAGGATTCTTAGCATATGGCAGACACTTATGTCATGAGTCTGTTCTTGAACTAAAGCCCCTAACTCTAGTCCTTTCTTGTGGTCCAAGAATTTTACTGGCTTTGAATGCTGAAGATGGCTGGAATCTGGAGTGATGTATAGAAATGGGGACCAACAAATAGCTATAACTTGACCATAGTTTATCATCACCAGATACTATATTCTGACTCTTAGGAAGTTGTTATTTAGGAAATCCAGCATTTAGTTAAAATGCACTAAGTAATAAAGCATCTGCAGAGCACAAGACAATATCTTGATTTCTATGCCTCCTTTCTTCCCTGGCACATATTTGTTTACTGGTATTTTCCCCTCCATTTGGTTCAGTTTCAGAAACAGGATTTTGATCTGTGTTTCCTTACAGGATTGAGACCTATGTGTGTTGGCTGTGTTGCTAGAGAGCTTTAAATACATACTTAGCCTATGGTTATTATGTGATTGTATGAAAATAAAATGTGTGGTATTTTCGTGCATGAAAATGTTCAGTGACTCCTCATTGCTTACCAAATCACATTCAGACACAGCAACCTGGGTTTTCTGTAATTAAGTGCCAATTTCCCTTTCCGAATAACCTAACTCCTATATATGTCTCTTTTGTTAAGCTTTTTATTTTTTATTGGGGCATAGCTGAATAACAATGTTGTGATAGTTTCAGGTGAACAGCGAAGGAGACTCAGCCCCACATACAGATGTGTCCATTCTTCCCCAAATGCCCCTCCCCTCCAGGGAGCAGACTCCCACTGAGCAGAGTTCCATGTGCCATATAGTAGTTCCTTGTTAGTTATCTGTTTTAAATATAGCAGTATGTACATGTCCATTCCAGACTCCCAAACTGTCCATATATATCTTATGTACTTAAAAAATACTGACTGTTCTCTAAGTGCCCCATTGTTTCCTGCCTCATGCCTGTGCTCATGTTCTTCCTTTCATAAGAATACTTTATTTCCCTCACTCATTTTTTTATCACCCTCTCGTATCATCCAATTTTGCCTCTAAATTCTAGTCATCCATCAAACCCTATTTCAAGTTCCATTTTTCTCCTTCAAGCTTTTCCTGTTTCCTCCAACTTCCTTTAAACCTCACAGTTCTCTTTATGTCTTTTATGCACTTAGCTGGTCTGGCTAAGGTGCCAGAGTTACTCAAGTGCTTCTGTGATTAACACTCTTGGATTATAATCTCTTCGAAGGCATGTGTGGTCTAGTTTCCATTCTGTACCCATCCACATACCATCTCGCATTATGATCTTATGTGGAGGAGTTATTCCACAAATACTCATTTGTTTTTATACAAAACCCATTTGTTGAAATAACAATGGAAACTTACACAAAAAGAATTTTCTGATGCACTCTTCTGCATGCCCTGGGTTTTTCACTAAATCAGGAAAATCATTTCTTCAAAATAACAACTTGTTTCTCGTGGAGTTATAGTTCTCACACCTAATTTGGTATTGGTTACCTTCAAAATGTAGAGAAAACTTTTAGATTCACAATTCAAATAGATTTATCACCATCCATGAATTATAAAGTGAGAAGCATGGTAAATATGAACATTTTATTTTTCAAATAAATCCTATATAAATGTAGTTCTATATGACATCTCTGTTCCAATTAGGATGAAATTTTTTTTTTGCTTGAGAAACTATGTGTACACTATATGTTTTAAATCATAATTGAATTGTGTTATAAGTTTTCTAAGCAAAATGGCTGTCTGGAGAGGCCTTACAAATAGCTGTGAAAAGTTGAGAGGTGAAAAGCAAAGGAGAAAAGGAAAGATACAAGCATCTAAATGCAGAATTCCAAAGAATAGCAAGAAGAGATAAGAAAGCCTTCTTTAGCGATCAGTGCAAAGAAATAGAGGAAAAGAACAGAATGGGAAAGACTAGAGATGTCATCAAGAAAATTAAAGATACCAAGGGAAAATTTCATGTAAAGATGGGTTCAATAAAGGACAGAAATGGTCTGGNCGAAGAGTTGACTCATTGGAAAAGACTCTGATGCTGGGAGGGATTGGGGGCAGGAGAAGGGGACGACAGTGGATGAGATGGCTGGATGGCATCACGGACTCGATGGACATGAGTGAGTGAACTCTGGGAGGTGGTGATGAACAAGGAGGCCTGGTGTGCTGCAATTCATGGGGTTGCAGAGAGTCGGACACAACTGAGCGACTGAACTGACTGAATGACTTAGATACTTGTATAATTACTTGCTGCCCACCAATATCATAAATTTTCTAAACTTCTTTTTCTTCCCTATTAAGCATCTTTTACAGCTTCTGTATCCTTAATAGTTACAAAAGAGAGTATAGACAGTAAAATCTTAGATCTCACATTTTCTGGTCAATGACTGACTGACTGACTCCTTTCATCAATATGGATTTTGCTGGCCAAATCATGGCATTTTTTGCCTCTAATGAAAAGTTAATAGTTGCAATCAGAAAAGATTTAGTAGACTTAGTCTGTCATAGAAGCTGCTGCTGCTGATTTGCGAAATTAAGCATTTTAATAAAATATGTTATTTTAGTATGATAGGAATTTCTGCAGTATGTGAAAAGGAATAAGTCTCTTTGTGATTATCCTGTTTCAGGATTAGACATGTGAAACCAAAGAAAAGAAGGGAGTAGGTGGAAAGCCAGCAGTAGTTTCTCAAATATATATACACTAGGCTTTATAAGCCTGTCTGTTGTATGCTCAGGTCAGGATAAAGCTCTCTCAGTAAGGTTGTTGACTCAATTAATGTCACTTACTTTATCAGTTTTTTTTTTTTTCGTTGAATAATAGCTTACTAAATTAGGTAATTTCAAAACAGTTGTAATTTAAAAAACTGGTTTGACAGTTTTTAAACACAGCCACACATAACCTTTTAGTATAATAAGAGTTAAGAAAATTAGAAAGCACTATGAGTAAAAAAAAAGCCACAGAAGCCCCATGGAAAGGAGCAACTGAATCAGACCTTAAAGATGACTTAGGTTTTATGGGGGCATTTCATATATATACATATATATACATATATATACATCTTTGGATAAAGTGGCCTGAGCTGAGTTATGAGGAAGTCAGTAAAAGAGCAAGTATCTTACAACGTGCCTAAAACATCACATTTCTAAATACGTGCTTATTTCCTTTTCCTTATCCTATTAGGAATAAAATGGCAAATGCCATAAAACAGTTTTCGAGCTCACATCAAAATTACTAAGACCTCAGAAATCCTCTTACCTGGCCCCCTCATTTTGCCAGGGAGGAAAATGACTTGCCTAAGAAAGGAGAGAATGTCCCAGAATCACTTGGAATTGGTTAGAGGCAGAACTGTGACTGAAACCCAGTAGCCCAGGCTTATTAAGGTCTCTTGGCAGTGCCCGCCACACTATATAGAATAAACAGTGTTGCAAGTTAAAATGGGCCTGGCTGCCTGTGATGTCAGCAAAATTTGTTGCCACTTGAGACAGAAATGATTTGATTTGTATGTATGTAGTAAAGAAACCTATTGTATTCCTTAATGGAACTTAGATTCCTAAGACATTGTTACCAAGGTAGATCCTGGGGAGCCCTGTTAGAGCTCAAGAAATGCTGACCTGAAAGCCATTCAAGCCATTCTGCATAGCGGTGGGGCACCTCAGCCTGGTGCACAATATTGAGAGCGTTCCTTAAAGTAAAGGGCACTTGAGAGAAGCATATCACTTCACGAGATTCTGGCCCTGAGCCTAGATCACAGCAAAATAGTTTCAGTTCAAAAGGCCTCTGTTCTCTTACTCTCCACTCAATATATAGAATGAAAACCAAAGTGAAGAGTATTCTTGCTCCTCTCAAATCAGAAGCCAGCCTGCTAGACCCAGGAGTCAGCTAGTGTTACTCTCAAGAAACTGTCTAAATCTCATGTGGGGACTAAGATAGAAACAATAATTTTGTTTCTCCTTTAATTTATGAAAAATGACAAAATGACACTCAACCTGAACAAATTAGACCCCTTCAATGACGAGGTAATGAAATCCTTATGATTTTAATCCCTTGAGCTATCCTTGGAGCAGCTTAAGTATATCTGAGCCCCCAAGAGGATCCTCTCCAATGCCGAGTAATGTACTCAGTAATGGAAGAGTGCTGATGGTTTTTATGACGACTCTTCAGTTAAGTAGAATTTCTCTCTTGGCCTTTCAGAGACTGAACAGTTTCATTTAATTGCTGTGGTGTTTCTTATTTTGTACTCTTAAGAATCTGTACCAAGAGGCAGTGTGTTAATGCACTTATGTGGTGCTATCCTCTGCCCTTATGTAGTTAGCTTGGTCTGGACTGCTTTGGCAAGGAAGAAAACGGAATTATCTGTCTGAGCAGAATCTAAGCCTTGGAGAGGACTCTTAGTACCACGGTAATGGGAGCCAGGCATCCACACCGACCCATCTGACTGGCATATATTCAGACCTATAGCTAAGTAAATTGATCTCACATGACTGAAACGACTTAGCAGGAGCAGCAGCAAGCCAGTACAGTTAAGTAAGAGACTGAGCAGGATGGGATGATAAAATTATAAGCCTTTATCTAAAGTCATTTGTGGACTTATATCTGTTATGTCTTGTACAATAGCAGAGTTAAAGCATATGGTAAGCCAGCAGAGTTGAGAGAAAGCCACTGTGAAATATATCTAAGATCTCTTCTGGAACCAGTCTTTCTTACCCATACATTAATTCTCTTTGAAATTCACCAAGAACTGGCTACCGTCTTACTTGGGTTTCTCTTACCGTGGACGTGGGATATCTCTTCACGGCTGCTCCAGCAAAGTGGAGCCGCTGCTCCTTACCTTGGACAAGGGGTATCTCCTCACTGCTGCCCCTCCTGACCAGAGAGTTCCAGAAAAACATCTATTTCTGCTTTATTGACTCTGCCAAAGCCTTTGACTGTGCGCATAACAATAAACTGGAAAATTCTTCAAGAGATGGGAATACCAGACCACCTGACCTGCCTCTTGAGAAACCTATATGCAGGTCAGGAAACAACAGTTAGAACAGAACATGGAACAACAGACTGGTTCCAAATAGGAAAAGGAGTACATCAAGGCTGTATATTGTCAGCCTTCTTATTTAACTTCTATGCAGAGACATCATGAGAAATGCTGGGCTCGGAGAAGCACAAGCTGGAATCAAGATTGCCAAGAGAAATATCATAACTTCAGATATGCAGATGACACCACCCTTATGGCAGAAAGTGAAGAGGAACTAAAAAGCCTCTTGATGAAAGAGGAGAGTGAAAAAGTTGGCTTAAAGCTCAACATTCAGAAAACGAAGATCATGGCATCTGGCCCCATCACTTCATGGGAAATAGATGGGGAAACAGTGGAAACAGTGTCAGACTTTATTTTTTGGGCTCCAAAATCACTGCAGATGGTGATTGCAGCCATGAAATGAAAAGACGCTTACTCCTTGGAAGAAAAGTTATGACCAATCTAGATAGTATATTCAAAAGCAGAGACATTACTTTGCCAACAAAGGTCCGTTTAGTCAAGGCTATGGTTTTTCCTGTGGTCATGTATGGATGTGAGAGTTGGACTATGAAGAAAGCTGAGCACCGAAGAATTGGTGCTTTTGAACTGTGGTGTTGGAGAAGACTCTTGAGAGTCCCTTGGACTGCAAGGAGATCCAACCAGTCCATTCTGAAGGAGATCAACCCTGGGATTTCTTTGGAAGGAATGATGCTGAAGCTGAA
>SJYV01030848.1:711961-765278 GCA_006410875.1 Neotragus pygmaeus
AGCTGAGCACCGAAGAATTGGTGCTTTTGAACTGTGGTGTTGGAGAAGACTCTTGAGAGTCCCTTGGACTGCAAGGAGATCCAACCAGTCCATTCTGAAGGAGATCAACCCTGGGATTTCTTTGGAAGGAATGATGCTGAAGCTGAAACTCCAGTACTTTGGCCACCTCATGAGAAGAATTGACTCATTGGAAAAGACTCTGATGCTGGGAGGGATTGGGGGCAGGAGGAGAAGGGGACAACAGTGGATGAGATGGCTGGATGGCATCACGGACTCGATGGACATGAGTGAGTGAACTCCGGGAGTTGGTGATGGACAGGGAGGCCTGGCGTGCTGCAATTCATAGGGTCGCAAAGAGTCGGACACAACTGAGTGACTGAACTGAACTGAAGAACTGTCTAGAGGCAGAGCTTTGCCTTTTGAAACTGGGGCCTTCCATGATAATTCTGTTGTTTGTTTTTAAATCATTCTGGAAAACTTCACTTTCTTTCTTTAAGAGGTAAAAGGGTAAAAATTAAAGTGCTCTGAAAGTTTCTTCAGGTAAATACATAGTTTTTCAGACCTCCATCCTAGCTGTCTCTCTTAATGAGCTGCCTTTGGCAGGCAGTTCACATAGCCCAACCCTCCATAACAAGGCAGGCACCAATATGAAAACAGGAGCTTGGCTGTCAGAGTTCCCTCATAGGCTGTTAACTGCTTAGCCTTTCTGCTGGGCACCAAATCATATTTGTGATCAAAGATAAAAGACTAGTGGTGGCAAGAGTAGGAAATATACATTCTATCTTTGGCACTAAATGTGTTTTTATAGGAATGATTTCTAGACTTTTTAAACTCTTCTTTATGTTATAAAGGTTTTGAAATCCTCAGATTTCACTAGCAATTTCTTCAGTACTCATTTCCCACTGTTTTCTTTACTATCTTATATTATGCAAGATTCTAAATACTGCCAAGACACTTATAATTTATATGCTTAATGCTTTCAACTTTAAATTCATTGTAGAAATTGCTGCTAAAGCATTTTGAAATATTGACCGTATTCACAAAGATCATTGTGGAATATGTTTTGTAGTGGTTTTGTGAGACTTTTATTTTTAATGGCTTATTGGTGAATTCATTTTAGGTTTATTATTTTTTCTCTCACATAATCCTTGGCATTCTCATATTTAGAGCCTATTTATTACTGACTTTTTGGTTTTGTTTGTTTTTCCTGTGTCCGAAGAAAGTCTGAAAGATCCCTGTTACAGGCTGCCCTTGTAAATAAAGAGAAGTAAAAGTAGACGTCCTAATGGAATACCGTCATTATTGCTTGTGGCTGGCACATCTCTGCTTAAAATTCTTATTGTCCACTCTGCAAAGTTAGATTGCATCATCCTATCTCAGAGAGCACTTTATATGCATAACCAACAGAAGCAATGGAAAAATCACCTAGAAATTTTTTCTCTATACCTACCTCTTAGATGAAAAGTTATGACCAACCTAGAATTGTGGTGTTGGAGAAGACTCTTGAGAGTCCCTTGGATAGCAAGGAGATCCAACCAGTCCATCCTAAAGGAAATGAGTCCTGAATATTCTTTGGAAGGACTGATGCTAAAGCTCTAATACTTTGGCCACCTGATATGAAACTGACTCATTTGAAAAGTCCCTGATGCTGGAAAAGATTGAAGGTGGGAGGAGAAGGGGACGACAGGGGGATGAGATGGTTGGATGGCATCACTGACTTAATGGACATGAGTTTGAGCAAGCTCCGGGAGCCGTTGATGGACAGGGAGGCCTGGCATACTGCAGTCCATGGGGGTTGCAAAGAGTCAGACGTGACTAAGCAACTGAATTGAACTGACTGATACCTACCTCAGTCACTTTCTCCCTTGTACACTGTTGACTATTCAGAGCAGAGAGCTAAGAAATGGTTTCCAACATCTCCATTAGGGAAATTTATGTAGGTTTGTTTTAAGGTTTCTCATTGCACAGCAGTTGTCACCTGAGAGATCTGAATACTTAACATTCTTGAGCCCTGTGAAAGTTTGGTTCCAAAGATTTTCTTCACAGCCTCACCTAGACTGACTGCTGCTCATCTTACTATTTTGTTAAGGAAAACATGACCGTTGTGCCTGCAGGCACTACTGTTTAATTTAGTTTAAGAATTAACTCTTTTGTTTCTTTGATTCACAGAAAGAAGCAGAAGTAAAGGAACGGTCTGTTTTTGACATCCCTATATTTACAGAGGAATTCCTGAACCACAGCAAAGGTGATTACCAAAGGATCGTATTGTGTTCCTCACATCTGTGACAGGCGATTTAGTTGTCAGGAGAAATTAATTGCTCAAAAGCAATGGTAGTGATATTCCCGACCCTGGGACTGGTCTGAAAGAAGGAAACTGCTTCTATTTCACTCTCTATTAAAAATAGCTACTCAGAAACCAGTGGAGGAAAGCTTTAGTAGCTTTAGTCTCTGAATCAGAGGAAATAAATATACATCACTAATTCAGTTGCTTTCAGGTTGTTAGCCAAGAACCCTTTATACAAATGAAAGCTTGCATGGATGTCCAAAATATAAAATAAATAAGAGCAAAGCTGACCCCACTGCAGTAAAGCTTTGGACCCACAGCTGTGCTTGCCCAGTCTCCCAGGATCCCCCTGTGAAACCCCTCAGGCTTCTCATAGCACAACTTTAAACAAACCAAACAAACAAACACTGGGAATTGCAGCTGTTCCTTGCAGTCTTAAGTATAGAATATGACCAGCTTGAAGAATAAATAACTCTGGAGAGCCAGGCGTCTTACTGATGAAATTGCTATCTGAAAGGCCATAATAAGACTAGGGACAGGAGGAGGGGTAGCTAATTAGCTAAGCAGAACTTCTAGAAGAGTCACTGGGACTTCTCAGAGACACTGTGTTACCTGTGTTTTGGGGGGCTTGCGTCCTCAGCTCGGGAGGCAGAGCTCCGTCAGCTTCGCAAATCCAACATGGAATTTGAGGAGAGGAACGCGGCCCTGCAAAAGCACGTGGAGAGCATGCGCACAGCGGTGGAGAAACTGGAGGTGGATGTGATCCAGGAGCGCAGCCGCAACACCGTCTTACAGCAGCACTTGGAGACCCTGCGGCAGGTGCTGACCAGCAGCTTCGCCAGCATGCCCTTGCCTGGTAACATCATCCCCACCTGAGTCGTTAAAGCGGTGGGGGCTGGGGAGGTGCTGCATATGTTGGCGTTGGTGTGGTGAGGCTGAAGTCTCCCTTCGAGGGGAAGACCAATAAACTCCGAAGTCGTTTCCCCAGAGTTTTCTGTAGGTCATGTAATAGAATCTCCGTATTGGTTGAATCGGGAGGTCTTGCCTGGAGAATGCCCACGGAGAGAGGAACCTGGTGGGCTCTAGTCCATTCAGTCGCAGAGTCACACGACTGAGCCACTAAGCACAGCACAGCCCATTGGTTAAAATAATCCAAAATTTCAGACTCTCTGCTCAGTTAAATTTTCCTTCAATTATATTTTAACATAATCGACTTTCTATTAAGCCTAATTTGGTTTTCAGAATAGTTGAAACTGTGTAATAAATCCTCAGTGGAGTGCTTTTCCTTTTTTTTTAAATTGTGCTATAATTGACGTATAACATTGTGTTAATTTCCAGTGTACAACATAATGATTCTATATCTGTATATGCTGTGAAATGATCACCGCAAGTCTAGTTACCATGTGCCACCACGTGTATGCACGCCAAGTCACTTCAGGCGTGGCCTACTCTTCGCAGCCCTGTGGGCTGTAGCCCTCCGAGTTCCTCTGTCCATGGGATTTCCCAGACAAGAATACTGGAGTGGGTTGCCATGCTCTCCTCCAGGGGATCTTCACAACCCAAGGATTGAACTCTTTATCTCTCCTGCTTCAGTAGGTGGGTTCTTTACCGCTAGTGCTACCTGGGAAACCTGTACCACCATACAAAGTTACAAACAAATTTTTCTTCTTGTGATGAGAACTTTTAAGATACACTTTGTTGGCAGCTTTCAAATATGTAGTACAGTACTGTTGACTACAGTCACCATACGGCACACTCCACCCCCATGACTTAATTTATTTCATCACTGGACGTTTTTATTTCTTGATCCCCTCTCCCACGTCACCTGTTTCCTCAGAGCACTTTTCTGATATAAATGTGCTGGCTTTGTGATATTGTCTTAATGGGAAGGAAAATAAATACTCGTATTTCTTATATATGTTTTCATGTTGAAAATAGTTACAGCAGATCTAAGAGAGTCTTTAACCTGTTTTGTGCAACTACACCTATATGCTGTGCAGCAATAATAGTCCATCTGTTTATTTAGAGTATGTGGATTAATTTCATTTCTTTGAGGTCTATAAGTCTCTCCTCTGAAATTAAAATCTCTGTGGAGCAGACCCCATTAGAATCAAGTTTCTTTTGCTGTGGAATCACTGATCTGTGTTACTATTGAACTGAATGGGGAAGCTTTTCTTACTTTCTCTTATCTCACTTCAGGAAGTGGAGAGACACCTACAGTGGACACTATCGACTCCTATATGAACAGACTGCACAGTATTATTTTAGCTAATCCCCAAGACAATGAAAACTTCATAGCTACAGTTCGAGAAGTTGTGAACAGGCTTGATCGTTAGGGAATGGTGAGTGCTCACTGACTTGATTCGTACATGCCAGCACATCATCAAAACTAAGATGGCATTAGACTTTATTAATACTATTAAAATTCTGGAATGACATTGAATAAGTGAGTTGGAGGCTTAAGATTCCTGTTGCTTGGTTGCTAAATGTAGTAAATAGGGTTGAAAAACTGAATCAAGATAGTTTTTCTTCATGCATGCCTCCATGTGGCTTAATAGAAAGGGCATGATTTTTGTGGTTGGATCTCAATTCTAGCTTTGTCACTTAATTAAGTTGTATTCTTAGGTATTAGTTTCCCATAGGGTTTTGAAGGTTGAGTGAGAAATTTAAAGGAAATAACCCCCCAAAGAACACATTGGACAAAATAAGTATCACTTAATTGTTAAGCTTCCTTTTCCCTGTAAATTTAATGATAACTCACAATAGTCAGTGAGACATTGTATGTGTACGAGCCTATGTCAGTAAGCTTTTCATTCACTCAATATCAGAGTAACAGTTGTGTGTTAAATGTTAATGTGGACTAAACTTACAGTAAAACAGTTAATGCCTTGATTGAATATATTTAAAAATATATAAACTCTCAATAAGTGAAAGGAGAGAAATGAGAAAATAAACTTTTAAAAAATACATTCAAGAAATGACTTGTAATATGTTTTACATCCTTTTAGAAGAGAAAAAATACATTTCCAAAGGGGGCCTGCCTTTATAAACTTTTTGGTACTAACGGTCAGTCATCAGTATCATTTCTTAAATGGAACTGGTATTTTTTTCACTCAGATTTCTAGAGATAGAGTACCCTTTAGTTTGTCATTCCATAATTGACACCCCTTTGGTCTGTCAGTTAAATTGTTCCATCCCTGCAGACACATGAACTATGCAGAAATCTTAAGGTTGGACCATACAGTGAATGGCCATATATGGATCCTAAAACAAGAGTGGATGGCAGGATACACTTCTTAGCAAGGCTGGTCATGAATTTATATCTTTATTTGTCTTGCAGGTAAATGAGCATACTCATATACATGTTCATATTCTAACATGGTCTGGACCTTGAGCAACATGTGCAAGAATAAATAACGCCTATAATTCTTTATCTAACGAGGTCGTGTCTGCCCGCAGAGACAAAGGCAGTCATTTTCTATCCTTCTTGGCCACAGGCTCCAATAGTAATTGTACAGGGCGATTCGTCATACTTTATCCCAGTCGTGCTCTGATGGGGGAAAGGATTACTGTCCTTCTAGTGAGTAGCCAGATGGAACAGACCATACTTCTAAGAGATGACTGGACTCCCTACAGAATAAAGAAGTGGCATTACTGCTGCTGTTTATGAAGGAAACAGCTTGTAAATCTAGGCCTAGGGTTTTCAGGAGCTCATCATCCTTCTCATTTTCACTCAGTGTTTTCAATTAGCACTCTGGTAGGCTTGAAAAGAAAGAGCTGGGAGAAACAGTGTGAAGGACTGTGCAAGAGCATGGTAACTGATAACATGCTGTCTCCTTACATAGGTAAAGGGCAGTTGTTGTGAGTTTTGAGCCAAAAATGGTTTTCCATTTTGAGCATTTGGCCAATAAGATTTTTCTAAAGCTTTACCCATCTTAAGGATATAAACTGTCATATCTGCTTTCTGAAATGTCTTTGAAAACCTAGAACGTTATCATTATCCTTGATTTTAACCTACAAATATTTTGTCCTTAAAAGAAAGAGTAGCTGAAAATGTGAACGGTTTTGTTACTACAGATCTTTACAATCTAGCCATGTAAACATAACTAAGAATGGTTAGTTCTCCACACCCTGAAACTGTCAAATGAAATAGTTATAAGGACTGTGATTAATTCTAGCTTGGCTTCATTACACAAATATGTACAGACAACTAGGCCTGATGTCCCCAGCAGTCTTGGTGCAATTCATTACTCTGACATGGGCTTGGCGAAGTTTTCTTCCTTTGTCAGGAGCCAGCAAGTGAAAGGAAGCGAATGGTCTGTGGTTTTAGAGGAGCATGTTAGAGCTGGAAGGGGCCTTTAGAAATCCCATCATTGTACATACAAAGAAACTGAGTCCCAGAGAGGTGAGATGTCTTGCCTAAAAATACATAAGTAGGCAAGTGCAGATCCTAGAACTAGAACACATGTATCTAAATGCAATTGAGTTTCTAGAACATTGATACAAGGAGGTAGGGATGGGTGTCAAGGGAGAGCACTAAAAAAATCCTAGAATTAAAGCAGTAAGATAAATGGGGGGTAATTAGGAAAAAAAAAATTACAAACCAGCAATTATAATGTAAATTTTTGTTCAACCATTTTATAATTTTTTTCTATAGAATGGAAGAATTACCCCAGCTGTCATCTTTCTTTGTGGCTAGCTTAGAAAAAATGGAGCTGGGAGGAAGCCATAGGGGTGGTTTCACATGGAGAGGTGACTTCTGTATATATGAAAAGCCATATGTTGCTTGATTTCAGTTGAACCAAATGATAAACAGTTACTTGTTTGAGGACTGGAAAGAAAACAACTTTTTTATGTGATTGCATTTTTATCGTTGTAAGAATTTATTCATCTTATGCACACAGTACTTCCCTACACATGCAGGGAGCCTTAGATTTATACTTGAAGAAAGTTGGTTTGATTGACCAGGACCAAACTACTCATTTTTCATCATCAAATTTGTCCCTGGTGCTTGGTTTTCTGTGTTTGGCTGGCAATTTTCCAACCTCCCCATTGTGGCTGAACTGGAGCAGGGCCACGTTTGTTGTTGAAATGTCTAAAATGCCTCAGTGAGGTTGGCTGCTTGCAGTTTTATGAGCTCCTTGGTTTACATACACCCTGCTACTCACCTTAACCCTTTTGAAAATAGAGCATCGCAGTATTTTCACCCAAAGTCTGAACCCTTTCTGATCTGTGCTTCCCTTTTGGTATCTTTTTTCGTTTTTTTTTTTTTTTTTTTTTTTCTCCCAGTTCTACAGGTCTTAGAGCTCCAGGATGTTCTGTAAGTGGTTTTACTTGTTCAGAATGAGAAGCCATCCATGGAAATTTGAGTTGAGTGGAGGCAGAGAGGGCGCACAGATTATTCTGCTTGTGAAAGAACCGTCAGTTATGAGGTACATGCCTTCACCCCAGGAAGCCATGTGAGGGAGCAGCAGAAGGAGCGTGTGTGTGAACTTCCTATGGGATTGTCCTTGTGAAGCTTTGACCGTGTGCGAGTCTTCAGTCTCCTGTCCTCTCTGCTTCTGTTCAAGCGGGCCTGCGTATATTCTGCTGACTAGACACCCCCGAGACAGGCACCTTCTGCAGCAGAAAGGAAGCCTTCTCTTTGTTCTGCTTCATTCAGATTGGACCCTTTTATCAGTGGCTCTGTGGTTTTTATCAGTGGTTTTCCTACCTAGCTGTCACTTCTTTTTTTAATGCTTTTGGGGTTAATTTTTTATATTTTCTTCACCCCACCAAGTTAGATGTCTCCATTTTCTGACCTCTGGGCTTTGTTGCTCAGCAGGGCTCTGAAGGAGAGTTTCTCTCATTGGACAGGCCCACTCTTCTCCCATCATTGTCCTGCTGTGACTCCAAAGAAAGGAGCTTCTTGTTGACAGTGTCCTGTGGAGCGAGGCTATGTCTCATACCCCACAAAGCGCTCAGTGGGTGCCAGCCCTTGTAGTGGAGGCTTTGTGATTGCTGCCCTGAAGGAGCGCACTCTTTCCTCCCTCCTTGGTACTGCCTGCTGTTTTCTAAGCACCGCTCCTGCACGTACCCTGCGTCCCGGCCTCAGCAAGGCTCTTCTGTTCCCATCTGTTGGCGGTGACTTGTGGAATATTTTTGCTGAGGGAAAGGTCACTGGTAAACAGGACAGAACAAGAAAGTAGTTTCTCACTTGGTATTGGAAAAGATGCTAAAGTTTCTTATAAGTGAAAACAGAGGAAATCCCTGTGTGCTTGAGGTGTACTGAGTTATGGGTACGGATGGCGGAAATGTCATCAGAATACTGTCAGCTGACAGAAGAGGACACGGAGGAATTCTGCATCCTTTGTCTTTCTTCTCTAATCATAACTGCATAGTCTGTGTCAAAGGGACAGGCTTTCCTTCCTTCTGCCCTCTTGTGATTTTTAAAAAAAACAGCAAAAGGGAAGAGAGGTTTCTGATTTTCACCTCAGGGTTTGGTTTTGTTGTGTTATGTGTTGATGCTGTGAAGCACAAGGCTGGCAGTTGCAGCTGAGATCTTTGGAACCAAAGCAGGGCACGCTGAGCCCACTGTCCAGGCACCACGCCACCAAGGGCAGGTGGAAGTGTGGCCCCCTCACAGTATGCTCACAGGCCAGGGTGCAAGCCAGACACCCCCATCATGTTGCTGCAACCCTCCTGTCTTCTCAGCATCTCCTCCCCTGATTTCTTTCTTAACCCAAAGGAAACAAAACAACAGCAAAAAAACAACCTTGTTAAAAGTTCGTACGTGAACACACATCAAATTCTCATGTACCGAAGCCCATACATATACCACCTTGGCAGTCTTTGAGAATAAGAGCTCATCATTATCTCTATAAACCTGCCAACTCACCTGCTCTTCTGTGTTTTCCTACTCTCACTGGCCATTCCTAGCTCTTCTCTCAGACACTCTGCCTGCTCAGTCCAAGCTGGGATGCACTGTCTGTGGCAGAAGGACAGCCAAGCCAGTTCTGGAGTTTGTGTCTGCCTTCTGCCAAATACACTGTCTCCTTCTTCCTCCTCATATTTCTCTCTGTCTCGCCTTTATGTTAGTTTTGTACAGTATCATTAGCAGTGCTGTGCACCAGGGAAGGCTGTAATGGGTCCAGAGCTCATCCTTCTCCTTCGTCTGGATAGATACCTGACGCTGACTTGAGAGACATCCATAATCGGGAATGTATAAGATCTCAAGAAAGCTGGCAGTTTGAAAGCATTTTCACAAAATAGCAACCTGCTCCTGACATGCTGGCCCTCCCAGCAGCTACACCTGACTCCCTGGTGGCTGGAATTCACCTGCCACAAAACAAGAACTTTCCGTGAAGCCGGTCTGTCTTGCCTGCTCTCTCCTCTGTGTCCAGCCAGGAAGGTAGTAAGTGAGCTCAGAAGCTAACACAATACCTAGTTCACATTTCCCAGTAAACGTGTAGATATTATTGTACTAATATGTTCTTCTCAAGAAATAAGTTGTTGCCTATTCAGTGTTACAGATTTCTTTCTTTTTATTAAATCACAAAGAGCAGCTGAAGAAAATGAGACAGATTCTGACAGAATGAAATTTTAGGAAAAAAATGTGTTCATGTGTTTGAAACTGTTGAAATGCCAAGTTTTCTGTACACGTGTTTTTGTAATTAAACTTTTAGATTTTCTTTGTTTTTTAAAGAAGTCGATATGCTTGCTTGATGTTTGCCTCATTAAAAACTTTTCTATGTTGAATCCACTCGATTCAGTTTTACCTGCATTGCCTTCTTATCTTAAAGACTTTGTCAACTCTACATTAATCATTGTGTGTTACACTTTTAAAATGGTAACATTCATTTTACTAATTGCTTATTCAAAATGTGTCTTAGTCTGTTTGAGGGTTCAGTTCTCCTAATGTATGCTATAAGAATACAATGAATTATAATTCATTTTAAGGTAGCAGTAGTATTCTGCAGGCAACTTGAAAGATGTCTCATGTTCTTAAAGTCAGTGACTTCAGCCCTCTTGATAGGAGGCCTAAAGACAGTCTTCCTTTTGACTGAAGAGATAAATTTTCCTTAAATACTTGCTTTTAAAAGTAACCACTACTTCATTCGTCAAAATCTGTTTTCAAGGAAATTTGTCGCCTACTTCCAGCATGCTCTTAAAATTCCAGGGTGGAGCTCTTCTGGCTTCCAAAGCCTGCTGCCCTCCTGGTGAGCTAGTTACGTGGCGTTGGGCAAGGCTTGCTTTGTTCCCTGTTTCCTCATCTGACATGCCTCAGCTCTCTTACACTTGTCAGAAAGACAGAATTGGGTGATGAATTGGAGGCTATGAAGAATCTTAAATGAATGCCAGGAATTATTGAGGCAACTCAGGGTCAGACTTGACTACGTTTAACAGAAACTCAAATCAGCAAAAGCTTAAATAAGACACCACTCTCTCACTGAAAAGTATTCCAAAGGTAGGCAATCCAAGACCAGTATAGGGGGCTCTTGTCTGCACCACAAGAAGTTTCCTTCCTCAAGGTCATTTCATGGTCAAAAACAGCCACTTGACCATTAGCCATCATTTGAAATTCCTGGCAGCTTAAAGGAGGAAGAAGGGCAAGGACAAAAGTGGGTAAACTCAGCTGAGTCAGCACTCTTTAAAGAGTCTTCCTAGAAACCACACAGTGCTTCCAGAACGCAGTCATGTGACAACAACTAGCTATGGGAGGCCAAGGAATGTCATCTTTCCTCGGGCATTACTACCTCCAATAATATACACGTTTTAGTCAGTAAGGAAGGAGAAAATAAATACCAAGTAAGCAACTGAGTTAGTTACATGACTCATATGTGACTGTATGTATGCATAGGCCAGCGCAGACTCTAAGGCCAGCCCTGCTCCGCTAGTGAGCAAGATGTATTATCCTGTCTTTGCCCCTTGGCCATCATGAATGACCATTTACTTCCTTGGTACTTCCCCCAACTTAAACAGCCAAAAAGCTGACAAGCAAATTCAACCAGAGTTAGCATTTTCCTGTTGCCACCTTAGTTCATCCCTTCCCTCTCAACAGCTGGTGGCCAGTCTTGTCTAGTAAAAGTCAACATAAACAGGTGGCAGCATTTCCTCCAGTTGTTTGTTCCCTTTCTCTAACTGTTCAGCATCTGCTGGATTAAAACAACAACAGGATAATCTTTCCCTACGGGTGGGGAGATTGAAGTATTGCTTGGCAGAAAAGCTCGTAGCTACTTCCTGCCCTCTAAATTTCCTGCCTTGCAACTGAGGGTTCCAAGTCAAGGACCTTGTCTTTGTTTTGTTTTGTTTTGTTTATTTACATGCTAACACATAGCCAGTACTTAAAAATATATTTTACAATATCTATAGAAATAAACACTAACTCATACCCTAGCTCACAAAAGGTGAGGATTGAGAATTTAAAAGATCAAGTGAAAATGTTAATGTACTTCCTCTTACCCAGAAACCATTTCAGTTTAGTGCTGGGGGAACATGGTCCATAGGGAGGATCGTCTGCCAGAAGCATAAAATGTCAGTTCTCTTAGCCTAGAAAAATGCAGAAAGGAGGAGGAGCTGTGAGATAAGGATGGCATTGGGAAACTTAAGAGCAGGGTCAATGCAAATTGCCCAGATAGAAGGATTTTTGTAAACCACTTGCAATTACTGGGATGGAAAGAAAATGCTTTAGATGTTTAGATAAGAATATATAAGACAGTGGGTATAGAAGTAGCCTTTTGTCTGAGTCTCGAACACCAGAGCCAGTTCCTTATTTCTGTGTTTTCCATTTCATGTCAGTTCACTGTTTGGAACTACAAAAGTATTTATAAAATATATTTCTGCCCTTGGCATGACAGTCCAGTGGGAAGAACAGATATCTGCATAAATAGTTCTAACACAGGACAGCCTGTAATTAAGAGTTTTAATGGTGGTAAATACTTTTTGGAGAGTATATTGCTTGAATCTCACCTGACAAGAGCTGATTTTTCCATAATTGCAAGAGTTTGCAATGGGAAATAAATCTTAAGTGTTGTGGGATCAGCATATTAACTAATAAGGGCTTTCTCTGAAATGTAAATGAAATATAAAGTCTATACTGATAACCATCAAAGTTTTCTAGCAGCAGCTGAGGTAACTGAAAGGTGAAAGTAGCTGGATTATTGTAATTTAGACAATAATACTTCTTCAAAGTATGCTTTTGACTCGTTAACAAGTCATTAAATCAGTTGATCAAAACCTTTTTTCATTAAATTGAAGAGTGCACTGCATATAGTAAGGGTAAATATTATTTTGTGAAACTTGTTTCCACTTTAGAGCAGACACATGTGATGGGTTACAACGTGAAAGGTATTTCGTACTGTGGGGTCACAATAAAGATAGTCAATGATTGTTTCACTACCTCTAAAATCGGATTGAACTGCTGGGTTTGAGTTTGGGCTCCATTTTTCTGCTTGTGTGATCAAAGGTGAGTTGCTTAAAGCGGTCTGTGGCTCAGTCTGTAACACAGGGATATTTATAGTTTCTATTGTGTACAGTTTGGGGGTGGGGTTGTTTGCTTTGTTGGTTTTTTTTTTTTTGGCTGCGCTGGACCTCCACTGAAGCACATGGGCTCTTCACTGTGATGCATGGGTTTTCTCTAGTTGCGCATACACAGGCTTCTCTTGCTACAGAGCATAGGCTTTAGATTGTGCAGGCTCTCTAGTTGAAGCGTGGGAGCTTAGTTGCCCTACAGCAGGTGGAGTCTTAGTTCCCTGACCAGGGATCCAAACCTGCATCCCCTGCTTTGGAAGATGTGTTCTTAACCACTGGATCACCAAGGAAGTCCCTATAGTGTACAATTTTCATGTGGATTAATCCATGTAAGATATTTAGTACTTGTCATAGAACAGACACCTAAATTTAGCTATTATAATTTATGAAAGACTCAAGGGGGAAGAAGAATTAGACACATACTATAAGTCAAGGACTCTGATCTAGTTTTTATATAAATTATATATATATGTGTGTATATATATATATATCTCATTCTTTGGGGTCACAAGAAGTGAGACACAATCAAGCACAAACACATTTAATTTGAACCACAACTATATAGAGTAGGGCTATTATACCATTTTCCAGGTAAGTAAATTAAGGCTCAAAGCTGATAAGCAACTTTCAGGTGTTACAACTGGGAAGAGGCAAAGAAAGGATTTATACCCAGATCATTCTGACTCCACATTCCACTGTAGCCATACTATTTTAGAGATATTTAATGAGACTGACAGGAGGTGGAGAAGTAGAGGGACTTTGAGGTTGGTAGGCAATAATGAGATTATATAGCATACAAATAATACCTTGTAAAATGTGATAAAAATTTAAATTGTATCATAGCATGAAGTGTTCTATGAAAGTAAGTGACAAGATCTGGTTTCTATTTTTAAAGGCTCACCCTGGCTGCTATGAAGGGAATTAAAGAGGCAAGAGAGGAATCAAATAGGTCAGTTAGAAGGTTGGCCCAGGGATCCAGGTGACAGCAGCTTAGCCTAGCATGGAGGCAGTAGGGGCTGCTGATGAATTCCAAATGTATTTTGGAAGTATAATAAACAGAACTTGCTGAGGGGCTTCATGTGGAGAATGAAGGAAAAAGAATCAAGAATGACCCCTAGACTTCTGAAGGGTTTGAGCAACTGGGTAGTAGACAGGTGCCACTGAGATGGTGTAGAGTTAAGGGTGAAGCATTGTGGAGGAAAAGAGTAAGGATTCTGTGTTTGGAGTTGCTAAATTTGAGATTCAGCCACCAGATCAACCCCTGGGCAAGACACATCTCTCTGCTATTCATTAAAAAGATTCCTTTCAGCTCTTGAGAGTCTATGGTTCCATGAGATTCTAACTTCAGGTCAGGGCTGCTAACATTCCATCCTCAGTGCCTGCGCGCATACACATAGATCTGGTTACTCAAGCTGTTCGCTGAACTATGAAATTAAGGAATGGTCTCCTTTTTAATTTTTCAAGCTCCTTAGAAAAAGAATTTTTTAAGCCATCCATTTGTTTTTGTTGCTAGATTGGCATAAAGCAGCTGAATGTTCTAGGATATGAAAATCATACCATAACCTGATGGTTAGAAAATCCTAGGCAAGTAATAGAAAGTATCTGCTTGAAGGAGACTGTATGAAAATATATTTGGCATCAGTCAAAGAAGGAAAATATGAGAAGACATCAGTGATACAGGTTTATGGATTCAGCAAATGGGTTCCTGCTAGGGGTGCTTCTGCTATCTTCAAGGACAGAAATTAACCAAAGGCAGCTGGGTCCAGGCAGTGACTATTTTTCTTGGGCTGGTGGATTTTTCAAGTGGACTTGTATGTATCAAAAGAAGTTCCTTCTGTTCAATGTTATGTGGCAGGCTGGATAGAAGGGGAGCTTGGGGGAGAATGAATACGTGTATATGTATGGCCAAGTCCCTTCGCTGTCCCCCTGAAACTATCACAATGTTGTTGATACTGCAATATAGTACAAAAGGCTTTTTTAAAAGAAGTTCTTGTTTTGAAGGACAGACTAACGTGTTCATTATGGATTTTACTCATCCCTAGGGAGAATGAGTATTTTACATATATTCATTCATTCAAACATTTTCAAGCAAGTACTTAACTGTGTTTGGAGTGTAAAGTTGAGGACATCTCTTGCCTCAAGAAGTTCACAATATATCACAAAAGAAACACAGGATCTGATAAATTAGCAAATGCGCTGTGCTTAGTCTCTGAGTCGTGTCTAATTCTTTGTGACCCATGGACTGCAGCCCACCAGGCTCCTTTGTCCACGGGGATTTTCCAGGCAAAAACACTGGACTAGATTGCCATGCTCTCCTCCAGGGGATCTTCCCAAGCCAGGGATCGAACCTAGGTCTCCCACATTGCAGACAGATTCTTTACTGACTGAGCCACTGAGGAAGCCCAAGGATACTGGAGTGGTAGCCTATCCCTTCTCCAGGGGATCTTCCTGACTCAGGAATAGAACCAGGGTCTCCTGCATTACAGGAGGATTCTTTACCAGCTGAGCCACAAGGGAAGCCCAAATTATCAAATCACTGTAAGCAAAGTGTTCCCAAAAATACAAAGGAAGGATTCAGTGGTTGTGCTTGGGAGAGGTCAAAAGAGGGTTTTACCAGGGTAACATTTTCAGGTAGGCCTTTTTAAAAAAATAGCTCTTTAAGAGAAGCTAAAAATAGATCTGGAGATATGCGTGCATTTTTTGTGTACTCCAGTGATTCGGCAGGATTGGGACACATGTTGTATACAGAGTATTGATTTTTAAAAAATGAAGATAGGAAGGTTTTTTGAATATGGCTATAAATGAGCCTTGAGTGCCATATGAAGGAATTTAGCTTACACGTTGCAGCCAGGGGGAAGGCATTAAGGCTGTTTGCACAGTAGAGATATGAGATGAAGAAAAACTAGACCAGAGGTTAATATTTTTTCTGTCATAAACACTTTCGGCAGTCTGGTGAAGTCTGTGAAACCTTCTCAAAATAATGTTTTCAAGTGCAGAAAATAAAACGCATAGCTTTACCAAGAGGAAAATAACTATATTGAAAAATAGCTATTAAAATATTATTATTATTAAATAATATGAAAAAGTTAATAGGAATGTCTGTGTTTACTACTAAAGAATTAAATAACATAATCTAGCAACAGCTCTAATAACTACCATAATTTTAAAGTAGTATTGATCATAAGTGATATTTCAACAATTGTAATAGCAGTAGTAATATGATGTAAAAATATCTGTGATTCTGTTGGTGCCAAAGTCATAGGTCCTGCCAATACTACTGGGGCTTGTGCCAATATTTATAATCAAAGAAAGTGCAAATTTCCAGCTAGAGGTTTCTGAGAATCAAGATGTAATTTTTTTCCCTGTCCGTGCTTGCAGTTCTGAGTCCTAGTCAGATTCCTGAATTCAAGACAGTATGGAGACAGAACTCAAATCAAAGACTTCCCTGGCAGCTCAATGGTAAAGAATCCACCTGCCAGTGCAAAGGACATGGGTTTGATCCTTGATCTAGAAAGATCCCACATGCAACTAGAGAAAAAGCTTGAGCATCAATGAAGACTCAGCACAGCAAAAATAAGTAAATAAAATTCTAAAGAAAAAAAAAACTCAAGAAGCAAGAAGAGCCTGTATTGGGGGTAGTAAAGGAGCAGATTGGAGAAACATTTGGGAATTGGGCTTGGTTTCTGTCAACCCACAATGAGGAATCCTCTCAAGGAAGAATCTGGGGGTAACATGTGGTCTGACCAAGCAGATTCACCAAGAAGGAAACATAAATCCTTTAAGCAGTTGTCCCTATTACAGTTGAGTTTCATTCATTTGTTCAACTGATATTGATTACTCTCTGTGGCAGACTTGAAAGACCCTTATGGAACATTTCTTGCCTTCATGGAGCTTTCTGTCTGGTGGAAGAAACGTGATGAACAAAGCTAAACAGATAGGTTATTACTCTTTGGCATCAAATGCATGAAGAGTGGTGAAACACAAGAGCATCTGGGCAGGGAAGAGGGACCAAGGCCTCTCCAAGAAAGTGACACTTAAGATGAGACTTGAAGAACCAGTAGGATACAGGTAGAGTCAGGAAGAAAACATGATGGGCAGCCTCCTGTGTGTTTTAGAA
Source organism: Neotragus pygmaeus (assembly GCA_006410875.1). NCBI lineage: Eukaryota > Metazoa > Chordata > Mammalia > Artiodactyla > Bovidae > Neotragus > Neotragus pygmaeus. Next base: position 728,872 of record SJYV01030848.1, read on the forward strand.
GAACTGATTGAGAATCAAGGGAACGGGGCAGAGAGAACCAGGGGAAGAGTAGCAAGAGGAAGAGCGGAGCGGAAGGATCCTGGGTGTGAAGTGCAGGGGAAATCCACCGAAGCTTTCAAAAACGGAAATGATATAATCCAGCATGTGGTTTTCGACAATTCTCCTGGCTGCTCTATAAAGAGTGAGTTGCAGAAAGCAAGCACTGAATAGGGAGGGCAACTGTGGCTGTGAGAGATGGTAGGAGCTCCAACAGAGGCTGAGGCGGAAAAGACCGAGGGGAGAATAGGGTGGAACAAAGCTATTTAAACAGGAAGAGTGACAGGCTAGAGGTGAGAAGGAGGGAGGGAGAGAGAGCAGCTGTGGATGGATCTCGGGCTTCAAACTATTTATTGAGATGGGTGGCCTGGAGCAGGAGCAGACAAGGGCAGGTGGGAGTGGCTAGAAGTCAGAGATCCTTGTGGGCATCTTCATTTGAGATGCAAGAGAGTAGGTGTTAAGTAAGCATCTATACTGACAATTCTAATGCTTAAAAGATAGGTCTGGACTTGGGGTGACACTTACTAACGGCCCCAAAGGAGGCTTTTTGTGTTAACCTTTTCCTTGCTGATCCTGGTGCTGCTCTGCAGGCAAACATGGCCCGCCAACCTCTACCATCCTGGCTAAAAATGTCGCTGTTGAATCCTTGACCCTATTACCAACTTTGACTATTCTTTTGTCCTTCTCCTTGACACCAGCAATAGCATCTGGATCCAGCTGCAACTTTTCTGTTGGCCTAAATCAGGCAGTATCTTTAAAGATGTTCAGAGCGTTTAACTTAACATAGGTTTTTTTGCATGGGATTTCTGCAGGAGGAGCTTTGTATCCGTAAACTAAGAAAGTGTTAGTCACTCAGTTTTGCCCCACTCTTTGAGACCTCATGGACTGTGCCCACCAGGCTCCTCTGCCCATGGAATGTTCCAGGCAAGAATACTGGAGTGGGTAGCCATTCCTTTCTCAGAGGGATCTTCCAAACCCAGGGATCGAACCTGGGTCTCCTGCATCGCAGGCAGATTCTTTGTTGTCTGATCTCTTAATTTGCATAGGTTTACTTGTGTGGGATATCAGCAAGGGGAGCTTTGCATCTGTAAAATGAAGTGAAAGTCACTCAGTCATGTCCAATTCTTTGTGACCCCATGGACTGTACAGGGGCCTGAATTCTCCAGGCCAGAATACTGGAGTGAGTAGCAGGTCCCTTCTCCAGGGGGTCTTCCCAACCCAGGGATCGAACCCAGGTCTCCCTTATTGCAGGTGGGTTCTTTACCAGCTGAGCTATCAGGGAAGCTTGTGTCTGTAAAGAAGATGCTAAACATCCTAGTGGCTTACCATGAAATAATATTTGTTTATTGTGGCTGATTTTGTAGCAAATATGATTGGAATATTTACTCATTTCTTAGAACTGGATGAAAATAACAGGACAGACCAAGTGAACTGCCGCAACTAAACATGCTAACAACATGGGAGAAAGGGCTATAGATTATAGAAAATTATAAATTGTGATCATGCAAAGAAGGAGCTTCACTGTAACTTGAAAACCTGACCCATAGCTAAATGGGGCCAAGATTAATCATGTCTTGATCTTATACATAAGCCAAAGGATCTTTTCTAAAGATCATGCCTATTAAAGCAGTAAAGACTTTTCTGCAGGTTATACCATAATGAGCTCCAGGCATTTAATGAGAGAGACAAGTGCTATTGTTAAAAGTGGTAACCTTCAGCATCTAATGTGAAAATGAAATAGGGCTGCTTGCTCTGCCAAACGAGGAATTGCTCTCCAATTCAGTCCACGAGATGAAGAGGACTCTCATAATCTTAGATGCTCTGATGCAGGCAAATTTAAATCTTCTGGGAAGGGGGAAAGGTTTTGGTTGGTTTTGTTTTTATAATTAGGTAAGGATTTTACCTGCAAGGAGCAAGTCGCTGACTCCAGGCTGCAAGCCCAGAAGCTTCTAAAGGCAGTAAAATAAAACCAGCACCAAGGAACAAACCAGCCTAAGGGTCTCGATGCAGTTTCCCAAAAGCCTCTGGAAGAATAGACAGCATTTTCAGGAGGGGAGACTTCGCTTCCATCTCCATCACAATAGCTGTCTCAGATGAGGGTAACTGCCTGGCCAAAAAAAAAAAAAAAATATTACCAGCATGAAAGAAAGTGTTATCTCACCCCGAACCCCCAGAAATCTCCTGTCTACGAATTTATGTTAAGCTGGATCCTCTCCTACATTGCTATGCAGTAGGAAGTGCCAAGACGTGACCCTGACTCTCTTCCCCCTCAGTGAGGCCCTCACTGACTGTCCCCATAGCAGACAGGATGCTACCTCACGTCCTGGAGCTCACTGCAGATTCCTGCCCCACTTGCTGTGTTCTGGCTTCCTCTTGGAATTCCCAAGAGATAGAGGGCGGCAGGGGCAGGAAGGGAAGGAACAGAGGCTGAAAACCTTTAGATGCCTGATCCCGCAGCTGCTTCGTCTTGGAGGGTCGGCCTTTCTGGGCAGGAAGAGGGTGGGGGTGGGGGGGAATCCTCTCAGCTGCTTCCAAACGACCCTTTCTTAAAACTACGGCAACACAAAACAAGCCGAGTCACTATGTTCCTGGATATAAATATTGATTTCTCGGTGGTGGTAACATTCTGTTCATAAAAAGGATGTAACATATTTCTCCCACACCGTATTAGACTGATGTGCTGTTTGGCCAAGAGAAGTGCAGATTACTGGCTTCTGCGGGGGAAATGTGGACATTTAAATGCATGCAGCTTTCGGAAGTCTAGGGAGCTGTCTTGGAATAGAAACCAGGTCTCTTTCCTGGCTCCAGCCCTTCCCTCCTCTGTCCAGTGTCTCCTTTCCGGACTCCATGTTGCATACCGCATTGGCATTTCCAATCACTTATAACTTAGGAAGATGCTTTCTTAGAATTACATCTTGTTTCACAAGAACCTGGAAATGTGGGCACTTGCTCTCTTCGGGAGGGAGGCGTGGAAGGTCAAGGCCAAACATTTTTTGCTTTCTTCCCCTCAGGGCAAAGATCTGGGTGGTCCCCGCTCCTCTGTTTTCTTTTTCACCCCACGTGGGAGGGCAGGGCAAAGGCTTCAGACCAGAGGTGGTCCCTTGGAACATTCCACCCAGGCCTGACCAAGCCCCAGATTCAGAGGCGCTGGCCGCCTTGGCAAGACAAATTCCCCGCATTCCACAAGTGCTCTTGAGGGAGAAATAGCGCTAATGAGAAAGTGGAGTTCTGGATGTGTGTGCATGCTCACTCGGTGCCAGCGCGTCTCACAGACAGATCCCGGGCCAGCAGTATTTCGTAAGAAAGTGGTGGAGCCGGGCTCCAGATGCGGGAGCCGCAGTGACACATGCGCTGTCAGGAGAGCCAGCGCCCTCTGCTGTCCCGGCCTGGAAGCACCATGACGGTGGGGAAGACCCCCGGGCCTCCGGAAAGCGGGCGGCGGTCAGAATGCACCAAGGACCCCGGCGGGTGAGGAGGCCAGGCAGCTCCTCGCCGTCCAAACGCTGGGTCTGCGAGGGGCTGCACTCCCTCCGTCTGGCCCTCTTTATGTTTGGGGGTTGAGAAAGAGCCAAAAATGGAGAGGATTTTTAATTAAAAAAAAAACTCCAGGCTCCAGCAGCATCCGCTGGTCCCATCCCTGAGAAGGTGAGGAACAGCAGGGCCGGCTCTTGTCCCTGAACCTGGCCGGCAGGCCCGGGCCAGGCCAAATCAAGAGGGCGCCCGGCCCGGGAGGACACCTCCCCGCTGCAGAGCAGCCCTGCGGCCACTCCCTCGCCTGGGAATGCGGCTTCTGGAGGCCTTGCTGGCTCCGAGGCTGCCAGCCGAGGGGAAGTTGTTACTGCTCCCACTCAGGCATACTGGCATCTCCTCGGGTCAGCAGCGGCCCAGGGTCAGGCTTGGGGGGTGTGTGTGTGTGTGTGTGTGTGTGTGTGTGTATGTGTGAGTGATGGTGAAAGATAGGGTGGAGATACTGCTGCAGTAGATAGGGTGGAGATACTCAGGTGGGGGTCAGAGGGAGGCTGGCAAATGGCNGGGGGGGGGGGGGAATCCTCTCAGCTGCTTCCAAACGACCCTTTCTTAAAACTACGGCAACACAAAACAAGCCGAGTCACTATGTTCCTGGATATAAATATTGATTTCTCGGTGGTGGTAACATTCTGTTCATAAAAAGGATGTAACATATTTCTCCCACACCGTATTAGACTGATGTGCTGTTTGGCCAAGAGAAGTGCAGATTACTGGCTTCTGCGGGGGAAATGTGGACATTTAAATGCATGCAGCTTTCGGAAGTCTAGGGAGCTGTCTTGGAATAGAAACCAGGTCTCTTTCCTGGCTCCAGCCCTTCCCTCCTCTGTCCAGTGTCTCCTTTCCGGACTCCATGTTGCATACCGCATTGGCATTTCCAATCACTTATAACTTAGGAAGATGCTTTCTTAGAATTACATCTTGTTTCACAAGAACCTGGAAATGTGGGCACTTGCTCTCTTCGGGAGGGAGGCGTGGAAGGTCAAGGCCAAACATTTTTTGCTTTCTTCCCCTCAGGGCAAAGATCTGGGTGGTCCCCGCTCCTCTGTTTTCTTTTTCACCCCACGTGGGAGGGCAGGGCAAAGGCTTCAGACCAGAGGTGGTCCCTTGGAACATTCCACCCAGGCCTGACCAAGCCCCAGATTCAGAGGCGCTGGCCGCCTTGGCAAGACAAATTCCCCGCATTCCACAAGTGCTCTTGAGGGAGAAATAGCGCTAATGAGAAAGTGGAGTTCTGGATGTGTGTGCATGCTCACTCGGTGCCAGCGCGTCTCACAGACAGATCCCGGGCCAGCAGTATTTCGTAAGAAAGTGGTGGAGCCGGGCTCCAGATGCGGGAGCCGCAGTGACACATGCGCTGTCAGGAGAGCCAGCGCCCTCTGCTGTCCCGGCCTGGAAGCACCATGACGGTGGGGAAGACCCCCGGGCCTCCGGAAAGCGGGCGGCGGTCAGAATGCACCAAGGACCCCGGCGGGTGAGGAGGCCAGGCAGCTCCTCGCCGTCCAAACGCTGGGTCTGCGAGGGGCTGCACTCCCTCCGTCTGGCCCTCTTTATGTTTGGGGGTTGAGAAAGAGCCAAAAATGGAGAGGATTTTTAATTAAAAAAAAAACTCCAGGCTCCAGCAGCATCCGCTGGTCCCATCCCTGAGAAGGTGAGGAACAGCAGGGCCGGCTCTTGTCCCTGAACCTGGCCGGCAGGCCCGGGCCAGGCCAAATCAAGAGGGCGCCCGGCCCGGGAGGACACCTCCCCGCTGCAGAGCAGCCCTGCGGCCACTCCCTCGCCTGGGAATGCGGCTTCTGGAGGCCTTGCTGGCTCCGAGGCTGCCAGCCGAGGGGAAGTTGTTACTGCTCCCACTCAGGCATACTGGCATCTCCTCGGGTCAGCAGCGGCCCAGGGTCAGGCTTGGGGGGTGTGTGTGTGTGTGTGTGTGTGTGTGTGTGTATGTGTGAGTGATGGTGAAAGATAGGGTGGAGATACTGCTGCAGTAGATAGGGTGGAGATACTCAGGTGGGGGTCAGAGGGAGGCTGGCAAATGGCACTGCCATTTGGACACCTTTGAAGTTTTGCAAAAAGGCACAAAACAATCACTTATTGTTTTTTGGCAGGTTTTTTAATTTTTCCTTTTTTTTTTTTTTTTTTTGGTAAATGGATCTCCTCCCTGTTGGGAGAAGAAAAACCCAACCACCAAACAAACCCCTCACAACAATGCCCTTCTCTCTCTGGGACCAATTTCCAGACTGCAGAGCAGTCCTGACAAGGTCAACAAGCTGGAGCGGTAAGCAGAAGATCTCTATCTATGTGGGAAATAGGAAAATCATTTGACTGATAAAAGGAAATACAATAAATAGCATCTAAATTCCTGGCTGCATTCCCTGGGGCCCCTCCTCTGCTGGAGAAAGTGCGCAGGGCAGGATACATGTGCTGCTCCAGCAGGTTTAAAAATAGCATGCAGCACACAGCCCTTTCTTACCTTCCAGAAAGACTTCATTACCGGATTCTCAGCCCCAAGCCTGCAGAGCTGCTGCTGGCGCTTTCTTCTCCCCACACTGGGTTTTTCTTTTTTGGAAACGTTAAGGCAATGCCTGTGATACATTTTACTCACGGGCCAGCTCCTGCTCAGCTAGTTTCAATCTGGGCACGTCTCAAGCTCACGTTGAAAGTCTATTGTATTTAATGGGGTGTTAACTCTGTTTATTCTCTGAGACTTGGGCAGTAATTTTACACTCTGCAAAACTAGCAGCTTGAACTTGAAGTGGTGTGCCTCTCTCCCCATCCCCACCCTGTGGGTCTCAGTCCCCAGGCACCCCTGGTCCTGTTTCCCACCTTTCCTCAGCTCACGTGGCCATACATGTCCTGGATGGAACCAGGAAACCTGGGTTCACATCCACTGCAGCCACCCTTTAGCATTGGTCTCTTGAATCGCTTGGAGACTCAGTTTTCTCATCTGTAAAATGGGGACTTTAGTCAGCTGTCGACATACCACAGTTCCAAAGTGGATAAACATTTGCGGGGAGGGGTACCACAAAGACCCCCATTCTGTTATTCCCAACCAGGCCACTTCTATATCACCTTGCAACATCTCCAGACCATCTCTCCACTAAAACCCAGGGTGGTTCATGGTGAAGCCTGCGGATAGGCCTGGGTCTTCACTGTGCTGCTCTGACTTTCTGACTCCATTCTTCCTCCTGCCTCTCCCAGTGGGCACTCTACTCGCAGGCAGCAGCTTTCTTCAGTCTCCTTTTGCTCATTCACATTGCCTGGCCCTAAAAGGTGTGAATAAACAAAAGATGAAGTGGTCCCTTCTAACTCTGAGTCTCTGGGTCTAGATCAAAATAACTGAAGCACCTGCACTTTCTAACAAACCAACGTTCTGTATGAGCTATGTCTTAAATTATTCCCACCTGATCTAAAAACTGGATTCTTAGGGACCTTCCAGAATCACCACTGCTTAGATGCCATCTGGACCTTGGTCCTCTCTCTCCAGGAGCCAGGCTTTGCCCCCTGCCTGTCAACAGCTCAGATCTGAATCTCCAGGCCCCTCCTTGCTGGAGTTCCTGATCTCTATTTCCAGCTCCCTCAGGCCTTCTCCATCTGGCATTCTGTAGAAGCTCCTAACTCAATTTGCCCAAAATTAAATAGTCTCCCCAAACCCACATTTTCTCCCGCATCTGCCAACACAGTTAAGAGCTCCACTGCCCACTCAAGCTAGAAAAGCCTGTCATTCTCCATCCCTCTTCCTCATTCTTTACTTTGCTCCCTCACTGTCCCCCTACATCCCTTCATTCACAGAAACCCCCCTCATTCAGCCATGGAACCTCCTATGAAGTGGACCTTCTCACCATCCCCAGGCCAATTTTCTTTAAGGTACTCAGCGTTCAGCTCTCTCCTGAGCTTCCTCAATAGCTCATTGTCTTGTTTTTCTTCTTGATTAATTATTAACAATTCTACAGTAGCTCTTCACTGGCCTTAGTCCCTCCTGCCACCCATCTGTCCCCTCCCCAGCAGACCCCCTTCTGTCCTGCCCACCACTATAAGAACAACCTTTCTAAAATGCAAGTCTAATCTTGCCAATATCACTCTATTGTAAATTATCATTTTGGTAGTGGCTTTTATTTTATTATCTCATTTAAGCCTTGCACTAATTCCATATGATAAGCATTATCCTTGACCTGTTACACGTGAAACTGAGACTTGCTGGGTTAAAGGATGCAAGGTCACATAGCTGTCATACCTTGCAAACCAGGATTTGGTCTGTCTTATATTGCAAAATCCATGTTGAAAACATATAAGGTAGTAGCTCTATGCCTGGCACACAGCAGATGAACCAATGTATTTTTCCTCCCATTTCTCCTTTTTACAGACTTCAGTCTCTTTAGCAAGGTGTGGAGGCCTATTCTGTCATGGCCAGCTTATTTTTCTAAGGCATTCCCTGTCACTCCCTGTGATCCACCATCACCACCCCCACCAGGCCAGATCCGGCCACTTGTTGGTCCCCAAACTCTCGCTGTTCTTTCTGAACTCTGTCCCTTTGAAAATTTTCCCACAGCTTGGCAAACCATTTCTTCCTCCATCTCCCTCATCTGTAAGGATCAGGTCAGCTAGAGCCCACTCTGTGATACTTTTTCTGATCCCCAGACACAGAGAATCTGTGGCTCCAACATTCCTCTTGCCGATACCGCTTGCTGTGTGCACTTTACTTGGATGCTGATCACATTGGACTGTGGTTACTTGGGCCTGTCTCTTCCCACCTTTGTATCCCTGTGTCTGGCCCTATGCCTAGGACAGAGTGGGCACTCACAGAAAGCGTGTAGTTATCCTTCCCTATGACTAACGCTTAATTTCGGCTGTTTTGCAAAGATGAGAACGTTCCCAAAGAATGCTTTGTGTCACCTCCGTTCTCTCTGACTCCTACGCCCACCTCCTCACTGATCGACTCTTGTGAGGTCATCAGAGACCCCCACGTCACCAGGTCCCCACTGTCTCGTCTTGTCCTCCCAAGCTCTCAGTAGCATTGGACACAGATGCTACTCCCCTCTTCAGTCACCCTCTCCTCCTGGCTTCCGGGCATCACAGTCTGCTGTTTCCCTCCTGCCTCTCCCAGAATAGAACCACCTCAGTGCTCTGTCCTAAGCTGTGTTCCCTTCTCTCCCAGTGCTCCTTTCCCAGATGTGCTTGCCTCTCCCAGAAGGCAAAATACTATCTCCCTATTCAGCTCAGCTCCAGAGTCAAATATTCAATAACCTCATTGGTTTAACTGAACCACTTAGAGGATTCTTAGGTATCTCAGACTCTCAGTTTCATCCCCCAAACCTTTCCTCCCTCACTTGGTCCCACCGCTTTCAGTGAAAGGCATACTTAAGGGTCCTCTTCCTGGGATCTTGGGAGTCACTTATCTAGGAAGAAGGTGTCTTGGAAGAGGGATACAGTTTCAGGAGTTCTGAATATCATGCTTTCCTACTTCTGACACAGGTTTGGAAAAACACCAGATTCTTTAACTTGGTATTTCATGCCCAGCATCATGTGATTACCATCCCCCCCACCCAGACTTTTCAGCCCCATCTTTTATCCTGCCCCTAGATCAGAAATAGCCTTCTGCATAAAAAGTTTGCTGACCTCTTGCTATGGTCTGAATGCTTGTTATATGTTGAAATCCCAACCCCCAACGTGATGGTATTTGAAAGTAAGGCCATTGAGAGGTGATTAGGTGTGAAGGAGGAGTCCTCAAGGATGGGGTCAGTATTCTTATAAAAGGGATCCAAGAGAGCCAGAGTTCTCTTGCCTCTTCACTGTGTGAGGACACAGCAAAAAGACACCATCTAATTACACAAAGTTGGCCTGCACCAGCCACTGAAACCACCTTTCCTTAGTCTTGGGCTTCCCAGCCTTGAGAATAAGCCTCTATAAGCCACCCAGTCTCCAGCATTTCACTGTAGCAGCCGGAACAGACTGAGATGAAACAAGCCACCCCCCGTCCTTTAAATACACCTTGCAAGTGTGCACCTTTGCACTTATTGCTCTCTGCTCCTTTCCTTCTAAATCCTGTGCCTTCAGGCCTTTCCAGTCCAGCATCTTCTAGAATCTTCCATGTCTGCTCCATCCAATAATGTCTCATCCTTCTCAAAACTCCTCTAGTAACACGGAAAGTTGGTAGACTTGGCACCCAAGGCCTCACACTGACTGTTAGCTTTCCTGACGCTTGTATCACGTGTCCTTTCCAGACTGGGCAAAAGGTAAGGACTGCTAAGGTGTCTTGTTCATCGTGTGCCCAGCACACTGCCCAGCAACATTACAAGTGGCTAGAACATAGGTGCTGAAACCCTCCTTGCGTGGTCTCATGTATCCTGACATTCCCCTGTCCAAGTGTGATACAGAGCTATCCATTTTATTTGCTTAGGTATTCTCTATTTAAAAGATGCAAATTGTATCCAGCTCCCTCCAGTTTATCTCCAGGAGGTGCTGAGGACAGGCAGAGATGGATAGATTGCAAGAACTGCTTTAGGAGACTGCCTGGGCTTATGCAGCAGCAAAATGAAAAAGGCCCTGGGCTCCAATCTCAGCTCAGCCACTGACCATCAGGTTTTGCTGTTTCACCTCTCTTTCCTTGGTTTAATCATCTGTAAAATTGCTGAGCGATCATTGGGTATCTGCTTGAGCAGAGGAGTCTCAAAAATCCTTTCTAACTCCTCAACCTAAAAATTCTGTTTTTCCTAAAAGCCCTCATTGTGGTGAGCATTCCCAAGCTCACCTCCCAGGAGAGGCAGGGGTGCCCACCCCAGCCCCCTGCCTTGGGGACCAGCCCCCTTAAGGCTCTGACCTCATTCTATTGAGTTACACAACTCTGAGAGAGAGGCGTTTTTAGGCTCCACTTGGCAGACCAGGAAACGAGACCCACGGAAGCTTTGCCCGAGCCCAGCCAGCATGTCGCAGGGCTCCAGGGGTGCCACTCACTCCACAGCCCGTGTGCACGGTGTTTTCCAGGAGCGTTATCCATCAGTGATTTTCAGACTTCAATGTTTAAATCACCCGGGGATCTTGTGAAAACAGATCTGGATCCCATCACTCTGAGGGGCGGCCCCAGCTTCTGTGTTTCTAACAAGCTCCCAGGCGATACACCTGCTGCCTCATCTCTGAACCCGGCTGTGAATCACCAGGTATACAACTTGCGAAGCTGTACCAGGCAGCCCTGCCAAATTACAGCTCAAAAGCAGCAGAGCCGGTACTTCACTTTAGGTCTTTTGACTCAAAAGTCCAGGGCAGTCTGTGAGCCAGAACTTGGTAAAAAAAAAAAAAAAAAGCCCCTCTGCTCCAGGCCCAGGGGTCCCTGGAGACTTAGAGAAAGCTTGACGAGGAAAGACTTACCAAAGAGGACCTCATTCCTCCCGTGCCAGTCAGGAGTCCTTGGCCGGGGCGCCTTGGAGCTGGCACAGGTAGATGTGTGTGGAGGTGGGGGCTCTGTGGGGACAAGGAGCAGTCAAGGGGCTGCATGCCTGGCCTTGCGGTTGTGGGGCTGGGAGGAGTGAGGACCGGCAGCTGGATGCCCAGTCTGCAGCTCCTGGGGCGGGGATGAGCAGGGCGTTCTTCAGTTCTCCGTGCAGGTGCTGAGAAGTGGGGATGATGCTCGCAAGCAGAGAGAGGCGCTGAGCTGCAGCCTGGGAAGCCTGCATTCCCAGGATCCTTCCCGCCGCAGCTGAGCTGGCTCAGGGCCTGTTTCCATTTGCTGGGGAACAGCCGGACATTTCACAGGGAACCCTGTGCACATGGGGAACAGCCGGACGTTTCACAGGGAACCCTGTGCACATGGGGGGCTCCTTCTGGCCTCTCGGGGTAATTGCCTGAGAGGCAGGCACAGGTGCTCCCTGGATCTGGAGTCTCAGCTGGGGCCACCATCGTGACATAATATCCTGGGGTGGGCTTTGTAAACTCTCAAGATCTGTGCAAATGCCAGGAATGCTGGGGTGGAAGGTGGGTCTGCAGTGAGACACAGTGGGGGAGGACCTAAGAGGAGCAGGGGTGAAAGAAGAGTTTTGAAGGAGAAACCAGGGAGGCCCTGGGGAAACCTGGCAGAAGAGAGCTCGGTGAACAGAAAAACAGCAGAGGGCAGAGGGAACAGCCAATTTGCAGGTAGAGTGAGTGCGTACTAACTTGCTTCAGTCGTGTCCGATGATTTGTGACTCTATGGACCATAGCCCCCCAGGCACCTCTGTCCATGGGGATTCTTCAGGCAAGAATACTGGAGTAGGTTGCCATGACCTACTCCAGGGAATCTTCCCAACCCAGGGATTGTACCTGCGTCTCTTATGTCTCCTGCATTAGCAGGTGGGTTCTTTACCACTGGCGCCACCCGGGGAGCCCCTTGCAGGTAGGGGCCTGGGGCTGAACACTGCCCTGCCACTCACCAGCTTCAGGCACATATCTGCAGCTCTGGGAGCCTCCTTTACCTCATGTGTACATAGGGATAATGAAGCCACAGAGACTGGGACCTGTCTCGGGTTATTGGGGGTGTACATGTTCATAGCACAGTATATGTGGGTTGATGCCAAAACTTGGATCATGTGTGGCAGCTTGCTGAGCACTGAGCAGGAGTCCTGCACTGGCCTGGAGTCCTGCACTGGCCTTGGACAAACGCCTTTCGCTTCAGGGCCTTGGTTCCCCATGTGCATAGTGGGGAGGGGTAGGTGTGAATGGCCTGCAAGTATCCTTCTAGCCCTGGGCCTGGGCTCCAGTTGGCCGCACGTCCTTTACGTCTGTTCTGTCCAGCAAGGCTTGAATTGGGCATCTACTCTGAGGCTTTGCCCTCTTCAACAAGGCTAAGCTGGCAGAGGTTTCCAGGATGGAGGTGAAGGGCCTCAGCCTCCACTGGGGCTGAAGCCTGAAACCAGTGACCATTCAGAAGCATCTCTCCTCCAGGCAGGGGCTCAGGGCTACCCGGTCACCAGATGCAGGACTAGATGGAGCAAGAGCCTGGCAGGGCCATTTCTGGGCAGCCTGGTGAGTCCTGTGGGCATGGTCTCAAGGCTCCACTTCACCGTCTTGACTCCCACGTCCACAGGCGGGCCAAGCAGGGAGACATAGCGGCTTCTGCATCCAGCTCAGAGCAGTCACGCTGGAGAAAAAAGGATTAAGGACAGAAAAGAGGCTGATGTGGTCTGCCAGGCTGATTGGGATAGAAGACACGTCCACAGAGAACACAGATGGGGATGTGGGAAATAAAACTCACCGGCCCAAACCCAGAGAATGGACTTAGAGGCATGAGGTGCAGCCGGAAGCGAGGCTTTAAGAACAGTGTTGCAAGATGGGGTGTCTCGTGGGCAGGCGTGGGCAGGCACATCCAGAGTCGTTACAATGAGTTCTTCATCCTCTCCGAATGCAAGTCCCTCCCACAGCTCCTCATTGGCTGGGTACAAAGGGTTAACAATCTTCCAGAATGTCACCTGGGTTTATTATTCTCCCCGCACACTTCCCATTCTTATGTTTTGAATTCACCCATAGAATGATTCCGTGCTGAAATCCTAGGCATTCCATTCTTTTGTCTGGATTTTCCCACACAAGTACCCTAATGGCTATTATATCAGCAGGCTGCCACTCTGGGCTAGCTGTCCTTGAAAATGGACCAGTTTAAGTTTTTATTTCTTACAGGGAGACCAAGGCACAGAGGCTTGAGCTTTCATGGGAACAGGTACCAGATCTGTAACCAGCACTGTGTCTTCTCTCGGCCACTTAGTCTCTTCTAGAACAGGCCATACAGATGCTATTTCAGACAATTGTTTCCATCTTCTGATTCCGACTCTCTCCCAGGACAGCCCTTCTCAAATTGAAAGCCAGTGCAACCTGTCCCCCAGAGTCAGCCGGCTGCTGGGAGAAGCATCCTGTTCCTTCAACCANCTCAGTAGCTGCAGCTCGCAGGCTCTAGAGCACGGGCCCAATAGTTGTGGCTCATTGGTTTAGTTGACCTGCAGCATTTGGAATCTTAGTTCCTGGACCAGGGATTGAACCTGTGTTCCCTACATTGGCAGGCAGATTCTTAGCCACTGGACCACCGGGGAAGTCCCCCAGACTCCATCCTATAAAATGGAAACTCTGTCCTCATTAAACAATAACTCCCCTTTTCCCACTCTCTCAGCCCCTGGAAACCACCACTCACCTATTTCTTTGGCTCTGACTACTCTAGGCACCTCTGATAAATGAAATAATACAGCATTTGTCCTTTTATGACTGACTTATTTCACTTAACACCATGTCTTTTAAGGTCCATCCATGCTATCGCATGTGTCAGAGTTTCCTTCCTTTTTAAGGCTGAATAATACCCCACCATACATATGACCACATTTTGTTTATCCATCCACTCTTCAATGGGACATAGAGTTGCTTTCATCTTTTGGCTATTATGAATAATGTTGCTATGAACGTAAGTGTACAAATATTTCTCTGAGTCCCCTTCTTTCAATGCTTTTGAGTATATACCAGAAGTGAGATTTCTGGATCATATGGTAACTCTATTTTCAATTTTTTGAGGAATCACCATGCTGTGTTCCATAACAGCTACAGGGATAGTCCAAAAGTGTTCCAACTTCTTTACATTCTTGCCAATACTTGCTATTTTTGTTTTTTCACAGTAGCCATCCTAATCCCAATGGGACAGACTCTCATTGTAGTTTTGATTTGCATTTCTCTAATGATTAGTGACACTGAGCATCTTTTCAGGTACCTGTTGGACATTTGTGTATCTTCTTTGGAGCAAGTCTATTCAGGTTGTTTGCCTATATTTTAATTGGATTGTTTGTTTTGTTGTTGTTGAGTGTAGGAGTTCTTTATACACTCTGGATATTATCTCATTTCCTTTTGACATGTCCCCATTATTCTTTGAGTACTTTCCAACTGAAACTCAAGATGTTTCAGCTGTTTAACTATTTCACCTGCCTCACCCTTGGGAGTAGCCATTTCTCCAAGGAGCCCTGGTTTCTTTTAGTGGAGAATGGCATTAAGAAGCATATCTGGGTTCCAGGTTTGCTCATTGCTCTTGTTGAGGGGGAAGGGGGTGTGCTGTTTCCAGGCCCTGTCAGTGGCCAGAGCTAGAGAATATTTGCATGTGTGTACTTACATTTATATTTATTTCTGTATCCATATATTGAAAACTGCAAGTGGTATTAATAACTCTATTTCTAATCCACCACTGGAGTCATTCTAGCTTCTTCCCTTTTCATATTTGCAACTTCTTTCTCCAACAGCGAGAAATCTGCCTCCCACCATCCTCAATATGTTAACCTATTGCTCAGTCCCTCTGTGTATAACCAATCTCCTGACCCCAGTGGCTGCCACTTCACTTGGCCAACTCAAGGTTGCTTCACCCCAACCCTCCTGCCGCCTTCAACAAGTATCAGAGGAATTATTCAATTATTCAGGAAGGAAGAAAGCAAGCGAGTAAGGACTGTGCCAGGTTTTAACGAGTGGGTGGACAGCGTCTGTGCATTTCTGCCCTGTGTAATTAGCTGAAAGCTCGGGGATTTGCCTTTAATGGCCCTCAGGGCTGTGACTTCACCTGTGTGTCGCTGTTCGTGGGAGGCTCCTGGGCTGGCCCCTGGGGCAGGGATGCCCACCGGACCATGATGACCCAGTCTGCTCTGGCTCTGCACTTGTAAGGCTGGATGAATGCTGGCAGCTGCTGGAGGTGGCGATGCTGCCCTGGGCCCACCTAACATTTGAACCCTACCTAGAGCCCCTGGACCTGGTAGGGTCAAGCATGTTGCTGGGGCCTTGGGCCTCCCCCAACCAGCTAGGGGAACCAAGTAGGTCTGTCCTGGGAGATCAGGTTAGAAACTGGAAGAGGTTTATAATTGATACAGAAGCTCTTAGCTGAGCACAACCTCTTCACTATATTCACCATTCCCCACTCCCATGCATTTAAGCTTCACTTATAGGTCCAAATTGTTTATAGGTTCCACTCTCATCCCAGCCACCAGAATGTAAAAGGTTTTGCCTGCCATTGTATCCAGCCTTTCCACTAACACGGCGACTTGGTAAGAGGATGCGTGCTAAGTGGCTTCAGTCGTGTCCAAATCTTTGGGATTCTGTGGACTTTAACCTGCAAGGCTCCTCTGTCCATGGGATTCTCCAGGCAAAATGCCAGGGTGGGTTGTCATGCCCTCCTCCAGGGGATCTTCCTGATCTAGGGATTGAACCCGCATCTCCCGCATCTCCTGCATTGGCAGGCAGGGTCTTTACCACTAGCGCCACCTGGGAAGCCTGGGAAGGAGGGCGCACCTCTGTCCAAAGAAGCCCTGCTCAGGCCCACCACAGGGTTTCAGTCATTCTTGGCAGCCAGGCCAGCTCATGCCCAGCCTGCCTCTCAGTCCAGGGAGGCCATGGCGTGAGAGCTCACTGAGACCTATCATCTGCAGTGCCTTCAGGGTGCAAGGGGGAGAACCCTTGCCCTCAGAGAGCTTGCCACAGTCCATTGGAGGTCACAGAGCCCCTCCAGTCAGGAAGCAGAAGCCCTGTCCTGTTTACCCAGAGATGCCCTGCCAGGGACTAGGGCTGAGGGAGCAACACCCTAAGAGTGCTGAAAGCAGAGAAGGTGAGGGTGATAGAAAATCCAGCAGAGAGTCCCCAGAAAGGCAGATCAGGCTTTCCAACAGATGACTGGGGCACATTTAAGCGGGCCTGAACCGTAAATAATTTGGGGGCCCTGAAAGAAAAATAATACAAAATTATGACCCAGAATTGATACAGAATCTTGGAAGATGTCCTGAACCTTGAGCCTCCTTGGCTGACTTGGAAACCTCCCCTGCTACCAGCACCTCCTTACCTAGAGATTCCTGACTGTCCAGGACTCTCCGGGCCTCACCTCCTCAGGAAGCCTTTCAGAGCTGCCTAAGGACCCGCCTCTCTATTCAGAGTATGTGGTTCTGTTCATTTTTCTCTCACCGCTTCTACAGTTCTTGAGGGTAGGTACTATGTCTTCCCTGGGCTTCCCAGGTGGCTCAATGTTAAAGAATCCACCTGCCAATGCAGGAGATGCAGGAGATACAGGTTCGATCCCTGGGTCAGGAAGATCCCCTGGAGGAGGTCATGGCAACCCACTCCAGTATTCTTGCCTGGGAAATTCTATAAACAGAATAGCTGGGTGGGTTATCGTCCATGGGGGCATGAAAGGTCAGACACGACTGAGCAAGCATGCATCTGGCACTGTGTCTTCCTTGCATCGTCTCTAGTAGAAAGCAGGTGCTTAATAAACATTACGAGAACAAATAGAAGAAAGGGAAGAAGCAACAAGATTTTGTTAAGGGGCAGAGATATGTTTATTTATTTATTTTTAAAGTATTTAACTTATTTGTCATTTTTGGCTGCTCTGGGTCTTCGCTGCTATGTGCTTGCAGGCTTTCTCTAGTTGCAGCGAGTGTGGGCTGCTCTTCTCTTGTTCTGGAGCACAGGCTCTTGGCATATGGCTCAGTAGTTGTGGTGTACGGGCTTAGTTGCTGTTAGGCACGTGGGATCTTAGTTTCCCGACCAGAGATCTGGACCATGTCTCCTGCATTGGAAGGCAGATTCTTAACCACTGGATCACCAGAGAGGTCCTAAGGGGAAAGATATTTTAAACTTTAATTATGTGCCAGGCAACTTGCATATGTTTTTGTCTTCAAATAATCCCAACAACCCATTCTCTCTATCTTATAGACAGGGAAATCGAGATTTGGGGAGGGAAACTGCTTGTCTGACTTGCCCAGATAGTAAATGAAGGGGCCTAGATTCCAAAGCACATGTTCTGTCCCCTTGTGGGTAAAACAAAGGAATGGAGTCTCAGGCAAGAAGGAGAAGCTGGCGGAACACAGTCTACCAGAAAGGAGACTGACTCAGGGTCAGAAAGGGGAGCATGGGAACCAGGTGGGAAGGAGGGGATGGGAACAGGTATGGAACACACACTCAAGAAAGAAGCGAGAAGACAATCAGAATCTAGCCAGGGAACTCTCCTAGAAAAAATATGACCGCCTATGGCTCTGGAGTGACTGAGCTCAATTCAATTCTGAAAACTTGAACCAACATTTCCTGAGTGGCTGCCATGTATGTGGGCCTGGGCTGGGTGCTAGGCCAGCAGACTGATGTTTCCTCCCCAGGGAGCTTGAGTAAACCTCTGTAATACTCAGCAGAGGCTATCGGCAGCCACAGGAGGGGGTCTTGTATGTTCAAAGGTGGTGTGACTGTGTGATCCTGTCTGGTCCTGGAGTGGCTTCCTATCAGAAGAGATGGAGAGGAGGGAGGCCTATGGAACTGGGAAGTGAATGCACAGCACTTTACAGTCTACAAAGCACATCAGTGTGTATAGTTGTCTCCAAGAGCACCAGGTAAGGAAGGAGAAACAACTGTATCCCCTGCATGGTGCGGTGCACAGGGCTTGGCAGGCGGAAGCTGCACAGTTTGCCTTTGGTAAGTTAACACATGGGCCACAGAGGCCAGGAAGCAGCTCCTCCCTGCAGGACCTGCCCACGCCCTGCTCAAACTCACGTCCATTGAGTTGGCGATGCCATCCAACCATCTCATCCTTTGTCACTCTCTTCTCCTCCTGCCCTCAATCTTTCCCAGTATCAGGGTCTTTTCCAATGAGTCGGCGCTTCACATCAAGTGGCCAGAGTATTGGAGCTTCAGCTTCAGCATCAGTCCTTCCAATGAATATGCAGGGTTGATTTCCTTTAGGACTGACTGGTTTGATCTTACTGTCCAAGGGACTCTCAAGAGTATTCTCCAGACCTATGCAGGGTCAGATGAAGACCTTTATTTATGGGACCTGAGCCTGGAGAAAAGAATAAAACTCTCCCCCCGCCTCCCACCTCCACTTGCAAATTACAAATTAAAATAAAGCTAATCCTAAATCATAAATTAAGAGTAAGAAGTCCTGCCATGGTCTGAGTTCTTCCACTATGACTCTACAATGATTTTTCGAAAATGGATCATTTCTCCAAAACTTCTCATCTGGGGCATGCCTTGCTTTGCTGGTGCCAAGGCACCCATGAGGCCTGGCCCATCCAGCCCGAGCTTGGCCACTCCACCTCTTACTGACTCCAGTGTGGATTCCTGGAGGCAGGACCTTGGAGATGCAGACTGATGTCCAGCTGAGGGGTCCAGGAGCCTGGATTTAGACATGCCATCATCACTCAGCAATTGTGCACATTCCAATCGATCAGCCGCTGAATCTCTGTGAACTTTGGATTCCTTATCTGAATAATAGACTCTAATAGCTACATTGTGGGGCTGGACATGAGGGAAAATGAAATGAGGAATGCAAGGGCCTAGCACAGGATCTTGGGCACCATGCATGCTCAGAGAGTACCCTTAGATTTCTGCAGTTCTAGTCGGAACACTGGTGGCTCAGACAGTAAAGAATCTGCCTGTAATGCCAGAGGCCTGGGTTAGATCCCTGAGTTGGGAAGGTCTCCTAGAGAAGAGAATGGCTACCCACTCCATTGTTCTTGCCTGGAGAATCCCATGGACAGAAGAGTGTGGTGGGCCACAGTGCTTGGGGTTGCAGAGTTGGACATGACTGAGCAACTCACACACGAGGTCAGAAACAGACCTTGGCTGCGATGGAGCAGAAACTGGAAACCAACTGTGTCAGAGCGGGTGGGATGGCAGGCCTGCCTGTGAGCCAGGGTCTTTCCCACACCTGACCTCACCAGATGGCTCAGCCTTAATTCCTGGCCTAGGACTGGCCTTCAGTCCCTGGGCCTGCCCCTCTCTCCTCCAGGCCACGCGGAAGGGATTAGTCAGGAAGTGTGCACAATGGGCTTATTGTTATTACGATAATAATTCCAGGGGTGGGGCTAGGGTGCTGAGGGTTACTCAAGACGTTAGGGTAGGTTTTTTCTGAGGGTAACAGACCGGGAGGTGAGCTTTGAGTGGGCTGTCCAAAGGAAAGCCCTCCTTAACCTTCCCCTCCCCCGTTCTCCTGACCTATGCCCCTGCGTGACCCCACACCCCCCCAACCTTCCCTCCACATTTCCCCTGCCTTTGCCCACCCCTGGGCCTTCACACCCTCTCTCTTTTGGAGGATTGCCCAACAGAAAATACACTCTGCCTGTAACCACCCTGAACAGGAAGTGCCTGGAAACTGTGTCCCCCAAGGACTGGCCACGCAGAAGTATCAATACCCTAGCTCTCTTTGCCCCTGACTGGGACAACTCTGAGGTTGTCCCATGGGAATGGGCCAAAGTCACCCTCTGCGTGACTTCCGCTAAANGCCCAACAGAAAATACACTCTGCCTGTAACCACCCTGAACAGGAAGTGCCTGGAAACTGTGTCCCCCAAGGACTGGCCACGCAGAAGTATCAATACCCTAGCTCTCTTTGCCCCTGACTGGGACAACTCTGAGGTTGTCCCATGGGAATGGGCCAAAGTCACCCTCTGCGTGACTTCCGCTAAACTGATACTTTTGGTTGGCTTCTTTCTCTTTGCTTCCCTGTCCCACTTCCCCATTCCTCTGCTCTGAGTTTCTCCTCGAGAACTTCCTGCTAAATCACTTCATCAAGATCCGTCACTCAGTAGGCCTCGGGGAAGAGAGGCCCAGGCCCAGTGGAGGAGGAATCTGGGAGAGGCCTGTCACGCGTACGACTGGCTTCTGGGAAGTGTGTGCGATGTGAGTGTTCAGCCCACCTCTGTCCTTGCAGAGGGGCCTCACTGGCCTGTCCGCTCTGTAGCCCTGGAGTGGATGGAGGTGCTGACTGAACCTTCTGCTGGCAGAGAGGAGGCACTTAACATACACCCTCTGGGGTCGAGGTTGAGATTCTCAGTCACTTCCTTCTTCAGCAGGTCTGAGAGAATCTGGGAGCCCCCGCGTGTAGCATGGAGCCGAGTACACCCATTCCACAGGTGTGAGGCCAGCCTTAGGGAGGCGGGCCGGGCACGGGGAACTCCATCTTTCGGACGTCCTTCTCAAATCCTTGCTCCCTTCCCAGAACTCCCACTTTGCAGGGAAGAAAGGAATAAATAGTGTTCTAGGTGCCCAGCATCGAAGGCAAAGTGGCTGAGTGGTGGTCACGAACAGCGCGAGCAGGGAATCAAGAGGGCAGGCGCACGCCTGGAGCCTGAGCCCAGCGCTGAGACAGTAAACAGTTGCGACAGAGAAGGACACCCCCCACTCCAACACAGGCCACACACAGGCCTTCGGGAGGCGAGCCTGCTGGCAGTGAGGGCAGAGGCAGGCCCGAGCACTNTTTGTATTTCTCTGATAATGAGTGATGTTGAGCATCTTTTCATGTGTTTGTTAGCCATCCGTATGTCTTTACAGATTATACAGGGCTGGAAAGGGAGGATTTGGGGAGCCCAGACCTGGCAATGGGTAAGTGAATCTATTCAGGACACTGGCTTTCAGAAAAATCACCTGGGAGAGGAGCAGCTTGAAGACAAGGCAAGCATCACTCAGCAGCAGTAACTAGGAATAACAAAACAGAGACCATGAGGCAGTGGGTAAGGAAACCTTAGGTATTTGCTAGTTTAGTAACATGTGCATAATTTTTAAATGAAAAACCCTTGTAACAAAGATAAGATGCATGGGAGGAACTGCCAACATGAATAAGAGATAATAAACTACAACGAAATGGAGTTCTTGCATCTGTTGATATCCAGCTGATGGAGGTCAGAGTGAAGATATTGAAGATAGTACCTTTCCCGTTCTCATTGTTCTTCAGTCACTAAGTTGTGTCCAACAATTTGCAACCCCATGGACTGCAGCACACCAGACTCCTATGTCCTCTTCTATTTCCTGGAGTTTCCTCAGAGTCATGTCTATTGAGTCAGTGATGCTATCTAACCATTTCATCCTCTGTCATCCCCTTCTCCTCTTGCCTTCAAACTTTCCCAGCACCAGAGTATTTTCCAATGAGTCGGCTCTTCGCATCAGGTGGCCAAAGTATTGGAACTTCAGCTCCAGCATCAGTCCTTCCAATGAATATCCAGGGTTTATTTCCTTTAGGATGGACTGGTTTGATCTTCCTGCAGTCTAAGGGACTCATAACAGTCTTCTCCAGCACCACGATTTGCAAGTGTCAGTTCTTCAGCCTTTATGGTCCAACTCTGACATCTGCACATGACTGCTGAAAAAACCGTAGCTTTGACAATATGGACTTTTGTCAGCAAAGTGGTGTTTCTGCTTTTTAAGGTTTGTCACAGCTTTTCTTCCAAAAAGCAATTTGGAATAAGTTTCATGGCTTCAGTCACCAACAACAGTGATTTTGGAGCCCAAGAAAATAAAATCTGCTTTCAGGGCTATGATAATGGAACTCAGTGGTCTCCCCACTGTAGACAGGTACTCTGGAAGCTTGCTCCTTCATGCAGATAAAGAGTGTGCTATCAAAAAGTTGCATGAGCCCTAGTTTTTTGTTTTTTTGTTTTTTTTCCCAGAGACAGGGTTGACATAAAAAGCTGATATATTTTATTTAATCAACCTCTTAATCTATTCTAAATTTTCATCATGCTCTTAGTCACAAATTAAGACTACAGAAGGTAGCATCATATTTATGCCTAGCAATGGATATGTATGTCACAATGACAGCTCCTCCCTGGGACATCTAAATCTCTTGAAATGGACTTAATTTTATCTTAAAGATTAAAAATTGTAAATGTCGGTTCAGTTCAGTTCATTTCAGTTGCTCAGTTGTGTCCGACTCTTTGCAATCCCATGAATTGCAGCATGCCAGGCCTCCCTGTTCATTACCAACTCCCAGAGTTCACTCAGACTTGCATCCATCGAGTCAGTAATGCCATCCGGGCATCTCATCCTCTGTCGTCCCCTTCTCTTCATGCCCCCAGTCCCTTGCAGCATCAAAGTCTTTTCCAGTGAGTCAAGTCTTCGTATGAGGTGGCCAAAGTACTGGAGCCTCAGCATCAGCATCATTCCTTCCAAGGAAATCCCAGGGTTGATCTTCAGAACGGACTGGTTGGATCTCCTTGCAGTCCAAGGGACTCTCAAGAGTCTTCTCCAACACCACAGTTCAAAAGCATCAATTCTTTGGCACTCAGNACAGAAATCAATTTGAAGCGCTCCAAATTCCCAGATCTGGGGCAATTTGAGCATCAAAATAAATACTGATTACAATCCATCAGACTGTATTCGTGTAAAGAAATAAATCAGTAAACAAATGGGGAGAAGAGAAGCCTCCTCCTTAGAGCAGAATGCCAACTAATAAATGTAGAGGGAATAATGGAATTAGAAATGCCAGATTTTGCAGCCATTGTAGAAACATTTGATGTGAGCAAGACTCATTCATGGATGTTAAAGTTATCAGGTGAAATTATCATGAGGGACAGAATATTTACATAATCTCAAACTCTCCACAAAATATTTACTTGTTGTTCTTATTAATTAATGTCACAATGGAGAAACCTGGCAGATGCCATCTTAACCAAGTGTTAAAAGTTAATGTCGCCAGTCTGGGGACAAATTGACCAGGTGCCACCCATCAACAGAGGGAAGAACACAGTATCACTTCTGTGACATTCCTGCCACAGGTGAATAATATCAGATAAACTCACATTGAGAGACAGTCTACAAAATATCCAGACTGTAATCTTCACAAGCGTCAAAGTCATGAAAGTAAAGATTGCGGGACTGTCTCAGGCTGAAAGAGGTGAAAGATACTTGATAACAAAAAAGCAATATGTGATCATGGACTGGACCTTTTTGATATAAAGGACAGTATTGGGATAATTGTTGAAAACGAATCCGTAGATTAGTTGGTAGTATTATAGTATCCCGACTTCCCTGGTTTTAATGTGATTTTGTGAAAAAAATAAGCTCTCTTTCTTTTTCTTTTCTCCTTTGCTTCCTTCCTTCTTTCCCTCCACCCTCTGTCCCTCCTTCCTTTCTTTTTTCCCCCTCTCTCCTTTCTTCCCTCCCTCCTTCTTTTCTTTCTTCTTCTTTCTTTCTACTAATGCATCTACTCTGTTACCCACTTGTGAAAACATACTCAACCGAATTATAGTAAGTCCCATACACACAAACAAGTTCCTTTCCAAGAACACATTCGTTAAGTCCAATTTATTCATAAGTCCAGCAAAGTTAGCCTAGGTACTCAACTAGCACAATCAGCTATATGCCACTATACTATGATGGGGTTGTAATAATTTTCACACAAATAATAGATAAAAAGCAAACAAACACAAAAATATAAAAAACACTTTTAATCTTACACTACAGTGCCTTGAAAAGTACAGTAGTGCAATACAGCAGCCAGCATGCAGGGTCTGGAATCAAGTGTACAGGCAGGGAGACTTCCTGGATAGAGGAGCGAGAGGAGGGGGGAGATGGTAGAGTGCTACTGCACTCTATCCAGTTGTTGTTGTTTAGACGCTAAGTTGCATCTGACTCTCATGACCCTGTGGACTGTAGCCCACCAAGCTCCTCTGTCCATGGGATTTTCCAGGCAAGAATACTGGAGTGAGGTGTCATTTCCTTCTCCAGGGGATCTTCCCAGACCAGGGATCAAACCCTTGTCTCCTGCACTGACAGGTGGATTCTTTACTACTGGGCCACCAAGGAAGCCCACGCTCTCCAGTACTGCACAGCAAAGTACACAAAAGCACTGCTGCTTTTAGAGGATGCACGCACGTGGCAACGGACGCCAGACACGTGAGCTAACTTACTTGACTGGACATGAAGACACACACTGACATCTCTGAAAGTCTGCAACTTGAAGGTCCATATGTAGGGGACGTACTGGAAGTCTATGTCTACCAAATATTGTTCTATGTGTTCTACATGTAAAACAATATTTTAAGTACTTTTGTTTGTAATGGATCCTAATTAGAAATTACTTGTATAAGTCTAATCAGGGTGTCATAACAGAATACCATGGACGGGGTGACTTTAACAACAGAAATGTATTTTCTCACAGTCCTGGAGGCTGGAAGTCCTAGATCAAGGTACCAGTGGGCTTGGTTTCTGATGAGACCTCTCTCTCCAGCTTACAGACTGCCGCCTTCTTGTTTTCACCTGGCCTTTCCTTTCCACTTCTTCTCCCTTTTCTTATAAGGACACCAGTCCTGTTGGATTAGGGCCCCACCCTGGTGATCTCTTTTAACCCCAATAACCCCCTTAAAGGCCCAATTTCCAAATACAGTCACATTGGTAGTTAGGGATTCAATTCATGAATTTTGGCAGGACACGATTCATTCCACAACGGTACCCAAATTCCCATTAACAATGGAATGCATAAATAGTGGCTATTTATTCAGTGGAATACTACATGGCAATGAGAATGAACTGCTAAAAATACACACAGCAACATGGATGAATTTCACAGACATAACATTGAGCAAACATTTCAGACAGAAAAGGACACAGACTGTATGCTTTCATGTATATGAAAGTCAAAAACAGGCAAAGCTAATTTATGGTAAAGTTGTTTGAATAACAGGAGTGGTAGGTTTGCCTCAAAAGAACATGAAGAGACTCCTGGGGTACCAAAACGTTCTGGGCCTCAGGCTGAGTACTGATTACATAGCTGTTTACATATGTAAAGATCAATGAGGCTGAAGCCATAGAGGCAACCAAAGTGTCCACTGACTGATGAATGAATAAGCAAACCACGGTCACACTTACGGGGCTGTTTTATTCCACCTTAAAAAGGAAGGAAATTCTGCAGTGTGCTACAACACGGATGAAACTGGAGGACATGCTAAGTGAAAAAAAAGGACAAGTACTGTATGATTCCACTTCTGTGAAGTACCTAGAGTAGTCAAAAGCATAGAGGTGAAAAGTAGACGGTGGTTGCCAGGGGCTGGAAGGACAGGGAGATGGGGGCTTATTGTTTAATGTGCTAGAGTTTCAGTTATACTTGATGAAAGGGTTATAGAGATGGGTGTAGTGATGGTTATACACCATTGCGAATGTATTTAATACCACAGAACTATATGCTTAAAATGCTTAATATAGTAATTTTTTTGTATTTTGTCACAATGAAAAAAATTGGAGGAAAAAAATCAGTCAGGCTGTAACATAAGATGTATACAGTTTACTATATAAAGATCATATCTCTTACTTTAAAAAGCTAAAAAAATATGGAGGGTAATGAGCTGAAATATGGTGAGAATGTATGGTATGGAGAGAAAATAGGGGAGGGCGTGGGAAAAGGCTGGAAAGAGACAGACCCTGGTTCTAGGCCCTTGTAGGGTTTGGATTTTTTTTCCTTATAAGGAGTTTAGATTTTTTCCCCAAGAATAAGAAGCCATCAGAAAAGGTCTAAGCAGGAAGTGACATGTCCTGTTGTATTTTAAAGACCTTTCTGGCTGCAAAGGGCTCAGCAGACTTGATGGGCAGGAGTGGAGGCAGGAAGATCCATCCACATTAGCTCCTGTGGTCCCAGCCAAGGATGACAGAGGCTTGGCCCAGGCAGTTTCCAGAATCATGAGAGTTGTCGACAAATTGTTAGTAGGATGAGAGAGAGGCTGGAGCCCCGGAGATGCCCAGGCCTTTGCCTCAGGTGACTGGGTGATTCATCGTTTAGGACTGGGAACGGTTTAGAGCACAGGGGAAAAGGATGTGGGTTCAATCACAATGTGCTGAGTTTGAGGTACCCATAGAGCATCCAGGAGGCAGTGAGAAATAAAAGTTTGGAGCACACAAAGAGACCTGGCTCGAATGACAAGCCTAGGGGCAGGAACACAAATGAGGAAAGAGGCTGCGAGGGGAATAAAGTGGTGGAGACTATGGGAAAATGGGGGAAGTGGTGTTTTTCGTGAAGGAGGAAGCTGCAGCCAGAGCTCATGTAGAATAAAGATCCAGCAGTGCAGACCTACCACGTGTTCAAGAAAAGGTGGGAATCAGGATTTTGAATATGAAATCTGCAGAGTGAAACAACATTTTAAATTGAAGTATACATACAGAAAAGGGCATGAATTCTAAGTGTACAGCTTGAAAAATTATTATAAAGTGAATTCACTTATGCAAATCTGTTGATTTTCAAATGTCTAGCGACTAATTTAAACTTTTTAAAAGATGCTGCAGCAAGGACTTCTCTGGTGGTCCAGTGGTGAAGACTCCTCTGTTACACTGCAGGGGGTGGGGGTTCCCCCGGTCAGGGAAGTTCCACATGCCATGCAGTGTGGCCAAAAAAAAGAAAAGAAAAGAAGAGAGATACTGCAGGCAAAATGGAACATATCTGCATGAACCTGAGGCTACCATTTTGGAAAATGAGGCGGAGGTTTCAGAAGGAACATGTAGCTGGTCTGTGGAGTCAAGGTTGTGGAGGAAACTGAGAAATTGAAAGTGGAGAGCTGGAGGACAGAGAGCTGGGATGGGGTTTGGGGAATGCTGGGTCTCATTTAAAGATGTGAAAATAAGAGGAAGTTCCGTGAGGTGACCAGCCGTGGCTTAGAAATCTGTGACCGGACCATCAGGATGGGGCTTCAGAGAAGAGGTGGCTTCACACCTAGACAGGGAAAGCCGAAGGTGTCACGGTCACTTAGGACCCCCTAGAAACCACGGCAGAGTCTAAACGCTGCTTAGGAAAACAGATTAGAGGAACTGATGGTTCTCCGATTTCATTTTCTCTTTTGATGAAAAATAGATGACTTTTACATGGTGGCAGAAGAAACAGAAGCTGGAGTATGGACACAGCCGCATCATCGATGCTGTGAATTTTCCCAGCTCTTTCGCTTACCATCCCTCCACTCATGACTCACTGTGGGGCCAACACCCAACTCCTTCCCCAGAGTCACTCACCGTCCAGGGAGGGAGACAGACGAGAAAACAAACAACCCCGAGACCAGGGAGGGATGGGGCCCAAGGGGGCACGGCTCTCAGTTTGAGGTTTGTGAGGAGGTGAAGACCAGGCTGAGCATCAGACAGTGTCTTTAGAGGAAGAAGAGGAAGAGGACGAGGGCATCCTAGGGAGAGGGGACCGTGCGAGCGACGGCTCAGAGGTGTGGAGCAGCTTGGTTGTGTGGGAAACCCCGGGAGTCTATAAAGGTGGTGAGTGAGGCTGTGAGTGAAGGGAACTCAGGCAGGGCGTCGGGAGGGGCGCTGCTGCGGGACTGCCGCTGTCTCCCGCAGCCCATCCAGAAGGGCCATCTCACTTCCCCACACCTCCTAGTCCTTTCTCCTCTCCTCTCCACTCAAGCCAGTCTTCAGACCCCAATCCCCGTCACCACTGTCACCCTTTACCTCCGTCCTAGAAAACCACGTTCCTGGAAGGCCTGGTCCAGGCCACCTGCCTGTCTGAATCCCCGACGAGGGCCCCGAATCCTTCCTCCCACCTCACCCAGCCCATCACGGAAGAGCTACTCATGGCTCACCCCAGGCCTCTGTTGCTGCTGTTCTAACCCTGGAGAGTGTCCATCTTCCCCTCTGACCACTGCATGCCCAGAGGGAGTTTCACATCCTAGCAGGGTGCCAGGCCCAAAGCAGAGTGTTTTTTTTCCTTGCTATGTAGGCTTTCTTTTTTTAAAAAAAATTATTTATTATAATTGGAGGATAATTACTTGACAATATTGTGATGGTTTTGCCATACATCAACCATAGCAAATATTTAAGAGCTTGTTGAACGAGTTGCCAGAGAATCTAGCCCTTTGAGTGAAATGACACCCAGTGTCCGCTATTTGAAGACCGTGCTGAGAATATTGTTTCACAAACTTGGCAGTTGGAAGAATTATGTGGCAGCGTTTTTTAAAAGCATAAAACACTGCAGAAAGTGCTCCCTTAGGGGGAGGACCCCAGGGACATCAAGAAGATTGTGTCTCATTTGAACACAATTTCCCTCTTCCTGTTGACGTCTTGTGTTGTGCTGTGAAAAGGCTGCAACCCTGCACCTTTGGGCAGGTGCGCTCAGCTGGGGAGATCACCAGGGTAGCTCTTTGGGGAAGGGCATTTGGAGGCCCTGGGGCTGTACTACAGGGACCAAGTAGGCACTAGGCCCAGACTTCCCTCCACACCAGACTTCTGGAGGAGGGAGTCACACACACCTTGCCTGGGGCATCATCACAGGGTCAGGCTGTGTGGATAGACTCACTGCGTGGATAATTTAGCCTGCCCCAGACCTCAGTTTCTTCATCTGTGAAATAGGACTAATCCCTTTCTACTAGAGCTGTTACAAACAGTGAGATACTGAGTGTGCTGACTGGCACTGGCTGATGATTAACAAACACTTCCTTCACCCACCCTCACAAACTTAGGGAGATGGTAAAGGACAGGGAAGCCTGGCATGCTGCGGTCCCTGGGGTCACAGAGTTGGAAATGACTGAACAATGAGTCAGTCATTGAGTGACTAACAACAAATGAGTGACTGAACAGTCATTGAGTGACTAACAACAAATGAGTGACTGAACAACAGCAAGTCTCACAAACACATAGTCTGGACCTGGCCTCTGGAATCATAGCTTTCTAAGGATCACAGGCTGAGTAGCTAATCACATCAAAGTCTGCACTGATATCTAGAGTTTTTCCTTTAGCGGGGCCTCTTGGTGCCAGAAAAGTCATTGTCTTCCTAAGGAAGGGAGCTCAAATGGTGGGAGCAAGTTGGGGAGACTGTTGGCTCAGGGCTTTCCACAGGTGAGCGTGTGTGATCACCTCTGATTATGTCACCCCGTACCCACCTTCAAAAGCACCAGTAGCTCCCTGGCCTTCTTGTATTGTTCAGTCATGTCTGACTCTTTGTGACCACATGAACTGCAGCATGCCAAGCTGTCCTCCACTATCTCCCAGTTGACTCAAATTCATGTCCATTGAGTCAGTGATGCCACCCTGCCATCTCATCCTCTGCTGCCCCATTTTCCTTTTGCCTTCAATCTTTCCAAGTATCAGGGTCTTTTCTAAAGAGCTGGCTTGTCTCTTCAGGTGGCCAAAGGACTGCACCTTCAACTTCAGCATCAGTCCTTCCAGTGCATATTCAGGATTGACTTCCTTTAGGAGTGACTGGTTTGATCTCCTTGCAGATCGCCCTGGCTTACCCATGGGATAAGATCTTACCTCATCAGCCAGGTTTTCAAGGCCCTTGGTGATATAACCACCATCTGCTTTCATCATTCATCCCATGATCATGCCCAGGTCCCCAGCTCTGTGTCTGCACTAAGGCTGTAACCTGGGCCTGGAACACCTTTCCTCCTTCTTAGCTGATCCCCATTAGCCATCCACCTTCTAGTTTTGGGATTTCCCTGGTGGCTCAGACAGTAAAGCGTCTGCCTGCAATGCATGTGACCCAGGTTCAATCCCTGGGTTGAGAAGATCCCTTGGAGAAGGAAATGGCAACCCACTCCAGTACTCTTGCCTGGAAAATCCCATGGACTTAGGAGCCTGGTGGGCTACAGTCCATGGGGTCACAAAGAGTCAGACACGACTGAACGACTTTGCTTTCAGTTTTCTAGTTAAAGGCCATCTAGGCCTCTGCTGGAACATAGTTTTCAGTTGTTTGTGTCTGTGTTTCAGCTTCCCCACAAGGCCCTCTGCATCTGTGTCAAGGACACACTTCAGAACCCCACTTAGGGCCTTCACAGTGCCATGCTCAATCCCTCCTTACAGATGACAGGGGCAGAGCTTCTAAACCTAAGCCTGGCCCAGGTTGGAATATACAGGTGAGCTGAGAAATAGAAAGGTGGGAACACACTCTTCCTGCGGGCTCTCTGAGGGATTCGGGGGTCTGTTTGGGAGATGTTCTGTTTTCTTCACTGACACAAAGGCATGTGGCAGTTGCTTGCATCTCTCTTTGGCCGCTCTAAAATAACTTGTGTTATGCAAAGATGACTTATCTATTTCTCATCTGCTGCCACACTCGGATGACCTCCTCTAGCACTGCACCAAAAAGCAGCAGTTTGCAAAGTGCCCCAGAGATGCTGCCGGCAGTCCCCAGGTCCTGAGCCCTGTGTCTGGAAACCAGCCTTAGATCACAAGCAGTGGAGCCAGCCAAAGGCAAATGGGTTCAAGCTTTGCTCTTTCTGGTCTAGGCTCTCCATTATAAAGAAGAAAGATGGAGGTGATCAGGGAAGCTTTCTGGTGGAGGAATCCTACAAGATCCCACTGATGGAAG
Organism: Neotragus pygmaeus; assembly: GCA_006410875.1. Lineage (NCBI taxonomy): Eukaryota > Metazoa > Chordata > Mammalia > Artiodactyla > Bovidae > Neotragus > Neotragus pygmaeus. The sequence goes on from SJYV01030848.1 coordinate 759,433, forward strand.
AAAATGACCCAGGACAGGAGCAGGCATAGGACTGGCATGAGGGTGAGTGTATCTCTGTCTCATGTACAGCCAGTGCCCAGGAAGTAGGGAGCCAGGCTTGGGTGAAAGCGACCTGGAGACTCCACCACTTCTGATGCCAGTTGGTGTCTGTCGCAAAAGCAGGGTGAGGGCCATTATTCCCATTGTACAGAGAAGAAAACTAAGGCTTAGATAAGTCAAGATTACACAACTCAGCCAATTAGAGTTGGCAGAGTCAGGTCTTCTGATTTCAAAGCCAGAGCCCCTTCATTATACCAGGCTCCTTCTCACAGAGGGCCAGTTTGGTGGTGATAAAGGGGAGATGTGTGGTCTTTGTTTGATGTTGGTGAGTGTGATATTATGATTTTTAATAAGTAATATATATTTAATCTTTGTCCTGTTCCTGAGACAGAGTTCTGCAATCCTTAGAATTTCCAAGGATGAGAGGAATACACGTGTTTTCTATTACATTACTGAAGTGACTTTAGAAAAGTGCCTGGGATCACTGAAGGATGGGGGCTGGTCACCAGTGGAAGCAACCACACGTAATTAGAGAGTTGGACATTTCAGTCCCATTCTCCACCCCTATGGCCCTCTCCTATCTCCGACCTCCAGAGAGAAGAAAGAGGCTACAGATTAGGTTCAATCGCCAATAGCTAGAGATTTAACCAACTGGGCCTATGTCATGAAATCTCCATAAAAACCCAAAAGGACTGAATTTAGGGAGCTTCTGTATGGCGGGCATGTAGAGGTGCAGGGAGAGCAGCGCTCACAGGACACGCTAGTTCCGCACATTCCCCCATATTACCTTACCCTTTCTCTCTCTCCAGCTGGCTGTTCCTGAGTTAAATCTTTTCATTATAAAGGATGAATAATCTAGTCAGCAAATGTTTTGGGGGCTTCCCTGGTGGCTCAGTAGGTAAAGAATCTGCCTGCAATGCAGGAGACACAGGAGACTCGGGTTCAATCCCTGGGTCAGGAAGACCCCCTGGAGGAGGGTATGGCAACCCACTCCAGTATTCTTGCCTGGAGAATCCCATGGACAGAGAGGAGCCTGGCAGGCTGCAGTGCATAGGGTTGCAGAGTCTGCCATGACTCAGGAACTGGATGATACAAATGTTTTTTGAGTTCTGTAAGCTGCTCTAGAAATTAATCAAACCAAGGAGGAGGCACTGGAACCTCCTCCAGTCTGTAGTCAGCAGGTTGAAAGCACTGAACTTGAGACTGGGTGGTAGGAGCAGTCTTGTAGGACTCAGCCCCTAACCCCTGGGGATCTGATGCTGTCTCCAGGAGATTGTGTCAGAACTGAGTTGAATTATGGATGGGCCAGCTGGTGTCACAGAATTGCTGGTGTGAGGAAGAAAATTCACATGTTAGTAGAATTGGGAGCAAACGTGAACAACTGGAACTCTTACACATGGCTGGCAGGAATGTAAACTGATACAGTAGCATTTTACAAAAGTGTTTAACAGCAGCAGCTAAAGCTGAACATGTGCATACCTGATAACTCAGCAACTCTGCCCCTATGTTCCAAACACATTCTAGGTACTAGAATGTACACAGCAGCACTAACCATAAAGCAAAAAGCAACCTGGAAATTCCCGAATGCCAATTAACAATATAATGGATAAAAATATTCTAACGTATTTATACAGTGCAATTCTAAACAGCAATATGAATGGACAAATGACAACTGCATTGAAACAGGTGGATAAATGTCACAAACATAATGCTAAGCAAAAGAAGCAGGCACCACAGAGTAAACATGCGAACCCACTTACATACAGTATTCAAACCGGGCAAAACTTAATCAAGCGAACCCCCACCGCCACCCTGGTAACCAGCACTCCAGAAGTCCCTACCTTCTGGTGAGGAAGATGGAAGGGGGGTTTAGGGTGGGGGACACGCGTGCACCCATGGCTGACTCACGTTGATGTATGGCAAAAACCATCACAGTAGCATAAAGTAATTATCCTCCAATTAAAATAAATTAAGCAATTAAAAAAAAAGAAATTCCTAACTTCTAACACCATTTTCTATGTGTATGTTACTCTTCAGTAAACAAGCAAACTTTTTTAAACTGAGGACAATCTCCATAAACTGATACAGAGTGATCCCCGGATGTGATGTTAAATGAAAAACTCAAAGTCAAAAATATACCTATAGCATCTAAATTTTCATGACAGAAAGAAAGAGAAGTAAGAAATTTTATATGACTGATTTTTCAAAAAGAAATACAGGAAGGGTAAACTAATGAGATCAACTACCCTCAGAGCTTGGGTGGGAATGGGGTGGGAGGGCTATAAGTATTGCTTTCAGCATAACTTTTTGGACTAGAATTGACTTTTGGAACCATGTTAAAGCTTTATGTACTCAAATAATAACAGCAGCGACAGCAACAATAATAAAAGATGGGGGAAATTCCTAAAATGAAATACATACATAAACAAACCTAACTGTATTTCAAGTGAATAACATAACCATGCTGAAGGAGAAGAAAAACATAATTTAAGAAAGTTTTGAACCCAGTATTTTGACTACATACTCCCAGACAAGGCTTCCCTGGTGGCTCAGGTGGTAAAGAATCTGCTGCAATTCAAGAGACCTGGGTTTGATCCCTGGGCTGGGAAGATCCCCTGGAGGAGGGGATGGCAGCCCGCTCCAGTATTTTTGCCTGGAGAATCCCCATAGACAGAGGAGCCTGGCGGGCTCCATGCAGCCCACGGGGATCACAAGGAGTTGGATACAACTGAGTGACTAAGCACAGGACAGGACAGCACAGCACACCCAGACAAAGGACGGAAAGGGCTGCAGAAATATCAGACTCGAGTTAGCAGGTTTGCTCTTCACAGTGCCTGTTGTTACTCAGTCGCTCAGTCGCATCCGACCCTTTGCAACTCCATGGGCTGCAGCATGCCAAGCTTCCCTGTCCTTCACCCGGAGCTTGCTCAAACTCATGTCCATTGAGTTGGTGATGCCATCCAACCATCTCATCTTCTGTAGTCCCCTTCTCCTCTCGCCTTCAATCTTTCCCAGCAGCAGGGTATTTTCCAAAGAGTCGGCTCTTCGCATCAAGTGGCCAGAGTATTAGAGCTTTAGCATCAGTCCTTCCAATGAATATTCAGGATTGATTTCCTTTAGGATTGACTGGTGTGATCTCTTGGCAGTCCAAGGGACTCTCAAGAGTTTTCTCCAACACCACAGTTCAAAATCATCAATTCTTTGGTGTTCAGCCTTCTTTATGGTCCAACTCTCACATCCATACATGACTACTGGAAAAAACATAGCTTTGACTATAAGAACCTTTGTTGGCAAAGTAATGTCTTTGCTCAGGTGATCAATTCTGAAATGACTTTCTTTGTGTTCTAGGACTGAACAAATGAGTAAATGTGATAAAAGCCATGGATCTAAGTTTTTCCCTGTTGAAGAAGTGAATGACAAATATGGCAACAGGGAGGACAAGAATGTTCCTCTAGGATGTAACAATATGAGCTCATGAGTTTATAAATAGATATTAAAATAGATATCAGTTCAGTTCCATTCAGTTCAGTCTCTCAGTCGTGTCCGACTCTTTGCGACCCCATGGACTGCAGCATGCCAGGCCTCCCTGTCCATCACCAACTCCTGGAGTTTACCCAACTCATGTCCATCGAGTTGATGATGACATCCAACCATCTTATCCTCTGTCGTCCCCTTCTCCTCGTGCCTTCAATCTTTCCCAGCATCAGGGTCTTTCCAAATGAGTCAGTTCTTCACGTCAGATGGCCAAAATATTGGAGTTTCAGCTTCAGCATCAGTCCTTCCAGTGATATTCAGGACTGATTTCCTTTAGGATGGACTGGTTGGATCTCCTTGCAGTCTAAGGGACTCTCAAGAGTTTTCTCCAACACCTCCATTCAAAAGCATCAATTCTTGGCGCTCAGCTTTCTTTATAGTTAAACTCTCATATCCATACATGACTACTGGAAAAACCATAGCTTTGACTAGAATAGATATGGTTATGGTATTCTACTTCCTGGACTATTCTCTGCTAAAATAAACAAGGGCTCCTTGGCAGATGGCTGATTCCTGGGCAAGTACATGCTGAGTCTGAAAGTGAGGAAATGCTCAGAAAAAATTAGGAAATGTCAAAAAGACACAGGTACCAGTTTGAAGGGGCTCCCAGCAGCCAAATCTGGGACCATGGAAGCATCAAACTAAATAGTGATAGGAAAGAATTATGACCCAGTGAATAAAATAAGCATTCATGAGTTGATACAAATATAATGTAATGAATATAAATAAATACATGGAGGGGGAAGCTCTTCCTTATAATAGCACTTGAACTAATAAAGAGGAAATTATGGAATTCAAAAATCACATTTAGCCATCATCATAGTAATAATGATGATTCAGGCAAGAATTATAAATGGACACTAAATTTAGTGGATGAAAAGTTTGATACACAGGATATTCATAGTCTTCAGGTGATTCTCCCCAAAATATTTGTTAAATACAATTGGCAAAGTCATAATTCTATGGCAGTAGACCTTCCCTTAACCAGCAACCCAAGTTGGTATCACTAGGAATAGAACAAACAGACAACAGATACCTCCTGAGAGGATGTGCCAAGAAGAACATAATGTCACTTCTCTGACAATCTTGCCAAAAATTAATAACCTGAATCTAATCATGAGGAAACACCAGACAAGCCCAAAGTGGAGAACATTCATTAAAACAACCAGCCTGTGCTCTTCAGAAATGTCAAGCTCATGAAAGACAAAGAAAGGCTGAGGAATTATTCCAAATCAAATGAGCCTAAAAAGACATGACAACTAAATGCAACTTGTGATCTTGGATCCAATCCTGGATCAGAAAAAAAAAAATTTAATAGAAGACCTTATTGGGACAAATAGGAAAATTTTAATAAGAAGGTCTATAGATTAGGTAATATTCTATTAATGTTAATATTCCAGTTTTGATAACAGAAACAAGAAAATATCCTTGTTCTTGGGAAGTATGCACTGAACTATTGGGAGGTAATATTCATAGCAGGCTTAACCAAAAGCTAGGAACAACCCCAATGTCCATCAACAATGGGTAAACTTTGGTACTTTGATACAATGAAATACTATGAGCCATAAAAAACAATGGATTGCTGATACATGCAACTACATGGATGAATCTCAAAATGATTAGGCAGGCTACTCTCAAATAGCTCAGAAAAAAACTTGTATATGTGTATAAGCACGTGCATGTTCAGTCCCTTCATTTGTGTCCAACTCTTTGCAAATCTATGGACTTTAGCCCACTGGGCTCCTCTGTCCATGGGATTCTCCAGAGAAGAATACTGGAGCAGGTTGCCATGCCCTCCTCCAGGGGATCGTCCCGAGCCAGGGATCGAACCCACATCTCTTGTGTCTCCTGTAATGCAGGAAGATTCTTTACCACTGAGCCACAGGGAAGCCCATATTTGTGTATACTTGTGTATATATTGCAATTGTAATAATATGTGTACATACATACAGAGAGAATGGTGGGATAAATGTAAATGTTAATTGTTAAAGAATTTGGGTGAAGGATAAATGGGAGTTCTCTGGCTTGGTCTTACAACTTTGCTGTACATTTACAATTATTTCAAATAAAGATTTAACAGACTAAATGCTATTTGGAATGCTTGTATTATTATTCACATATTCATTTATGGGGATAAAATCTTTATACAGCCTTAAGGGTAGCATTGTACCCTTGACAGTTGTCTACACACATACACCCACCACCCCAATCAAGATACAGAATGTTTCTGTCACATCACTCCAGAAAGTTCTCTCATGCCTCCTTCCTGTCAC
>SJYV01030848.1:765339-925246 GCA_006410875.1 Neotragus pygmaeus
GAATTATTATTATTATGGAAAGTATCTAAAATATGTTAATAATAAATGTAAATAGAGTACACATTCAAATTAAAGGAAAATGACAATAAAAACAAATATCCAGTCAAATTAAAACCCCACCTTCTTAAAATTTAGATTATGATTTTGTAATATGTATTTAATATCTATTTCTATTAAGGTTAATTTCCTTTTTAATTTCTTTCCATTTAACTCTTTTCTTAGCTACAAACCCATGTATTTTTCAGTTTACCATTTCAAAACTTGATAAATATCCAAGACAATAGAACTTAGAGATATTTATTCAAGTATGGAGAAGGCAATGGCATACCCACTCCAGTACTTTTACATGGAAAATCCCATGGACGGAGGAGCCTGGTAGGCTGCAGTCCATGGGGGCGCTAGAGTCAGACATGACTGAGCGACTTCACTTTCACTTTTCACTTTCATGCATTGGAGAAGGAAANTCCCACTCCAGTACTTTTACATGGAAAATCCCATGGACGGAGGAGCCTGGTAGGCTGCAGTCCATGGGGGCGCTAGAGTCAGACATGACTGAGCGACTTCACTTTCTCTTTTCACTTTCATGCATTGGAGAAGGAAATGGCAACCCACTCCAGTGTTCTTGCCTGGAGAATCCCAGGGACAGGGAAGCCTGGTGGGCTGCTGTCTATGGGGTCGCACAGAGTTGGACACTACTGAAGCGACTTAGCAGCAGCAGCAGCATATTTAATTTATCATTAAGTTTGGAAAGAATTAGCTTTTTAAAATTTTTGTTGTTTCCACTTATAACGGGTTTTAATTTCTCCTTAGCGTGTCTCACTCAGTTCTAGTTATTGATGCTTCTTTTGTTTTCTGTTGGTTTAGGTTTTTATTATTATAGTCATTGAAAATTTTTAAATCCTAATTTCTTTCCTTTACAGAACTATTATTATATTATCTCTAGAAAATGGTTTCAGTATTAAAATGTTTCAATAGCATGTTTCAATGGCACATTGTTTTCGGTTTGCTATAAAGTCTACAAACAGAGCCAGCACATAATGATGACTTTGAGCCTCCATTAATTATTGGCTGAATTAATTCTATAATGTTACCTTTGACTTATTCCTTTAAAGTGGCTTTAAAATTCCACTTAGGAAATTCTCTGAGGTCTCTGTTTTTATAATTTCTCCACATTGTTTACACGGCATAAAGGCAATATATTTAAATGCAAATTCTGCTGCCATGTTTTGAGCACCTGCCATAGCCTAGATTCTGTGATCAGCTCTCATCCACATACAGCCTTAATTACTCTTCACAACACCACAAGATATGTATTATTTAACTCCATTTTAAGTGAGATTGCATTTTAAACTCTTAAAGAAAGATAATGAGCATGTTTTAAATTCTGAGAAACCTCTTCCTACATTCCTTACTTAAAAATCATGAAGAAAACGGTTTTTTAGAACTGGCTTTTCAAGTGTGGAACTTTTACATTTTTTCAGATGGGTTTCTTAGGTTGGCTTTTGTGTGGCATTTGTATACTGAGCAACACGTTCTTTATACTATCCCTATCTAAAGCAGTGGAATTTTCTCTGAACAGCATTAAGTCAGCAAGAGAGAAAACTGCAGCCCATGAAGTGCTTATAAGATTGCAAGGGAAGTTCAATCAAATGAAATATGACCCTCGAAAGGCTCAGATATTCTGAACTTCTATCTAAAAACAAAGTAGATGAAGTACACAGTGACACAGCAAGTTGAGTTCCAGGGAAGGAGGATCATTCAGAATTCCCTGTTCCTGCCAAAAGCATTATTAAAGAGCTGTTCCCCATCATTTAATATTTTGTTGTTTTCAGGGGCATTGATCTTTACCCCATGATGAGGTCACTTCATGGCTATTTCTTTGGACTCCCAGATTCAAATGTAGGTTTCTTTGAAAGAAGATGTATTTTACCTCATTGTGCTATTTAGCACAACATCAGTCAGACTCTGAGAATCTCTAGCTCTAAGCCACTTTCACAAAGCAACTAAGTGCTCACTCAGAATGGGGTACCAGTTTCTTCCAAAGAGTGGGGTTTGGGTACTGAACAAGAATTGCTAAAGATAATTACCATGATTCTGGTACAGAGACCCAACTGTGTAGGTGTGGAGTGAGTGTGTGTGTGTGTGTCTGTGTCTGTGTCTGTGTGTGTCTGGCTGTGAGACAGAGGGAGAGAGAATAAGATAATGATTTAGTTCAATGATAAATGCAACTATAGTTAAGAATTACAAGCCTTGTACTATAAACTCAATTTTGGTCTTCTAGAGTGAAACTGATTATTTTATTAAGCTATCCAAACAGAAAATATTTTTCTTCAATGTGTTTAATCATGCTTCAAGAGCAGTTGACAAAAAGACACTATGTACGATCAATGAATATCTATGAAACATAAAGCACGATGTTAGCTGTTGTTCATACAGAAGTGAATATGACAGGAACTCAGACACTGTTAAACAAATAGTTAAAAAATGAATTATGCATTTGCAGTTTTGGTAGAGTCACTTGGAGGAGAAAGACCACAAATGGACCTGCTGCAGGAGTCATATTTTATTCCCTCTTTTAATTGTGTGTGTATGTTTGTGTGTGTGTGTGTGTAATCCTGGACTCCAATTGCTAACAAGCATCTTGTTGGGGTATGGCATCTGGCATGTTGGAAGAAAGATTAGAAAAAAACAAACAAAAAACATGAATTTGGCTGCCTCTCTTCACTTCTAGGATTCTAGTATTATTGTGTTATTCCTTATGCTATTTACTGTTGGATGATTAAGAACTACTTTAAAGTTTGGAATCTCTGTCAGAATTCATCCAACTAGTATGTGTCCTGGCAGTCAGTCAGTGATCTCTCTAAGTTGGGATGAAATTATTAAAAATAAATGGAAACTGTGGTGAATAGGGATTAGGCAGTATAAACTACTAGGTATAAAATAAGTAAGTTACAAGGATTTAATACACACAGGGATTGCAGTCAATATTTTATAATAACCTTTGAAAAAAATATTTTATAATAACCTTTTAGTATAATCTATAAAAACATCCAATTACTATGTGGTACACCGGACACTAATGTTATAAGTCAACTATACTTTAGTAAACAGTTCAATTGGGAAATAAATAGAAGCTATGAAACAGTTCTTGTCCTGGTTCTGGAGAATAAACTTGCAGTTCTGCTGGCACTCTCTGTTAGCATGCCTTAAAGTAGACGGCATGGAGTCTGTGGCCCATCCTCTCAGAGACACTTATTATACAGTTCCCAGAACCATGGCATTTAGGGTAATAGCAAAATAATTTTGTATGTTAGGAAACATTTGGATATGATGATTTAGGATGTATATATCCATGTGGGTTGTTTAAAATGCTGAAGCAAGTCAATGTGTCAGTATTAGAAGGGACTTGAGAGATTATAATAAATGTGACCTATTTCCCCCCAAAAAAGAACCTAGATATTAGACAAATTAAATGACTGCCTTGATTTCAAAATTTTGCTATTTACAAAAGCAACTTTATTTATTTATTTGGTTTGTTTTCAAAGTAAATGGGCTTCTGTGGTGGCCCAGAAGGTAAAGAATCTGCCCGCAATGCAGGAGACTCTGGTTCATTCCCTGGGAAGGGAAGATCCCCTGGAGAAGGATATGGCGATTCACTCCAGTAATCTTGCCTGGAGAATTCCATGGACAGAGGAGGCTGGTGGGCTACAGTCCATAGGGTCACAAAGAGTCAGACACAACTGAGCAACTAACACTCACTCACTTCCAGCTAAATAGGCTCTGTTCTTTCCAATATTTTTTTCACTGGAATTTTCAATACTCTTACTAATTCAAATGCATACTTTGATGAGAAAAAATCTCATTAATAACATACAAAATAAAAATAAATAAGGAGACGTAAACATTTTGTTGGAAATAACCAATTTTCCTTGCTTTTTCCACCCTTCGCTGCTTCTTATGCTTATAGCCACCAAAATTTCCATCCGGAGAAGTGAATTCTTCAGCTTTTAGCCTCGACTCATTATCTTAGTGTTGTTCTTGGTTTCATTAGGGAGCATTTGGGGACAGAAGCATATTTCGCAGTGGCCATTAGGCTCTCGCTAGCAGAGTGGTTAGAGATGATAGATAAAATGTTCTTGTTATCATTACAGCAGTTGCACATGAAACCATCTAAGCCTGAACCGGAAGTCTCCAACCTATCCTTCTGAAAAACACACATGAACATGATTACTGAAGTGACTGCTGCTGCTGCTAAGTCGCTTCAGTCGTGTATGACTCTGTGCGACCCCATAGACGACAACCCACAAGGCTTCCCCATCCCTGGGATTCTCCAGGCAAGAACAATGGAGCAGGTTGCCATTTCCTTCTCCAATGCATGAAAATGAAAAGTGAAAGTGAAGTTGTTCAGTCGTTGCTCGACTCTTAGCGACCTCATGGAAGGATACAATTAAATCTGTAACAGTAGATGTCTGGTGGGAAGGGGCTTGAAAGTGAGTACATGGCTGTGGCCGATGGTGCTAGATTGGATGCCATAGCTTAAAAGAAAGCAACTAATCTTTACCTGATTTTCTCTGTCAACTCTTTTGTTTCTATGGCACCAGAGATGTAGGTTCAGTTTCTTCCAAATCAGCTCCTATAGAATTACATGTCTTCTCTGAAAGGGTCAAATGTCCTTCAGTTCAGTGCAGTTTAGTCACTCAGTCATGTCTGGCTCTTTGTGATCCCATGGACTGCAGCATGCCAGGCCTCCCTGTCCATCACCAATTCCCGGAGTTTACTCAAACTCATGTCCATTGAGTTGGTGGTGCCATCCAACCATCTCATCCTCTTTTGTCCCCTTCCCTTCCTGCCTTCAATCTTTCCCAGGATCAGGGTCTTTTTCAATGAGTCAGCTCTTCGCATCAGTTGGCCAAAGCATTGGAGTTTCAGCTTCAGCATCAGTCCTTCCAATGATTATTCAGGACTGATTTCCTTAAGAATTGATCTTCTTACAGTCCAAGGGACTCTCAAGAGCCTTCCCTAGCACCACAGTTCAAAAGCATCAATTCATCAGCCATCAGCTTTCTTTATAGTCCAAATCTCACATCCATACATGACCACTGGAAAAACCATAGCTTTGACTAGATGGACCTTTGTTGGCAAAGTAATGTCTCTGTTTAAAATATGCTGTCTAGGTTGGTCATAACTTTTCTTCCAAGGAGCAAGCATCATTTTATTTCATGACTGCAGTCAACATCTCCAGTGACTTTGGAGCTCCCCAAAAAATAAAGTCTGACACTGTTTCCACTGTTTCCCCATCTATTTCCCATGAAGTGATGGGACAAGATGCATGACCTTAGTTTTCTGAATGTTGAGTTTTAAGTCAACTTTTTCACTCTCCTCTTTCACTTTCATCAAGAGGCTCTTTAATTCTTCTTCACTTTCTGCCATAAGGGTGGTGTCATCTGCATATCTGAGGTTATTGATATTTCTCCTGGCAATCTTGATTCCAGCCTGTGCTTCCTTCAGCCCAGCATTTCTCATGATGTCCTCTGCATATAAGTTAAATAAGCACGGTANTGGTGTCATCTGCATATCTGAGGTTATTGATATTTCTCCTGGCAATCTTGATTCCAGCCTGTGCTTCCTTCAGCCCAGCATTTCTCATGATGTCCTCTGCATATAAGTTAAATAAGCACGGTAACAAAATACAGCCTTTCCAGTTCTAACTGTTGCTTCCTGACCTGCATACAGATTTCTCAGGAGACAGGTCAGGTGGTCTAGTAGTCCCATTCTTGAAGAATTTTCCACAGTTTTTGTGATTCACACAGTCAAAGGCTTTGGCATAGTCAGTAAAGCAGAAGTAGATGTTTTTCTGGAACTCTTGCTTTTTTGATGATCCAACAGATGTTGGCAATGTCCTTGGAAATCGCCAAACTTGGGATGGATGTAACTGTTGAGTTTGGAGCTTTTATATATCACATCATTTTCTAACACTTTGAGGATGCCTGCAACTTTTCCCCATCACTTAAAAATATGTTTTGGCCATGCAGCTCTCTCATTTTACTTCTTATTCAAGCCCATTGCCCTGCTGTTCATCCTAGTGTATTAATCAGCCTAAAAATTTCCCTGTAATAGATAGGTTCAAAAACTCCCATGAAAATTTGACATGTTTTTAGAAAACCCTTCCAAACTCTAAATCTACTTATTTTGTTTCTAAAATTCATTCACAGGTGATCATTTTTTAAAAACTCTGTTAATAATCCTCTTAGGAGTTAATTTTGATGCATGAATAAATATTTAAAAGAGTTGAGCTCCTCTCATGTAGTAGGTGTTTGGTGATTGACAGCTAAAGCATGGAAAAAGTGGGAAGACCTGGATTTCGGTTTCAGGTAAGCCTATGTTCTTAGTTTATTTCCAAAACTTGTTACTCATGCATTTTTTGCTGCATATCCAAGTCTCTTTATGCATCAATTTCATGATTAGGAAATAAAACTTGCAATGGTGAATGGAATTGTTTCCTTAATTTCTTTTTCAATTTTCTCATCATTAGTGTATAGGAATGAAAGGGATTTCTCTGTGTTGATTTTATGTCTTGCAACTTTACTATATTCATTGATTAGCTCTAGTAATTTTCTGGTGGAGTCTTTAGGGTTTTCTATGTAGAGGATCATGCCATCTGCAAACAGTGAGAGTTTTACTTCTTCTTTTCCAATTTGGATTCCTTTTATTTCTTTTTCTGGTCTGATTGTTGTGGCCAAAACTTTCAGAACTATGTTGAATAGTAGTACTGAAAGTGGGCACCCTTGTCTTGTTCCTGACTTTAGGGGAAATGCTTTCAATTTTTCACCATTGAGGATAATGTTTGCTGTGGGTTTGTCACATATAGCTTTCATTATATTGAAGTATGTTCCTTCTATTCCTGATTTTGGGAGAGGTTTTTTTTTCATAATGCATATTTAATTTTATTAATATTCACTGTAAGCTGTGAAAGTAAAGTATAGATATTATGATATCTTATATTAAGACACCTTATTTGGTTTTAAGAATCAAGAGAGATTCTCTGAGGAAGTGACATTGAACTTGAGACCTGAAAAATACAGTTGGCCATAGGTAGAAGACAGGAGATGAGATTCCTATGTGGGAAGGATAGAAGGTGTGAAGTGAACTGATAAATGGATGTTGAATTTTGTCAAAGGCTTTCTCTGCATCTATTGAGATAATCATATGGCTTTCATTTTTCAATTTGTTAATGTGGTGTATTACATTGATTGATTTGCAGATATTGCAACAAAAAGAATAAAATACTTAGGAATATATCTACCTAAAGAAACTAAAGACCTATATGTAGAAAACTGTAAAACACTGGTGAAAGAAATCAAAGAGGACACTAATAGATGGAGAAATATACCATGTTCATGGATCAGAAGAATCAATATAGTGAAAATGAGTATACTACCCAAAGCAATCTACAGATTCAATGCAATCCCTATCGAGCTACCAGCGGTATTTTTCACAGAGCTAGAACAAATAATTTCACAATTTGTGTGGAAATACAAAAAACCTCGAATAGCCAAAGCAATCTTGAGAAAGAAGAATGGAACTGGAGGAATCAACCTGCCTGACTTCAGGCTCTACTACAAAGCCACAGTCATCAAGACAGTATGGTACTGGCACAAAGACAGAAATATAGATCAANCTGCCTTCTGTTGGGCTGCCTCAGGCTGGGCCCAGAGCCTCAAGGTCCTAGGGACATTGCTTTCTGTTTATTTTCTGCCTGGCTTCTGCATGCATTGCGGTTTCCTCTTGGAAGCGCTGCAGTGGGAACTGTGGGGCCCGCTCTGGGGGGCTGGGCTGCATCTGTGGGAAAGTTTGGGTTCTGCAGATGGCTTGCAGCCTGCTGCCAGGACCCTAGTCCCTGAATTCCCACCCCCAGACCCTATGCTGAATTCCTACGCTGTGGGCAGTGGGCTCAGGTCCTCTATCTAGGCCAGTTTAGAGTGAGCAGAGGGCCAGATCCTCTGTGTGTGAGCCAAAGAGATATTCTAGTCCACACTCCTCACACTCCTCACTTTCTAATTCACAGATGGGGGAACCAAGGGCAGAGATTCCCCCATTCAAGGCCTCTCCTAGTCTAGGGCAGAGCTGGGGCACAAACGGGGCTGCCTGGTTCCCAGCTCAGGGAGCCGTCCACGGGGCCTGAAATCCCCTCATCCCTTTGGGCTTTGCTGGAGTGGGGTGGACACCCAGGGATGTCTGAAGTCCTGAGTTTCCCATGACATCTCTCTGGAAGAGGCCTGGCCCTCCTTCCCCACGGTACCCTGGCCACGGCCCAGACTCTGGGCAGAAGGAAGTTGGGAGGGGGCCGCCCCTGCCCTCGTTCTCTCTGGGGTCCCTGGGAACCTGACCCACCACTGAGAGGGCTGGGTTCCGGCCTGGGAACCAACCCTCAGATTTGAATTTCAACTCCCCTCTCCCCTGCCCACTGGCTTAGCAACTCTACCAAATTGTCCCAAACCCCTGAGCCTCAGTTTCCTTCTGTGTAAAGGGGATTTGCGACAGCCGCCTCCTTACGAGGCTAACAACAGGAGCAGAATTACTATGAGAGCAGTAAGATGCTTGGGGTACACGGGGGAGTTGAGGCCAACGGCCAAGGACCTGATTCCAAGCAGCAGCTGGGAACGGCCAAGGTCTCGTCTTGCCCAGACAGGCCTGCGGGGGGGCCCAGTGAAGGTGCTAAGCTGTCTCTGGAGAATGCCTGCCCTCTCCAGGGAGTGTACAGGCCTTGGGAAGGGAGCAGGATGGCCTGGCGAGTGGCCCCACTTTGCAAGGGCGGGGGCCACCCGATTCCTGCCCTCAGGGAGCCAGATGCTCTGTGGGGGGAGCTGATAATTGAGCCATCTCTCAGGGAGCCGACCCTGATTTTTATTAATCTTCAGGACAAAGCAAGCAGAGCTGTCCTGCTGAGGAGACTGTGAGAAGGCGATGAGATGAAGGGGAAGTCGTTTATCTTGCCAGCCTCTTCTGCTTGGGGGACTTTCCTGGCGTGTGACAGAAGTGGAAGCCAACATCGGAACCTTGGGCAGAGGGCTCTGTGGCTCCTCTCCCTCACATGTCTGTGCCCCTAGTCCCCCAGCCACCTGCCTCTTTAATCCATTTAACGCCTCTTCGTTGCTGCTTTTTTTTTTTTTTTTTATACTTTTCTCCAGTTCAGGCCCCCTGGGGCCTCCTTGACAGATGAGAAACTCCCAGGGTCCCAGTCCCGACAGCCATGGGCTTGGCGGTTCCCAGAGCTGGCTGGGCTGTTTCCCAGAAGGGGACGTGGCTTCAAGGTCAGGCTGAAGCTGGCTGACCTTGAAGGCATCCCTGCCTCCCCTGACGTGCCCCCAATCTCTAAGCGCGGTGAGCTCCATCACATTAAAAAGCTGTTAAAAGTACCCATCTGGTTTGTTGCCTGCACGGGAGGCTGGCCGATCGATGGTCGGGATGAGCCGGCAAGGGTCTGCCCTGGGGACCCGGCCCACGGGGCGGCCTGGCAGCCTCCATTCACCCATTCTCACTTGAGGGAGGGCAGGCAGTATGAAAAAGACAAAATAATCAGGGTGGGGATGCTGTGAGCTGTACTTTATGTGTATGTGAAAGGCGCCCCCTGGAGTTGTGCTGTGATCAGGCTTAACACATACCCTGTGCCAGGCATTAGCCTAAGTGCTTTACACAGATGAATTCATTTATCTTCCCAGCAATCCACTGAAGGGAGGCTATTATTAATTCCATTTTACAGCTGGGAAAATGAGGCACAGAGAGGTTAAGTAATTTACTCAAGGCCACACAGCTGGTAAGTGACCAAGCCAGGTGGGAAGCCAGGTCGTCTGGCTCCAGAACTCGCTGTAGCATCTGATGTTGGCTGGGCTGCTGCTGGGAGGCAACAAGATCATACTCCCTGACACACTTGCAGAAATCTTTTTTTTTTTTTTTTTGGCTGTGCTGGGTCTTAGCTGCTGCATGAGGAATCTTAAGTATTGGCACGTGAACTGTTATTTGTGGCATGTTGGATCTAGATCCCTGACCAGGGCTCAAACCCAGGCCCCTGCAGTGGGAGTGCAGAGTCTCAGCCACTGGACCACCAGGGGATTCCCCCTTAGAGCAATCTTGAGAGAGAAGTATGACCATGCTCGTATTACAAATAGGAGACCGGGACCCAGGAATGTTTAGACACTCCTCCAGGGTCACACGGCTAGTAAGCAGATGGGGAGACATTCAACCCAAGAACCCCCTGGTTTCAGCCTTACCTGCAGGGTGATGTCCACTTCCCACTCTGCACACGCTGTCTTGCCTGGGCTGCAGGGAGCAGCCTCCTCTGGGCTGTAGCTGCCTTGTCTGGATTACTAGGGTAGCCTGAGCCGGGCCTCCAAACTCCAGGGCTGTGTGGCCACAGGCAAGCCCTTTCCTTCCTTGGGCATGTGTTTCCTTGGGCCAGGGGTCAGATAATCAGAAGGCCTGTTGGGCAGGGGTAGAGTATGAGGCATATGCAGCGTAGAGTGATATGCTGGGCTTTGGGCCCTTCATTAAATTCCAAACAAACGTAGGTGCAGCCTTCCACGGTGGGCTTCCTGGGTCTCCAGAGCATTTTGTCTGCCAGCTAATGGTTTTTAGTACTCCTGCAGGGCCCAGTAACAGCCAAGCCCTCGAGGGCTCGCACCTAGACCCTCCTAGGCTGAGGAAGGCTTTCCAGGAGGCACCAACCTTCCTTTGCCACCTCAGCTGACCAGGCCCCCCTTGGGACATATCACAAGCAGAGGTGGGGGAAGGGAAAGGTTGAGAGGGGGCCCCAGAGGAAGTGAGGGATCACGCCTCAACTCCCATTCTCCTCCCAGCTGGCTGCCACATGTGGCTGTCAGGAGCCCACACTCCATCACTGGTGGAAATCTTCAGATTAACCCATGAAGGCCCACCTTCCAATGACAATTTTAATGCCAAGGTCTAATGATGTCTCTCGATCACCTTTCCCACCTCATTACCTCCCACTCATCCCCAATACGCTCTGTCCCAGCCACACTGACCTCCCTGCTGTCTTCAAGTACATCAGGTCCACTGCCACCTCAGGGCCTTTGCACAGGCCATTCCTCTGCCATCCCCCTTCCCCATGGTCCTCATTGTTGGCTCACTTCTTAAGCTGCTTCAGGTCTGTTCTTGATTTCTACTTTCTCACCAAGGCCTGCCCTGACCACTTGACTTCAGACTGCCTTCTCCCGGCCCTCCCCACCCTCCTGACCCTGCTCTGT
The DNA here is from genome assembly GCA_006410875.1 of Neotragus pygmaeus. Taxonomy (NCBI): domain Eukaryota; kingdom Metazoa; phylum Chordata; class Mammalia; order Artiodactyla; family Bovidae; genus Neotragus; species Neotragus pygmaeus. The sequence goes on from SJYV01030848.1 coordinate 776,601, forward strand.
TGCATTCCACAGATTTATCACCTTCTGACACTTTGTAATTAACTTATTTATATTGTTTTCCTCTTTGTCCTTCATTAAAATATAAGCTCCAAAAAGGCAGGGACTTTTGTTTGTATTGATCAACATCAAATCCCTCCCCAGCATTTAATATCTAAATACAGTATAGGTGCTTAATTAACACTTGTGGAACAAATGAATGGATGAGTGTGTAGACTACAGTACATCCCAAAGCAGGGTAACCTTGTGTTCTTTTGTCTGGGGACCAGCAAACGAAGTCTTCCGACATTTAGGTTGGACCCTCACCTCTGTCCTGTCGGCTGTGTAATCTTGAGCATGTGCCTCGACTCAGGGAGCCTCAGCTTACGAAGTGTCCTGGCCTCCCACAGAACTGCAGCTTCTGAAGAGATGTCTTCCAGGAGGGGCCTGGCAGCCGGCACACCATAGGCCCCCCTGCTGCTCTCCATCCCAGGCAGCCCCTGACATCCTGGCCACGTGACATCAACGCTAGACAGATCACCTGACTTCCCTAGGGCTCACTTTCTCCACTTCTAAAATGGAAGATGACGAAGGCGGAGGTCTGTGAGCAGCTGCCATTGAGCCTGGGATTTGGTGAGCTTCCTGAAAAGCTTCACTCTATTCAGTTGTTGCTAGGTCAATGGGATGGAATGGCCTTCACCGTGGAGCACTGGGCCATCAGACGCCCCTCCCTAGCGAATGGGGACCACCACAGTAGAGGACAACAGAGCCAGCAGGGGCTTTGGAGGTCAATGGGGGACCCCGCAGAGGAACAGGAGCTTGTCCAAGGCTGTGAAGACTCAGACTCGGCCCTTCCCCGAGCACCTGAAGGTTTCACCTCGTGGGCCTTTGGGTGTCAGGCAGCCCTCGCAATCCTGTCCAAGGCTTGCGAAGGATTGGGATACACACGCTTTCAGGCGTGTGTGCATTCTCTTCCTACATCTTCTCCCCACCAGCTGAGGGTGTGTGGGGTGGAGTAGGAGGAAGACCCGGGTGGGGAACTAAACTCCTGGTTCTAAACAGTCTTGGGCTCTAGAAACTCTCTGATAAAAGGTATGACCTTCTCTTGAAAGAAGCACATTTCCACATTCAGAAGATAGAGCCACTGTCCCTGTAAATGAGGATTTAGTCATCATCCAGGGGGTTGCCCCCATGGTGGGGCTGGCCCTGGTCCCTGTTACTGGATTCCATGCGTCCATGCCGTCCAGCTGCATTATCAGATCTGTTGCACCTGCACCTCATGTATAACCAGGAGGGTCACTGCCATGTTATCGGCCAGGAGTCTGTCTTCAGCAGCGGGGCCCTGGAGGGCACCACACAGCATCTTGGACATGCATGGTCAGGTTAGGGTGGGGAAGATGGGGCAGTGGTGAGAGCCGCCCCCAGCCCTGAGTCTCTCAGGACCCCCTTGGGGCTCAGGCATGTGAGGCTGCTGAGAAAGACTCAGGTGACAAGACAGGCTGAGGGAAGCGGAAAGAGTGCAGTTTAAGGGAGGATTCTCTGGGTCTGGTCCTCGAAAGGAAGGCAGGGAAAGCATCACTAACCTGTTTCACAGATAAAGAAATTGAGGTTCAAAGTAGACACCGAACATGCAGATCAAGAAAATGAAAAACCAGAATTTGAATCTGCCCTGACTGCCTCTAGAGTCCATGTCTTAGCCCAGTGGAAGGAACAGTCTCAACAGTTTAACTTGACATGGAGCAGCTCCTGTGTATAGAATCCTGTGTCAGACAACTTGGGAGGACACGGATCCAAAGGGAGCGTGAAACCCACTAGAAACATCCAGGGAAGTAATAATAATAATAACCAAGGAATAATAATAGCTAACATTTTGGGAGCTATTATGCTAGGGGCCAGCATTAAGCCAAACAATTTTTATGAATTATGTCATTTAAGCTCTTGGATACTTTGAGGTATAAGTAGCACTGTGTCTGTTATTCTTGGTTGCTTTTGGGACCCAGAAGTGTGTACTCATTTTTGAGACAAGAGCCTCGGTGAGGTTAGGTAGCTTGCCTTTGACAAAGGTGATATCTTGCTGAGGCTCTGTCTTACTACGTGGATGTTGTCTGGAGCTGCGTGGACGCAGGCAGGTGTCACCTAGACCCCTGGCTCAAGTTGGCTGGAGCAGGATGAGGCAGAAAGGTTGTGGGTAAGCATCACTCCTGGATTGTTTTAGAGGAATTGTATTCCGTGTCCCCTCTTTGAGCCTCATTTTTCCCTTCTTTGGATCCTCTGACCTCTGATGTCCTTGAGTTTGTGACCTGAGCTGTTCTCCCATTCCAGATGCTTTGAGGCTCGGTTAAGGGTTAGGGTCTCTGTGAGAGCAAGGAGTGACTTCATGGAGGAGAGACCGGCTGCCAGGGTTGGGGTGGGGTGATGGGGCATAGGGAGAGAGCGAGGATGAGAGCACAAGGAAATCCCCTGGGAGGAATACACTTTCCTGTGCTTGGAGAGTTTGGAGGGAGAAGGGCCAGGTCTTCTCCCAGCCCTACTCTCAACAAGCCCCAGGTCACCTTACACCCCTGTGTCCCCCCAGAAGGCTAATTTAACATCAGATCAACCAAGATAGCAAAGAAAACAATGATAGGAGAAGAGGGACCAACATTCAGCCACATCGCTCTTCTTTCGGGACGTGAGTCTCTCCTTGGTGAAGAGAGGGAGTGTTCCTTCAGTCATTCGGGGGTATTCATGCCCGGCTGGCTTTGAATCTGGAGAGGTGAAGGAAGTCCCTGCGTGCCCTGCCCCAGGTCTGTGATTGGTGGTGTCCTCTCCTCTTCCCTCCCCTTCCCCGCCTCCCCTCCCCTCCCACTCTTTTCACAGCACGCTGGGNTGAAGAGAGGGAGTGTTCCTTCAGTCATTCGGGGGTATTCATGCCCGGCTGGCTTTGAATCTGGAGAGGTGAAGGAAGTCCCTGCGTGCCCTGCCCCAGGTCTGTGATTGGTGGTGTCCTCTCCTCTTCCCTCCCCTTCCCCGCCTCCCCTCCCCTCCCACTCTTTTCACAGCCCCCAGCGTGCTGTGCAGTTATTAGTTTAGGTTCATTTAGAATCGGCTTAGCAACCCCACACCCCTGGAACCTGGAAGCTTAAAGCACAAGATGTCTGGCAAATGGAAATTCAATTGCTTTAATATAGAGACTATTTTGCTGCAGTCGAACTGGAGCCTCTTATTAAGAATCTGATGGAATTTCTAAACAGAGAGAGAGGCCCCAAGGAGGGGGCATCGCCCATCACACACCAACATTGCTCTTGACATATTTATGGCTCCAATAAAATCTCCCATCTGGTATATTTTAAAATAAAATTGAAAATTTATCACTATCCCTGAGTTGGTTTGTCGTTCTCCCCAGGAGGAGATAGCCAGCCTGAGATTACCGCAGCAGCAGCAGCAGCAGCGGTGGCAGCAGCAGCGGGTGGCAGGCGGGCAGAGAGGTTACTGGGCTCTGATTTAAATTTCAATACTTTCCCCATTATGGCTGTCTGGGCTGGGAAAATTACTAGGGGGAAGCAGGCCTCGTTCTTCTCCTGTTTCTCTGGACAACTGCTCAGCTCTTCCGCCGGGGGCCGCAGGTACGGTTTGTTCTATCTCCTGGTTTGCAAGATCTGGATAAACCTGGGAGACATGTGAGAACCCCTGGTGTTCTGGGATGATGGTTCTCCAGGCCTGGGAATAAGCATTGTCCTTATTCAATGCTCTGGAGCCCAGGGAACATCTTTGGAAACTGCCAGATGGTTGAAAAAGTCCTCTGTTTATTAGGGCTCAGAGATCAAGATCAGGGCTTAGACTCAAGTGGGGATCAAGGTTCAGTTTATAACCAGCATTAAGGTTCATCTAAAACTAAGATCAGAACTTAAACTTATGTCAGGATCAAGGCTTGGTCGATAAGCGAGTCAGGGCTCAGGCGGGGATCAAGGTTCCGTCTATTAACAAAGACACGGCTCAGATTTCCTCTTTATAGAAGTCAGTTCATATCTCTGAGCTTTAATTTCTTTTTCAGTCAAATGGAGAGATAAGAACTGCCCTGCCTGCTTCCAGAAGCTACCTAGAGGAACAAATAAAACAAGAATATATTTCATTTCTGTAACATTTCATAGTCTATAAAAATGCCAGTATATACCTCATATCTTTGGTCCTTATAATAATCCCTACTTTAAAGACAAGAATACAGGCTGAGAGAAGTTAAGAAGCTTATCCAAGGTCACACAGCCTGTAAACACAGGCAGGAAAGAGGGATTGGACCCAGCTCTTCCAGACTCCAACTGGTTCCTAGCACACAGAAACACACAGAAGTAGTGACAAGACTGCGTTTGTCTACCCAGGACTCATTTCCCCTTTTTGCTCTAGTAACAGCCTGCTTATTCTCTTCTGGGGGCCAGTGTATCTGCCTAAAAGACTACAAGTCCTAGCTTCCCTTGCAGTCCAGAAGTGGTCAGTGAGAAATGAGGAAGGAGAACTGTGGAGTGGGACTCCTGGGAAAGTTCTGTAACGGAGACATGGATAAAGAGCATGCAGATTCCTCTCTTCCCTCCTCCTTGCTTCCTGCCTGGAATGCATACACAAGGGAGCCCAGCAGCCATGTTGGACCCTGAGGTGACGTGGAAGATAGAAGCAGTGCTGAGGAAGAAACCCAAAAGAGAAGGAGCCCGGGACACTGATGGCATGTGGAACCACCATACCAGCCCTGGACGGCCAACCTCCAGTTGTGGAGCAGTGAGAGGCACAGCTAATTTATTTAGGCCATTACGCGTGAGTCTCTGTTATGGGCAGGCAAACTGATTCAAAAATGTTACCCTGAAAAAGAGTACGGTCAGGTAAACTTGAGAAACACCATGCTAAACAGAGACTTTCTTATATAATTTCCCAGAGCCTTTAATTCCTGCCCAGTTGCTTTCCCAAGCTTGCTTTTCACCCATCTCTTTTCTGATGCCACACTGTGTGTCTGGGTGCTGGGAGACCCTTCCTGATATCTGATGGGGACTGGAAAATGCCTCCTCCTGTGCTCTCATTGTTCAAGCAAATGAAGCCACTGGCCCCATCTGACACTTTCTTGAGCTTCGCTAGCATTCTGGTTTTGGCTTCTCAGCGTTTAAGGAAGGCAGGGCCAAGTGTTTGTGCACGCTCAGTTGTGTCTGACTCTTTGCAACCCCATGGACTGCAGCCTGCCAGTCTCCTCTGTCCATGGGGTTATCCCCGCAAGAATATTGGAGTGGGTTGCCATTTCCTTCTGCAGGGGATCTTCCCGACCCAGAGAGTGAACCCATGTCTCCAGCAGCTCCTGCGTTGGCAGGCAGATTCTTTACCACTAGCGCCACCTGGGAAGCCCATAGGCCCATGCAGGGGAGGACTACTTTGGGGACAAAGCTAGCAGAGGCGTCTGGAGCAAGAAGGTCTCCTTGCGGCAGCTGGAGCCTTCAGGGACTGGGGCTTGCCTCACAGGTGAAGGGCCCGTTGCGGGGAGAAGAGGACCCTGGGCACCTTTTACGTCTTACATAGGGCACGGGCAGTCCGTCCTTCTCCCCACCCCAAGGCAAAGAGGGACTTAGAGGGCATGGAGGATGGGAGGGACTCATCCCAGCCACAGAAATAGTGACTGACGCCCTCTGCCTCACCTACCGCCAGCCCTTCAGTTTTCCAGAAAGCTCTGGCTGAGTCATGTACTTTGCTGCCGTAGCTGCATCTCACTCCTCTGTGGGGGTCCCACTGCAGGCTGCAAGATCTTGACACGCCCTTTCATTGCCATTTTAAGAGACTCATAACACAATAACAGTAATAGAGGCACCCGCTGCCTGGGTTGGTAATTACTGCACTCCTTGTCGGAGAACTGTTTACTGCTTTGCAAAGGGTGAGGTCTCCCACTACTTTTTAAATAAGTGTCCTCCTTGGAGAGCACAGCCACAACTGGGGCAGTTCAGCAGCAGCCTGTGCCAAGGAGAGAGAGGCATGGAGCCCCACTGTGGCAGCCCAGGTGGAGGAAAGTGGTTGTGGGGGGAGGGTTGGGGGGGAGAATGCAGCCAGAATCCCAGGCCAAGGATGCCTAAGGACTCATGGTCCCCTTCCCTCTGTTCCACTGTGGCCAAGTCCAGCCCATTCCCCAGACCTCAGTCTCTTGGTCTGTGCAATGGGGGCAGGAGATCAGGCCTCTGAGAACTTGAACAGAGCCAGATTTCTGAAGTTTTGCCTTTTAAAGGAGATTGTAGGGAATTGAGGGCAGAAGAGAAAAACAACTAGCTCCCTCTTTTGCTAGCAAACTCTTAAACAGCAGGAACCATGCCTGTTTCCTCTCTACCCCAGAACCTGACTCTGGCGTGGTGAGGTAGAAGAACACATCCCAGCCAGAGGTGTGGATGGTTCTAGAGGAGGGTGGAACGGATGGGAAGGGAGTGGCGTGTGGGAAAAAAATGGAAGCCCAGGGCTCCTTCTGAAGAAAACCCAATATCAAAACTTTAACAAGAGCCCCACAAACCAAGAAACAAATCTTGGACTCAGGAGGTGAAGGATCATTTAAATGGCAAATTCTCCTGTGCCTGCAAGGGCCTTGTTTATAGAATAAAGAGCTGAGAGTGCAGGTGGTCCCACACAGAAAACTGGAAGCTTTTCTGTTTCATCTCCCCAAAGATTCATCTGCAATGCAGATGAAGCATCTTAGAAACAAGGATGAAAACAGGGTTTGATTTTCACAAAGGCCAATTCAGAGGCACACTTCCTGTCCAGCCCAGCACACCAGCATCTGTGTATGAGATAACCATCCCCCGCTGGCTGGGAGCCTGCCCAGGTCCTGCCAAGGTCAGGTGGGCCTACACCCACGCCTGCGTGCAAACTTACACACCCATACACACTCTCATTTACTTGGGATCTACAGCAGACTCATTTTGGATTTGGTCTTTCTGTAAGGTCTATCCTCTGCCCAGATCTGGATCTAGAAAATTCATTTACTCTGCAGTTATTGAGTAAGGAGTAAAAGCCAGGAGTTGGGAATACCATGATGAATAAGATGCAGCTCCTCAAGGAACTCACAGGTCAGGCAGAGAAATAAAGAGACCAACACTTTAGAGAACAGAGCACCATGGGAGCAGAGTAGATGGGCAGGCAGCTTGGGAGGTCAGGGAGCACTTCCTGAAAGAGGTGACATCTTCAAGCAGCACTAACCAATGATAGCCATTGGCCACGTGTGGCCTGTGTATTTCATTAACTTAAGGTTCATGCATGTGAGCTCGGTCATATCTGACTCTTCACAATCTCATGGATTATNTCTGAAGTTTTGCCTTTTAAAGGAGATTGTAGGGAATTGAGGGCAGAAGAGAAAAACAACTAGCTCCCTCTTTTGCTAGCAAACTCTTAAACAGCAGGAACCATGCCTGTTTCCTCTCTACCCCAGAACCTGACTCTGGCGTGGTGAGGTAGAAGAACACATCCCAGCCAGAGGTGTGGATGGTTCTAGAGGAGGGTGGAACGGATGGGAAGGGAGTGGCGTGTGGGAAAAAAATGGAAGCCCAGGGCTCCTTCTGAAGAAAACCCAATATCAAAACTTTAACAAGAGCCCCACAAACCAAGAAACAAATCTTGGACTCAGGAGGTGAAGGATCATTTAAATGGCAAATTCTCCTGTGCCTGCAAGGGCCTTGTTTATAGAATAAAGAGCTGAGAGTGCAGGTGGTCCCACACAGAAAACTGGAAGCTTTTCTGTTTCATCTCCCCAAAGATTCATCTGCAATGCAGATGAAGCATCTTAGAAACAAGGATGAAAACAGGGTTTGATTTTCACAAAGGCCAATTCAGAGGCACACTTCCTGTCCAGCCCAGCACACCAGCATCTGTGTATGAGATAACCATCCCCCGCTGGCTGGGAGCCTGCCCAGGTCCTGCCAAGGTCAGGTGGGCCTACACCCACGCCTGCGTGCAAACTTACACACCCATACACACTCTCATTTACTTGGGATCTACAGCAGACTCATTTTGGATTTGGTCTTTCTGTAAGGTCTATCCTCTGCCCAGATCTGGATCTAGAAAATTCATTTACTCTGCAGTTATTGAGTAAGGAGTAAAAGCCAGGAGTTGGGAATACCATGATGAATAAGATGCAGCTCCTCAAGGAACTCACAGGTCAGGCAGAGAAATAAAGAGACCAACACTTTAGAGAACAGAGCACCATGGGAGCAGAGTAGATGGGCAGGCAGCTTGGGAGGTCAGGGAGCACTTCCTGAAAGAGGTGACATCTTCAAGCAGCACTAACCAATGATAGCCATTGGCCACGTGTGGCCTGTGTATTTCATTAACTTAAGGTTCATGCATGTGAGCTCGGTCATATCTGACTCTTCACAATCTCATGGATTATAGCCATCTAGGCTCCTCTGTCCATGGAGTTTTCCAGACAAGAATACTGGAGTGGGTTGTCCTTTCCTACTCCAGGGGATCTTCCTAACCCGGGACCAAAACTCTGTCTCTTTCGTCTCCTGCATTGGCAAGTGGATTTTTTTTTATCGCTACACCAGCTAGGAAGCCCTAACTGAAGGTAAATACAATTAAAAAATGTTTTCTCCTTAGCACTGGCCAGGTTCAAGTGGCTACTATATTGGGCAGTGCAGAGACAAGATATTTCCTTCCTCACAGAAAGTTCTGTTGGACAGCACTGTGAGGATAAACAGATCTTCCCTGGGTAAGGGCCATGGAGAGATAGTCCAGTTCCAGGGAGCAGCTTTGTAAAGGCCAGGGAGCATAATGCAGTGGGTCCGGGGGACTGGCACCCCAAACACGGGTGCGAGGAGGAAGGCGGGTGGTGATGGCTGAAACTAGGGAGGAGGGAAGAATTCAAACAGCTGCTGAAGCCTGCGTGTGTTAGCAAGGACCTGGGATTTGGTCCTGAATGTTTGGGAAGCCTTGGAAGAGTTTTCAGTGGGAAGTAGCAAGGTCAGTTTTTCATGTGGGAAGAGCTTGCTTGGGCAGTGTCTTGGAGGGGAGCAAACTTGGAGGCCAGGAACACTCAGGGAGGAAGCAGGTACCAGCCTTCAGGGAAGAGTCCCGTGGAGCAGAGTTGCTCGCGTGGGAGTTAAGCTGAGAGGACCTGGATTTGGATTGGCTGAGGGTCCCAGGGAGAGGAGTTTCTGGCTTGAGGGACAAGTATCTGGGCTGCCCTTTGTAGAGGAGGAGGGGATCTGGGGGAGACCAGCTTGGGCCGTATTGAGTGTAAGGGAAGGTAGAGACCCTGTAATTGGTAGGTGGGTGAGGGCACCTGGTCCTCTGGGGGAAAGCTGGAGCTGGAAATAAAGGGAGTGGTCATTAGCAGAAAGAAATGAATGCAGGTCCTGTTGGGGAGCTAAGGTCCCAGGAGCATCCTCAGAAGATGATGTTGGAACTCGCCCTGGAACACATGGGTGAGTTCGTGGCCCAAGAGAAGAGAGGGAGCAGGAGAATCAGGGAAGAGCAAGGGAGACCAGATGCCCCTTTGGAGGCAAACGTGCAGCTGCAGCTCCATCCTCAGGATGTGGGAGCTGTAGCTGCCAGTCTAGGTGGGGTTTCTGGAGAAGAGAAAGCAGTAGCTGGACACGGAGAAGAGCAGGCTCAGCGAGGAAGGGAACTCATGACAGCAATGACAGAGAGGCGATGGGGCAGCTTGTATTTTCTGAAGGTGGCCACACCATCTCCCCTACCCCACAGGCTCTTCTGCAGTGTGACCTGGTCACCTGTTTCTGGGGTCTGTGTCCCTCCTCTTAATCCTAGGCAGGCTGGTGACTGCTCTGACCAATAGAGTACAGCAGAAGTCACACTCTGGGACTTCTGAGAGTGGGTTAAGATGCAATACAGCTGCCACTGTGTTTGCTGGGACATTCACTCTTGGAGCTCCAAGTTATCATGTCAGCAGTCTTACTGGGACTGAGGCCACTGTGCTATGAAGATGCCCAGGCCATGTGGATGGGCCCCATGTGGGTGTTGCAGTCAATAGCCTCAGCCTAGCTCCCAGCCCAGTCAGTATCGATTGTCAGACACGTGAGTTGCTGAGCCTCTGGATGATTCCAGACCCCAGATGTTGTCACCCGCAGCCATTGAGGCCGCATACCACCCAGACCGGATATAAGCTGTCCCTTCCCTACCCGGTCTGAATGTCTGACCTACAGAATCCTTGAACACAATGAAATAGTCAGTGGTTTATACCACTATATCTTGGGGTGGCTTGTTATGTAATAGTAGTAGTATCAGGAACAGACAGGAAGCAAACAGGCCGGGATGTGGGGCTGTGGCAGGGACATGCGGAGCTGACTGGACTGGATGGTGGGCTGGGGCCTCCAATCTGAGGGAGGGGCGTGCCTTACCCTGCAGGCAGGTTAGGGAGAGGAGGCAAGATAGGGTGAGCAGCGGCTGACGCTGTGGAAGCTGGAGTTTGGAGATCAGACATGAAAGTCAGAGATAGTTTTGGCCTGGGGGGTTACCCTAATGGTGGCATCAGAGAGGTCCTGGTGGGAGCAACAGTGAGAGGTGGGGAGGGTTTTGGAGTCTCACAGTCTTATGTTTAGTTCCTAGTATTCTCACTAACCAGGTCTCTCTGAGCCTCAGTTTATTGATCTGGAAAATGGGAATATAAATTCCTCCGTGGCACAGAGTAAAACGCAACGTAAATGTGACTTCCCTTCCTTTTATCAATTTTTCCCCTTTTATTTCTTATCTTAACAAGGAATGTTCACGTGTGTATGCCCTGGTGGCTCAGTGGTAAAGAATCTGCATGCAATGCAGGAGATGTGGGTTTGACCCCTGGGTCCAGAAGATTCCCTGGAGAAGGAGATGGCAACCCACTCTGGTATTCTTGCCTGGAAAATCCCATGGACAGAGGAGCTTGGCGGGCTACTAAGTCCACAGGGTTACAAAGAGTCAGAGATGACTGGGTGACTAAGCAACAAAAACAGCAAGTTTTAACAAGGAATGTTCACATGTGTATAGACTCAACCGTTGATAAACACATGTAAGGGCAAGGTTATTTGCCTCATTTTATAAACACAGAACATGAAGCCCCTAGAGGGAGCTGAGAGTATCCCAAAGCCTCAGAAGTCTGGAGCCTTCAGCTTGTACTTTTTCTGCAGCTGTTCCTCCCCTGGTTAGAGTCAGGAGGAGGCGAGGGCAGTCTGGTGCCCCAGCAGGTCCCAGGGGCCCTGGGCAAGGCTGCAATGCTGTATTAAGCATTCCTGCCCAGCCCTGCTCCAGCCCCAGCCTCGGTGACTGCTTGAATTCTGTAGTCCCAGACAAACTGTAGCCCCAAGAGTGAAAGCAAGTGAGGGGAGATTACAAATATGGCAGGCCCAGCCCTCCCTGCCCTGGCTTCCATCCCGAATGTCTGCCTCTGGGTGGGTTGGGGTCAGCGCAGCCACTGAGGAACCTCCACCAGGGGCCTCCACATAGCTGGGCCTCCTGGGGTCCTTGCTCCCTGGGCAGCACTTACCCCCAAGCCCTGGATGTACCATCCGGACCCCAGCCCCTCTCCACCTGCCACCCTCCTCTGCATCTGGTTTCTTCTCTGAATGCCTTGCTGTTGTCCCCAGCAACCAAGTTCCTGGTTCCATCCTGGTCCTCCTTTCTCCCCTCTTTTCCTTCTCCTGTTTCTGCTTCCCTATTCTCATCCTTCTTCCCTCCCCCAAACTGTGGGGACAGTGCCAAGGGCTGGAAGGCTCCCCTCAAATCCCGGGCCAGCTGAGCAATGCAGCCTATCCCCCTGGCCTCTCTGGGTTGTTAACTGACAGATGATCACAGTCAGTACTCTCCGCCTGCTTGAGGGATTGGGTACTGAGACCCAGGAGCCAGGGGATGTCCTGAGAAGACCCTCAGGCAGAACTCTCAGGGCACCCCAGGTACAGAGCTAACAATTATACAGAATAGAGTAGACTTAGGAGCCAAAGAGAATTCCTCCCTCTCGGAGCTGTCTGAGGTGGTGAGCTTCCCAGAGTTGGGGGCATGCAAGAAGAGGTTTCTCCCATGTTGATAGCAATGGTCTGGTGTAGGGCAGTGAGGGTCCCATCATGCTGACTTGTGCCAGCTTGAGAAGAAAGTCAGTGAGGTCCTGGCCCCTATCACCTCTCACTGTCCTTTTTATCCTCATTGTCTTTCCCCCAACCCCACAACCCTCTAGTAACAGGCCCACTCTCCCCATCCAGCCGTCCCAGGGGCTCCATCTCTCTCAGCTGGACCCTCGGGAGTGAGGACAGTACCAAAGCGAGCTTCTTGGGTGTACTGTCCACCCACAGGCACGCCCTGTGCTCAGCACAGCTGTTTCAGAGTGAACACACGCAGTGTGCAGGGCAGTGTGCACACAACCACCCCCACCCTCAGAGTCCCCAGTGTGCAGCCTCCCTTCCAGACTCCTCTGCTCATACTCACGGTTGACTCTAGGCCTGGCCCCTTATCACCGCCCCAGTGTCCTGCTGTTGCCTGTTTAACCTGGGCTCCAGCCCTGCCAAGTTTGCCACCTACTCAGGCTCTTCTCACTCTTCTCTCCCCGCCTGGAGGTGCTCTTATCTGCCTTTTACTCTGATTCTGCTTCAAAGGTCACCTCTCTCAGGGAGCCTGCCCTGATAGCCTAGACTTAACTCAGTAACTCTGCTAGGCTCCCGAGCCCTGTGCTTGGCTATCTTACAGCTCTTTACCCCACAGAGTGGTCACCATCTTTCTCTTGAGCACTCCTACCTCTCTCTGGGCCTCAGTTTCCCTCATCTGCAATGCGAGCAGGAGAGGCCAGTGGTCTTGGAGGATCCTTTTGACTGGTGAGGGTGTATAAGTCAGGGCTGTTAGAACAAGAGAGAGAATAGTCTGGGTCCTCTTTGTCCTCCTCTCCCCTCGCTGTGTCCCCTCTGAGTTTCAGGCCCTGGGTATGAGGGCCAAATCCTCCCTGAGTGGTCCTGGGTTGGTCCTGACCTTTTCTGAGGCCTCAGTTCCTCATCTGCTAAATGGGGAGAAAAATCACAAAGACCTGCACCTTCAGGCTGCCATGAGCCCTGGGGTGTGGCTAGTAGACCAGACTTATCCGTCAACATCAGCCGGGACCCAGGCTGCCAAAGGGAGGAGCTCCGGCTCGGCGGCCTCCCACTTCTGGACAGCCCAGCCCTTGGGCTCAGGGGTCCCTGGGGCTCTGCTGCCCCCCAGTGGCCAGAGGCCCCTGGGCACTTGGAACGAGTGAGTTTCTGGCTAATACAATTGGCCTCCAACCCAACCCAAGACAGAGGGAGATAGGAGCTAAGGCTCAGAGGTGGAAGGATCATGTTGGAGGGGTCACTCAGCAAGTCGAGGCAGTGTCTAGATCACAACCTGGGCCTCCTGGCTCCCAGCACTTCCAAGTCCAGGGTGCGGTTTGTCCTCTTGCGTCAGGCTGAGTGGAGACGGAGCTGCCATCTCACCGGCTCAATCTGCCTCAACTCGGGACCCCCAGGTGTGGTGGCCCTGCCCTCTGAGAAGGATTCCTCATACTTACCCAGGGGTCACCCCTGACCGGGAGGGGCTATATGACGGGCAGGGGTCTGCCTTAATCCCCTCCCTCTTGATTAATCAAATACTTAAAATAATGGCCTCGGTCATGATTGATGGACAGAGCATAGCTAATTACCCTGGAGATTAAAATGACTGTTTCTGTTTAAAAAGGCTGCAAATGAGTTAATTATTTCCTTTGCTCACCTCTCTAACCTCGTTACACTTCTAAATGAATAGCAATATTGATCTTGGAACTGATTTTGGTGTTACACCGCCCGAGCGGGTTTAATTAGGGTTTGAAAACGCTGCAGTGCCTCCTCCTTCTGACCGAGGAAATTAGCCTTGGGTTTTACTTACATTTCACAGCCTTGTCCTCGCAGACAGCAGGGTAGAACTCGGGCAGCCATGCCTGGTGCCCGCCAGCTCCCGCCCTGTCTGGCTCCCAGCTCCCTCCCCACCTGAGCAGCAGTGCCGACCATCCCCTGCCCCTCACCTCTCAGAATATGCAGCAGGAAGGTCACTGGGGCCAGCCAGTTTAGCTTCTTCTTTCTGATCACAGTGGGGGATTGGGGGCTCAGATGTGACAGGGAAGAAGCCCAGCGTCGCATGCGAGGCAGGGGCAGGTCTGGGACCAGAAACTGTCATGGATTCCTAGTCCTAGACCTTGACAGCTCCCTGACTAAATAAATATTTCTCCTGCAGATCCCTAAGGAGCCTCTTGGTCCTCCACCTCCCTGCCTTGCAGCTCTCTCCTGCCTCTCCACTCCTAGGGCCGCGGGGAACAGAGGCTGCCAGCCTGTGTAAAGGTGGGAGATACTCGGAGGAGCAGAGCAGGAGCCAAGGTGCCCTACCCTGCTTGGTTCCTGTAGGCACGACTGCCAGGAGGCTGGTGGGGAAGGGCAACGCTCCATCCAAGCCACGGGGGCATTAGGGGCCTGGCATCCATACCTGATCCGCCCAGAGAAAGCCAGGAGCCAGGTCACACGCCCAGCCTTATCAAACAGGGAAAGGGAAGACTATTTGAGAATGAGAGACTCCTGACTGAATCTGACCCCAGTCACATACTGAGTTCCACCCCTCGGGGCCCCGAGCTTGGAAACAGACTGTGCCTCGACCCTGGTCACCTGTAAAGCCCCCACCTTGGTCGCCGACTGACCCTGACCGCCTCACGTATTGACCCCAACCCTGGTCACACATTAAGTCCCAGGTCTGGCCACACTGAGCTGGATTCTGAAAACATCATGAGCCGTGAACCTCCTCACAGACGGAGCCCCCAGCCTGGAGCTCCAGCCCTGGTAACAAATGGAGCCTCCCACCCTCCTCAGACATGGAGCCCGAACCCTGGCCACTCACCGAGCCCCAACCCTGGAAACAACGGAGCCCGCCCACGTGGAGTCCTGACCGCGGCTGCACACCGGTCCCTGAATCTGGTCACACACAACCTGACCAGGAAAACACATGAGCCCCGAGCGGCCTCACAAAGCGCGCCCAGATTTTCCTCATACGCAAAGCTGGGCCCCTCGTCACATGCTGAGCCCAGACCTGCCCCCACAAGGAGCTGTGATCCTGGCCACACTCCACCCTGACCCTCCTCTCGGGGTGACCCCTGAGCCTCCTCGCAGTCAGAGCCGCAGCCCTCCTCACGCCATAGCCTGACCCTAGCCACACAGGGTGCCCTGACCTTGCCATGCACGAAGCCCTGGCCCTGGGGACACGGGAGGCCTGGACCTTCACACAGGAGCTGCGACCCTGGTCATGCGCCGACCCTGGTTGGTGTGAGGGAGCAGGTTTACTGGCCTCTTCTTGTTCCAGTTGCCCCTTCTGTCCCCAAGGATGGGCGCAAAGAAGGAGTTCAGTACTCCAAAAATGGCGGGGCCTCTAGTAATGAAAGCGAAATAAAGCAGGCCCACTGTGCAGGCCCAGGAAAGCTCAGCTTTGTTGGGGTTCACGGCTTATGCGTGAATGCTGGGACCTTTTGGTGGGACAGCTGAAGAAGTTGAAAGACCTAAAGTCGCCTTCCAGGAGCCACTAGCAGCATTCTCACAGGAACCACTGTGCTATCAGGAGCCTCAGAGGTCCCTGGAACTCTCCAGATGCCACAGGACTCTCTGGGTCCTGAGGGACAGAGTAGCCTTGAGAGGAGTTTCTTATATCCCAGCTGTGCGGCCATTTTCCATCTCACTGTCCTGTGACTCACTGAGCTCCCCTTGGTCCACATCCCACAGACGGAACATTGCGTCTCTTGGTGCATCCAGTGTGGTTGATGGGTCCTTGGCTCTAGAATCTGACTGCCTGGAATTCAAATCCCAGGGCTGCTCATCCCAGCCGTGTAGTTAGAGGCAAGTTACCTCACCTCTCTGAGCCTCAGTCTCCTCATCTGTAAAATGGAGATGATAATAGCACTTAGCCCCAATACTTTCGCTATCTGATAGGAAGAGGTGACTCATTGGAAAAGACCCTGATGCTGGGCAAGATTGAGGGGCAGGCGGAGAAGGGGATGACAGAGGATGAGATGGTTGGATGGCATCACGGATTCGATGGACATGCGTCTGAGCAAGCTCCTGGAGATGGTGAAGGGCTGGGAAGCCTGGTGTGCTGCAGTCCATGGGGTCGCCAAGAGCTGGACACCACTGAGCACCTGAGCACCACCTAGGGTGAGGGTTCTCAGGGTTAATGTGAATTAATTCCGGTTAAGTGCTTGGTGCCTGGCGGTGGGGAGGCACTATGTTTGGTTGGTTGCTGTGCTCCTTTTGCTGCTGGTGCATACTTGGCCGACACTGTGACAAGATCACAGCACTCGAGGGAGGCTCGTATTCAGGCCCTGAGGGCCCAGCACATTTCAGTGACAACTGGTGTTTACCCTGCCCTGGGCACGGGTGACACAGGGAATAAAATGCCATAATCCTGCCCTCTGGGGCCTCCACTACCTGGGCAGAGACCATCCTAACACATGTGTGTGGGCTCCGTTAGGGGAAAGAAGACCAGGTAAACTTACTGGGGGATTGGTGGGTGTTTGTAACAAATATCATTTACTGAGCAACTATTGTGTACCAGGAGCTGTTCTGGGACTTCACAGACACTGTCTCATTTCAGCCTCATAAGAGGGCTTACCTGGTGGCTCAGAGGTTAAAGCGTCTGCCTCCAATGCGGGAGACCCGGGTTCGATCCCTGGGTCAGGCAAAATCCCCTGGAGAAGGAAATGGTAACCCGCTCCAGTATTCTTGCCTGGAGAATCCCATGGAAGGAGGAGCCTGGTAGTCCACGGGTTCGCAAAGAGTCGGACACAATTGAGTGACTTCATTCAAGAGGATCATATATAACTATGTAACATTTATCATCCCTATCTTATAGATAACTCTGAGGCTCTGAAAGGGTGGGACTGGAGAAGCCTGAGGCTTTTCTGTACTAGAGAAAAGTGTGAGTGGAGGTGTGACCGAGCTCTAGGGATCCAGGGTCCAAGGGTACTGCCTGGCTGAGGGGTCCAAGAGGTGTCATAAGCGAGGGCCTTGAAGGCCAGGCTGAGGAACTCTGCTCAGTAAACACTCTGGATTGAACGAAGCTTTGTTCCCGCATAGGGAAGCAGGGGGAAGATCATCCGACCCCCAGCACCCAGCTCTGAACACCACACTTTCCAGAGAGTTCTGTGGTGGGCGTGTGCCCAGGTGTGTATACGCACAGCAGTGCTGGTTCAGGGCAAGGTCGACTCACTGGGAAAGACCCTGATGCTGGGAAAGATTGAAGGCATGAGGAGAAGAGGACGACAGAGGACGAGATGGTTGGATGGCATCACCGACTCAATGGACATGACTTTGAGCGAGCTCTGGGAGATGGTGAAGGACAGGGAAGCCTGGTGTGCTGCAGTCCATAGCATTACAAAGAGTCGGCAACTGAATTACAACTACCCCCTTCAGGGTTCACATTTCCAGTTCCCAACCAGGATAGACCCAGGCAGGCTACACAGGGCTCAGGACAAAGCTCAGAGCTGGCTGGGAGGCTCAGCCCTGGCTCCGTGAGGGTGAGCAGGGTTGGCAGAGCGGGTGGAAGGGAGGTGCTGCCGGGGGTGGACCTGAATGACAGCTTCCTAGGAAAGGAGAGCTGCACATTGGGCCGTGGGTGGGCCTAGAGGCCTAGGAGGTCAGTGGCCTGTGGGCCTGGGGGCCTCCCACTCAGCTCTCTACCCTGGCCCCATGGAGTCCTCTGCCTTACCATGGACCCCAAACACCTCCACCTCAGACTGGGAGGAGAGGCTGGAGGCTGCCTGGCAGACCTCGGGAGCGTGAGGCTCCTGTCCCCACTCGGTCCCTCCTCTCCTGAACTTACCCTCTGCCCACTCCCACCTCCCTGCTGCACAGTTAGCTGCTCTTGTCTCTAATTGATTCCTCTGGTATGCACAGGACAATTAGAATTTAAATTGCCTCTTACAAAGGTCACAAAAACATGATCAAAGAGAAATCTATTAGAGGGGCTGGGTGGCCCCTCCCTCTTGGCCTCCCAGAGCTGTTGGGGTGGAGGCCAGCCACACGCCAGGGGCCCTATTGTCTCCCTGAATCACTCCCAAAGTTCCTAGGCCCCTGCGCTGTGAAAGCAGGGAGGGCAAGTCCCCTGCCTCATTTCTGCTCCTTCCTGCAGCTCCTGTTCCCCTGTGTGGTTTTGAGTAAGCTGCTCACCCTTGCAGATCTCAGTGGCTTCATCTGTGAAACGGAGCCAGTACCTTTTGCTTCTCAACCATGGGAGGCTCCACATGAAAAACACCAGGCTTCCCTCCCGCTGTGGACTCCTTGCTCCTCCGATCCCGTTTGTTTCTCTGCCTCTTGCAGGAGGCTGAATGTGGGCGCTCGTCCTCTGGCTCCTCCAGCCCAACTGTGGCCCAGGCCTGACTGCTCCTCAGGCTGCCCTGGGGGTGGAGGCGCCTGCCTCACTGGAGTCTAGGACGGAACTCTGCCCATGCCCTCCTCTGGCTCCCTCAGCAGCTTACCCAGGGCTGAGCACATCGGGAAACAGTCTACTTGACAGTTGGAGAAGTGGCTGAAAGGGAACCCAGGTCCCTACCTGCAGGGGGCTCAGCCTCTGGTGGGGCAGACAGCAAGCCTGGGCAGCAGATGTGACCAGGCTGCACTGGTGTCAGCCCCGAGGAGGATTGCTGCGGGCCTCAGCTTCCTACCCACGAGACAGGCACGGGGCTGCAAGGTCTCCGACGGCCCTGCTGGCTCAAGTTCTTGAGTTGACTTGGGATTGTAGGGGTCAGGGCCCAGGGCCAGAGAAAGCTGGATGGAGTGGCCTTCGCAGTATCCGGAAGTCATGCCACCCCAGTCGTCTACGTCAGCCTTGACAGGCCAAGCTTCTGAGCTTGGTGGGAGGGTGGACAAGAGGTCAGCAGGGGCTCGGCTTCCTGGGAGAAGGCCCTGACCCAAGCCAACCAGGTCTGAGAGGGGAACTGGAGGCCAGCACAGCCCTAGCCCTTCCTGGGTCTTCCACCCAAGCTGGGAGGGCTGCCTCTAGAAAGCAAATGGCAAAGCCCATCCTGCCAGACTGGCTGCGGGAGGAAAGTCGGGCTGGGGCATGGCCACTTCCCCTGGCCTAGGTCTCTCTCCACTGAGAGGCAGCCCACCCAGCAGCTCCGTCAGACACAGAAGGGAACAATGTTCACTGAGCACCTGTGATCAGACAACCCTGGGCCACAAATGCTGCAGAACTGATGCTTTTGAACTATGGTTCTGGAGAAGACTCCTGAGCATCCCTTGAACAGCAAGGAGACCAAACCAATCAATCCTAAAGGAAATCAGTCCTGAATATTCACTGGAAGGACTGATGCTAAAGCTGAAGCTCCAGTACTTTGGCCACCTGATGCAAAGAACTGACTCACTGGAAAAACCCTGATGCTGGGAAAGATTGAGGGCAGGAGAANCCAATCAATCCTAAAGGAAATCAGTCCTGAATATTCACTGGAAGGACTGATGCTAAAGCTGAAGCTCCAGTACTTTGGCCACCTGATGCAAAGAACTGACTCACTGGAAAAACCCTGATGCTGGGAAAGATTGAGGGCAGGAGAAGGGGGGTGACAGAGAATGAGATGGTTGGATGGCATCATCTGCTCAATGGACATGCATTTGAGCAAACTCTGGGATACAGTGAAGGACAGGGAAGCCTGGTGTGCTGCAGTCCATGGGATTGCAAAGAGTCAGACGTGACTCAGTGACTAAACAACAACCACTTTACAGAATCCCCCAGCAGTGCTATACATCACCATTTCACAAGTGAGAAAACAGGCCCAGAGAGGTCAAGCACCTTGCCCAAGGTCACATAGCAAGGAACTGACAGGGCTGGGATTTAAACTCAGGCTTGCTTGGTTCCAATGTAGAAGGTCTGTATGGCCTGGCCTTGTGACTGGTACTGGCTGTAAGGGATCTCATTCATCTGGGATTCAGACCAGCAGTAGGAACACCAGAGGACGTCCTGTGGCTCCTTGAGGTGAGCAGGGAACCCCCGTATGGAGTCTGTATGGACTCAGGGGTAGAGGAGCAAGGTATCAGTAGTCCTGTTTTCTCTGGGGTAGCTCCCAAGGTCAGGAGACATCATCACACCTCATTTAGAAGCAGCCGCAGAGCCGCAAAGCACAGAGATTACCCAGGTAATCCAGGCTGCTTACCAGACCTGGAGGAACTTCATTTGGATGCTAAAGGAGGCAGACCTGGGACCCAGGCCTGTGGCGCAGTCAATGAACGCCCTACCCACTGACCTGGTGTGGGCAGGAGATGCCCCCTAGGAGGCCCCTATTAAAGTGAAGAGGCATAGGCAGGCAAGGGGCTGGGGCACACAAGGGCCCACTGAGTATCCTCAGAGCAGGTGGGGAAAGACTCCCCTGGATTCAGGGACGGGAACTTGGCAGAACCCTCCAACTGTACCCCTGTCTATGAGACCCTCGGTCCTGTTCACTAGCAGGAGGGCCTTGTCTAAGAGTGGAGTGGGAGGCTGAGGGTGCCCAGGGAGAGGACGCTGTCGCCTGCTGCTCCCTTGCTGGCAGGGTTTCTTGCTCTGACCCTGGGTCTGGCCAGGGCTGGGGTGGGGCTAGGCATTCAGTCAGTGCCTGAAACATAAGAAGGTCTCTCTGGGGCCATAAATCCCATGAGCCCAGGCAAGCAGGCCCACAAAGCTGTTGTGACAGCAGTGGTTAAATTAAGTGGCCGTCAGAGCTGGGTGGGACTGGTGTCCTAAAAGGGGATTTATGGCCTCCCTGCCTCATTTGCTGCCCAGTCAGCCTGGGCACTACCCCCCGCCCCCAAAGCCTGCCTGTCTGACAGAGGCCCTCTCTCAGAGCCCAGGAGCTCCTGCCACACGGGGGAGCTGGCACGGCCTGCCCCGCAGTCTGGGGCCTCTAGGGCTGGAGTTCTAGGGCCACACCACTGCCTGCCTTATCCTCAGGAAAGGGGCCCAAGGCCCTGAGAGGGCATGAGGTCATGTGAGTCCTGGCCCAGACTCTGACTGCCAGAGGGCACACCCACCCTTCCTCCCTCAGGGNGCCTCTAGGGCTGGAGTTCTAGGGCCACACCACTGCCTGCCTTATCCTCAGGAAAGGGGCCCAAGGCCCTGAGAGGGCATGAGGTCATGTGAGTCCTGGCCCAGACTCTGACTGCCAGAGGGCACACCCACCCTTCCTCCCTCAGGGTTCGGCTCAGCCCTGCTGCCTCTGAGACTTTGCTGGCTGCAGCCGAGCCCCTTACCTTGCTCCTTCCACCTGCCTTGTTCACTGATCTCCTCCTAGGCCGTTCCTTTCCGGCTCCTCCTCCTCTCCTGGAGCCTTTTATCAGTGAGGACAGAGCAGGAGCAGGGGGCTGGCCATGCCTTGCCTCCTTCTCCCACACAGATGCCTGTACACGCACACACGTGTCAATACGTGTGTGGAGTAGCAACATAAATGTGCCAACAGTTCAGCTCATTGTAGGATAAAATACTGTGCTTGGAGCATTTCATCTACAGAATCCCCTGACCTGGACATTGTCAGATGCTGACGAGGGGAACAAATAAAACATCAATGATAACAATGAAACAATATACAAAACATAAAACATACAGGCCTGGAGTCCCAAAGCAGCCTCTGACCAACCTGTTCCTTGGAGTCGTCTGACTTAGGACCACTCCCGCCTCCCGCCCCAGCTGCACAAGCGATCTCAGCCAGTGAGGATCCAGAAGGGCCGACACACCCCTCCTGGACACCACCTTGGGTTCACAACTGGTCTGTGGACAAGCCAGAGAGCCACACCCATCTCGTCTCCTGTGCTCATTCCAGGGACCTCCTAAGTCACATTCGTCATTGAAAAAGTGAATTGTGGATGGCCGATGACCAAGCCTCAAATAATAAAATCAAACCCAGTTCATAGATGTCCCTGAGCAAAAGCATGTGGTACTGGGAACTGCCACCCTTCTTAGGAGGGTCATCTGCTTGGGCCACGCCTGCAGGGCAACCGCAGGGTCCCAGACAGCACCTGGGAACATCCATCAGGAACAGCCCAATCCGCCTCTGCTCTAAAAGGGCTCCTACTGCCTTGACTCTGAGGCCTTGGTGGGGGGCGGGGGGAAGGATGGGGTTGTCAGGTTTTTAGCTGGATTCTCTCCTGAAGGCCTAGGATGTCAGAAAGGCCAGGAGGGGGTCCCTCTCCTCAGCTTGGCCCCAGGACCCCAGGCCAAAGTTCCAGCCAGCCTTTCCAAACCTTTTCCCTCCACTCCTCATGTGTGCAAGTTTAAGGATTGCAGGTGTCATTTGTAACCTGCACTTTTCCACCTGCTAGCCTTGGCTTAAGCTGTTACCTCCTCCTGGAGGAGCCTCACTCTCCATCTCTGCCTTTTCTGATCCTCTCCAGCCCCCGAGGACTGCATCTGCATCTTGGAGAGGGTCTGGATTCAGGGATCCCGGGTTTTCCCTTCAGTTGAAAGAAGGCTGGTCTGCAATGAGTACAAACAGAAGATCCATCTGCCCGGCTGGATCCTCACTGGTCTGTGAAATGGAAATAATATCCCTGTTCATCTCCCTGCCCCACCATCCCCCCATGCTCTGCCCCTGTCCACTGTGCTTCTTGGGCCTTGAAAAGAGGAGTCAGCATAGGAGGGCAGGGCGACCTGGAGCAGAGGGGTGCATTGGAATGGGAGGGGCTGCTGACTCAGGACCAGCTAGGGAGAAAACCAGAGGAGGTAGAGTGAAGCGGGGCGAGGGGTCTCTCTTGGCCTTACGGCTCATGAATGGGGAGGGCCTGCGAGGAGGTGTAGGCCCTGCAGTTTGTACCTGAAGGGCAGCCAGGGCTGTGTGTGTATGTGGTGTGTGTGGCGTGTCTGTGTGTGTGTGAAGAGCGTGTGCTGCTGCTCTATGTGTGACATGCATATATGCACATGCACGTGTGCCATGAGTATTTCTGTGTATCTGTGTGAGCCTGTACATGTGTCTATATACATGTGATAAGTTCGTGTGGCCCTCGGGCCTGGACTGCATCCCAGGGGTCCCATCCTGAGCTGTCAAGGGTTCCATCCCCTTTCTGCCACCTGCTCCGATAGCTTCTAAGACTTTGTAAGGTTCTCCACAGTTAGCCATTCACTGGCGCCTGGCCCTGGCCTGCTTTGCCTGGTTCACGGCAAGAAAACAAACAAAGCCTTACGCTGCGGGTGCCCAGCTAAGGAGGAAGAAGAGCCAGGCCCTGTCTTGGGGGTGGGAGGCCAGCAGATGCTACATACACATTCATACACTCAAGCAGGAGCTGGGGTCCAGTGGGGGTCTTGGGCAAGGGCAAGGGGCAGCCCTTGGGGCATGAGAGCACAAGGCCAGAGCATGCTGGGAACCTCCATTGAGATCAAGAGGCCAGGCAGAGGTGGAGGTCTTGGGCCCAGGACTGAGGCAGGGGCAGAGCTGGGCAGATGCAGAGAGAAGGGAGATGGAGGAGCTCTGAGGATAGAGTGGAGGTACAGGGGTGCGGGGGGGTTGGGGGCGGGGAGAGATGCTGGAAGGGCCCTGGGGCGGTGGAGCCAGGGAGGAGGGGCTGCTGCTGGCCTGGCCAAGTTGGCTGATCTGGACATCAAAGCCCAGAGTGTGTTCTGAGGATGCTGGTCGCTCCCTCCCACAGAGAGACAGATGTCCCTTTGATGGTGAGAAGAAAGGATGTTGTACAGAGACGGTGGAGGAGGGGGACAGGGGAGAGAGTCTCCTCCCTGTGGCCACGTCTCCTCCCTGTGGCCACCCAGGGAATGGGAAAAACCACACAGTGTCACATCCTCCATCCCCAGCGCCCTGGGAAGCCAGCCCACCACTGGGGTCTTCATCTGTCCAGGGAATGGGCAGAGGTCCAGAGGGCAGGGTCTGATAACGAGTTGTTCTTGTTGCTGTTCTTCTTTTTCAGTCGCTAAGTTGTGTCTGACTCTTTGTGATCCCATGGACTGCAGCACACCAGGCTTCCCTGTCCTTCACTATCTCCCTGAGTTTGCTCAAACTCACGTCCATTGAGTCAGTGATGCCATCCAACCAAATAATGAGTTGATCACTGGCTGCTTCCTGGCACCTTAAGCTCCATGAAGGGCTGAGTGGGAGTGGGCCAGTCTTGCAAGAGGGACAGCTGTGTCCTGTAGGAGAAGGGCAGGCTCTGTGCCCACTGGCCACTTCACACCTCTCTGCAGCCACCTTAGTTAGACATCTCACCTGGGCCAATGTGTGTGCACACATGTCTATCGGTCATGAGAGGTTCTGTGCTATATGCAAGGCCTGCCCATCCAGCCCCAGCTGGCCCTTTCATTCCAGGAAGAGCTAGGCACGTTCCGTTTACAGTCCCTGGACATCTCTGAGTCCCACCTCTGCTCTTGGCTCACCGTTTCCCAGCCTGGCATACTGTCTGCAGCACTGTTAGGTCATAGGATGCTTTTGTAAGAAATAGCAGCAGGCTCCCTTCCTCCAGATATTTTCTTGCCATCAGTCATAACGTTGTCATATTAAAGATACACATCTATGATGGACTGGAGCTGTGAGGTGAGGACCCTGAACACTCCCTGCCCTCCTCTTGGTGGCCCCAGTGCACTGTGTTCCTCCAGGAGCCCCGGGGCCCCCAGAGCTGGTGGTGTGGAGCAGGTCTTGATGAGAGCAGTGGTGACCTTGGGCATCCCTTCTGAGAGCCAGGTTTGGGGAACTCCTCCTGAGAGAGCCAGCCTTGTCCCCTCCACTGTCCCATCCCAGAGAGGGCACACTTTGCGGGGCAGCCCCATCTCCACCAGTGCCTGACAGATCCTGCGTTACTAGCAGCAAATGGAGCACAGCTGGATCCAGCGTAGATTTCAGTCCAGGTAGGGAGCATATCCTCCTGGCCAGCATCTATCTGAACAGGAGGGCTTGGCTCATGGTTTCAGCTCTAGGACTATCAGCAAACATCTTCAATGTAGCAACTGGTTCTGAAGAACCCACGGCTCCTCTATGCGTGCTCAGTCAAGTCTGACTCTCTGCCACCCTATGGGCTGCAATATGCCAGGCCCCTCTGTCCATGGGATTTCCCAGGCAAGGAGACTGTAGCCGGTTGCCATTTCCTCCTCCAGGGATCTTCCCAACCCAGGGGTCAAATCCACATCTCCTGCATCTCCTGCATTGCCAGGTGGATCCTTCACCACTGAGCCTCCTTGGGTTCTCTATGACCTCCTTAATCTAGATTCTTTGGAAAGGCCCCTTGAATATGGAACGCCAGCTCCCCTAGTCACCCCACCCCACCGGTCTGTGGGTGTTTGCTGGTCATCACAAAGGGAATAACTTTCCTCTGCCCAGGGAGGACCATAAGCCTGGACAGATTCTGGGGTTTCTCGCCTGTACTCACACTGCTCTTACATTCTTTGCTCAACACCATAGCCTACAACCCCTAACTCCCCACCAAGGGGATGCCCACCACACCCTTCTGCCCACACCTCCCATGGGAAGGCACATCCTGTGCCCAGGGCCTGATCCTTATTTGTGCCAAGGTGCTACTGGGTAGGTCTATAGGGACCTACAAACCTCTTAACTCCAGCTGTGCCCAGCCTTGGTACCGGCTCCTGGGACTCCCGGCTTTGTGCCATTAGCGCCTCCAGCCTCTGCCCACAGCCTCTCCCTGCCACGCTCATGAGGCTGAGCCGTTTCAAAGACCCCTGGCTGCCCTCGCTCTTCCTCCTAGAAACAGATGCTTGCAGACTGCAGCGTCCACACCTGCTAACCAGACATGCCTGGGCCCCCCGGGGGCAGAGACGCGGCAGTGCCTCTGTCCACATCCAGGAGGTTCGCGCCATCTACCACTTGGGCCTAGGCTCCGTCGGCAACCTGGTGGAAAAACCCAGTCAGCCCCAGAGGACTTGGCTCTGACTTCCTGAGAAGGAAAATGGGAAATAAAACAGAGATGAGGAAGATACGGAAAAATAAATTCCCAAGCCTTGTATGTGACGGTGACATCCCAACAGCCACGGTTGACGTGGAAAAATAGAAGTTGCCAGCTTGTTTTTTTGCCCTCTCTTTCTAAATGATTTGACGTTTTATTCCCACCCCCCTCCACAACCCCACCATCAAACTCTCTATTCTCTGCTAATGGCAGAATAATAAAAAATTATACCTCATAGCGTGTGAGTGAGAGGCCAAGATGGGAGCCCAGGAGAGGGAGGAAGGAGAGGAAGAAAAAGGTTATTATAAACGTGTCAGCCTTGTTTATGGCCCTTTATCAGCAAGGGAGAGATGAGGAGGGAGAGACACTGTCAGCGCACACTTTAAAGCGGCCTGCCAGCTTGGTTGGGGAGTGTAAATAATTTTTATTTTCAGCTGCATTTAGATATTTTAAAATATACACCCGCAAGCCAGCCGTCGTGGGGAGCCAGCCGTGCTGCTGGGGAGAAGCGGGGTGGGGGTGGCTTGCCTTTCAGCCCCTTTGATGGGCCCATGCTTGACAATTAGGGCTTTCAGAAGCAAGTGTTCACTGATAAGGGCTCCCTTCCCAAGGAGCCAGCAGAGATAGTGAGGCCAGCCTCGGTGGCTGCCAAACTCCCCAGCTGGCTGGCTGGCGCCCATCTGACGGAGCAGGACTGGGGAAGCTCGCTCAGCCAGCCGGTGTCCTTCCCAAAAGGTCAGCAAAGGCACAGGCTGCCTGGGTCAGCGCCCCACCCTCCAGGCACCGCTGGACCCCACATCTGCATTGCAGGCTTGAGGCCACGAAGCTTCAGCCCTTCAGGTTTCATTCATGCTGTTTTTTACTGGTCAATATTTATTGAGCACCCACTGTATGCCAGGATCTTAAGGGTTCAAGGGCAGGGGGACTTAAAGATTGTCTCACCTAATTGGTCCTCTTATGCCTCCTACTACGTGGCCTCCCAGGAGCAGTCCTTCATGACCTCTCGTGTTAGCCCAGTGCATCCTGGGATTGAAATGGGCTGTCCCAAGACAGTGTGGTCCAGGGGTTGAGAACACACACTCCATAACTGAGTCATGGCTGAGATCTTGGGCAGAAGACTGCCAAGGCCTGGGCCTCGATTGCTTCTCCTGCAAAATGGGGATAAAAGTGGTACCAACCTCATATGGTTATGGAAATGATGAGCATAGACTTTTCTGTCTGACACACAGGGAGCACACTCTGAAATAAATAATGTCTCTCATCACTGGTTGTGCGAATTCAATCCCACCAATAACCCCTAAATAGTCCAGGGTGCTAGCATAGAGGCCAGGATTGAGGAGAGGCTGCAAAGAGCTGAGCTCTGTCTTCCAGAATCTCATGGGCCAGGCCAGACAGAGGGCCTGTGTGTTTGGGGAAGGCTCATCAGGACAGGCTCTGGCAGAAGGGTCCTAGAAGGAGGAATATGATTGAAGTGGGGAGGAATAGGGAAGAGCCTGGCCTGGCTGGAGAGGAAGGGATGGTCAACACCCTGATGGCCTGATGGCCTCCCCAGGCTCGTTTCCAGGGCTTCCCAGGTGGCACTAGTGGTAAAGAACGTGCCTGCCGATGCAGGAGACGAGAGACACACGTTCAGTCCTCGGGTAAGGAAGATCCCCTGGAGGATCTGGAGTGGCAACCCACTCCAGTATTCTTGCCTGGAAAAATTCCATACAGAGGAGTCTGGCAGGCTACAGCCCATGGGGTTGCAAAGAGTCAGACACAAGTGAAATGATAGCATGCCCCAGGCTGGTTCCTCACCAGCTCTGAGAGGGGTTTGGCACACATGCCCCATGAGAGGTGTGTCCCAGGTGTGTGACCTGCACATTTCTGTCCCCTGTGTCTTAGGGCTTCTAACTTCGGTGCCCACTGAACTCCACTTCTCTCCGGTGGATGAGGGAGACGCCTTCCATGCCCTTTGTGTCCCTTTAGACCCTTGGGGCTGGGCAGGCTCACAGAACCAAATCCCCCAGGTCTGTGACTGCTAGTCACAGGAGAGTAAGCCTCTTGAGCCCTCCCAGTTAAGTTCCTTCTTTTGGCTGGAAGGACAGGTGACATCAGATCAAATGGCAACTGGATGCTTGGCCTTGAGTATGGATTTAAACAAGAGGGCTGAACTGGGCAGGAGCAGACCCAGGTTTGTACTAGACCTGGAATGAGGGTTGAGAGCAAACCATAAAGCATGAGAGAGGGATCGGCAGAGGGAAAGAATGGAGAGGGAGCAGACGGGGGCTCTATACGTGCCTCTTACCTCTTGTCATCCCTGCAGTCAACCTTTACATGTCATAAACACACTACTGCCTGCTCTGAGCCTAGGGCTTAAAGCACTCAGAGCCCCAGAGGGAGAAAGATGTGTAAACAGGCAAGGACAAAGCAGTGTATGAAATGGTGGTCTCTGGTGGTACGAAGGTGCAGAGAGGAGGTGGGCATCTAGGAAGGAGCAGGAGAGATTGAGTGGCTTCAGAAGTAGATGCAGGAGTTTTCTAAGCAGACTAGTGGTGAGCACGCTGCACGTGGGAGGTACAGCATGAACAAAGGCCTGAAAGCATATATTGCAGCCACGTGGGTCACTGGGGACAATACAAAGTAATTATGAAGGCCTGGGTTTATGTTTCCCAAAAGTGTCCTGAGGAATATTAGTCCTGGGAGACTTTGATCAATGTTACTTGAAACGAGTTCCCCTGGTGGGTTATATTTGGGAAATGTTAGACTAAACAATGAAGAGCACAGGGTAGAAGATCGGTATACAAAAATCAAATGCAGTGAAAAATGAAATTAAGAAAGCAGTTTCATTTACAATAGCATCAAAAAGAATAATATACTTAGGAATAAATTTAACCAAGGAGGTATGAGATTTGTACCCTCGAAACTACAAAATATTTCTAAAAGAAACTAAAGACTGAAGTAAACAGGAAGACATCCAATGTTCATGGATCGGGAGACTTAATATTATTAAGTCTCCTTAAATTGATGTATAGATTCAATAAATCCATATCAAAATCTCAGTTGGCTTTTTTTTTCTGCAGAAATTGGACCAACTGATCCTAAAATTTACCTGAAAAATGCAAAGGACTGCTGGTGGGAGTGCAAAATAGTACAGCCACTTTGAAAGACAACATGGCAGTTTCTTACCAGAAGCACAGTCTTGCCATACGATCCAGCAATTATGCTCCTTGGTATTTACCCTGAGGAGCTGAAAACTTATATCCACATGGAAACTTTCACACTAAGGTTTATATCAGCTTTATTCATAAATGCCAAAAGTTGTAATCAACCATGATATTAGTCAGTAGGTAAATGGATAAACAAACCGTGGTGCATTCAGATGATGGAATACTATTCAAGACTAAAAAGAAATGAGCTATCAAGCTATGAAAAGACATGGAGGAAATTAAAATGAATATTACTGAGTGAAAGAAGCCAATCTTAAAAAGCTACATACTGTATAATTCCAACTATACGACAATTGTTGTTCAGTGGCCCAGTCACGTCCGACTCTTTGCTACTCCATGGACTGCAGCACGCCAGGCCTCTCTGTCCCTCACCATCTCCTGAAATTTGCCCAAGTTCATGTCCATTACATCAGTGGTACCATCCAGCCATCTCATCCTCTGACGCCCTCTTCTCCTTCTGCCCTCAATCTCTCCCAGCATCAGGGACTTTTCCCATGAGTCAGTCCTAACATGGCAATTAGGAAAAGGCAAAAACATGGAGACCATAGGGCTTCCCTGGTGGCTCAGACAGTAAAGAATCCGCCTGCAATGTGGAGGAGCTGGGTTCGATCCCTGGGTTAGGAAGATCCCCTGGAGGGGGACATGGCAACCCACTCCACTACTCTTGTCTGGAGAATCCCCATGAACAGAGGAGCCTGGCCGGCTACAGTCCATGGGGTCACCAAGAGTCATACCGAATGACTCAGCACATGGAGCCAACAACAAAAAATATTAATGAATTTTAGCCGTTGGAGGGAGGAAGGGATGAGTAGGTGAAGCACAAAGGATTTTAGGGTAGCGAACCACTCTGTACGATGCTGTAATGGTGGGTACAGGTCGTTATACATTTATCTAAACCTGTAGCATGTAAGACAGCAAGAGTGAACCCCACTGTAAACTGTGGACTCTGATTGATGATGATGCATCAGTGTAGGTTCCTCAGCTGTAGCAAATGTACTTCTCTGGTGTGAGATGTTGATCCCTGGGGGGAGGCTGTGCATATGCGAGGACGAGGGCAGGGGTTATATGGGAAATTTCTATTTTGCTGTGAATCTAAAATTGCTCTAAAAATTTTCTGTTTAAATATGTCTATTTTCAAAATGCAAGGGACCTAGAATAGCCAAAATAATCTTGAAAAGAACAAAGTTGGCAGACTCATACATCCCAATGTCAAAATTCGCTATAAAGCTAGAGTAATCAATACGTTGTGGTACTGGCATAAGAAGAGACATATAGATTAATGGAATAGAAATGAGAGCTCAAAAACAAAGCCTCACATTTATAGTCAATAGATTTTCAACAAAGGAACCAAGACAACTCAATGGGGGAAATAATAGTCTTTTCAAGAAATGATGCTGGGACAACTGAAATATCCATACCCAAAAGAATGAAGTTGGACCCCTTACTTGCACTATACATAAAAATTACTCAGTACAGATTAAAGACCTTAATATAAGGCTTGAGATTGGGAAAGGCCAGCTGCTGGAGCTAGAGGCAGGGGAGTGGGATTACCTCCTGGTCAGGTCCTGTTATAGAAGTCTTAGAAGACTTCTTAGTCTAAAGAAGTCTTAGAAGTCTATAGAAGTCTTAGAAGACTCGGAAGTCTTCTACAATAATCATTATTTATTTTGCCCTGGAATTCAGAGGTTGACAAATGTCAGTAACAGACCTTATAGTGAATCCATAGAAACAGGAAGGTTCTGTAAATGTTCTCCGTCTCTCTTCCAACTTATCTGCCTTGAAAGTTGGTGGAAGTAGACATTGGTACAACCTTTTGGAGGGCAACCTTGCAGTTGCTAATGCTCTCCCTGAAAAATGTGAGAACCCTACCACCATTTGGCATTTGCAGAAAATACCAGCCCGATGGAGCAGAGAGAAGGAGGTACATGACAGAATTGCTTGTAACAGCCTCTTTGGTAGACCAGTGACAAAAATGGCCCCAATGCCCCACACTTTCCTGTATCCTTTTCCAAAGTCACTTTGCAGCTCTTTCCAGCAAGAGATGGAATTGGTTTCTCAACCCCTTGAATCCAGACTGGCCTCTGACTGGATTTGGCCAATGGAATATGGTGGAAGTGACCATATGCCAGTTCCAAGTGCTGGCCTCAGGAGCCCTTGTATCCTCCCACTTGTTCTCTTGGACCCCTGCTATCAACATGAGGACAAGTCTAGCCTAGTTTTCTGCAGGATGAGAGACCACATGGAAGAGAAGAAAATCATCTCAGGCGAGGCCATCCTGGACCAGCCAGCCCTGGGCGACGCTCCAGCTGACTGCAGATGCCCGAGTGGACTCTTGGGAATCAGCCTTGCCTGGCCCAGACCAGGGCTGCCCAGCTGACTCAGACTCATGAGCACAGCTCAGCTTTGGGGTTGTCAGGTGGCCATTATTTACAGTACTAAAGAACAGATACAGCCCGAAACTGGAGGCCACCCAGATGCCCATTGATGCGAGGCTAAATGTGGTTCGGCCTTACAATGGGACACCCTGTGGCCATTAAGAAATGGGGTCGATCCATCCATCCTGACCTGGATGATGTCCATGATATATTGGTGAGGGAAAAAAGCAAGTGACTGGTCAATATTTATACCACGACCCCATTTTTGGTTTGGTTTTGTTTTTTTAAAGTCTGTGTATAAAATACATAGAATAGATTCACCTAGGGAAAAATCAGCAGTGATACACAGCAAACTATTCATAAGGGTTGTCTCTAAGGGAGACGGAGGAGTTTTATATTTTTGTTTTCTTTCTTGCATTTTTTTTTTAAGTGAAGATTACTTGGGGGGAAAAAATACACACCAAAAGTTGGTGTTTTCAGTGACTGAGTTTGTTGAAATTGAGGCCCAGCTGTTTTTTGAAATTGAGGATTCTCCACTTCTGCCCCAACCCAAGCCCACCCGCTCCTCCAGCAAACTCACACCCCTACATATCCCTCTGTCACTCAAATCACTCACCACTGACCCCTCACCCCCTCAGGTATTTACCTTCAGATAGGAGAGCAGGAAGATCCTTAGGGGATTAAGACCCGCCTTTATGATACAGAGGGAAACTTGGTACCACAGAGGCAGCTGGGACCCAGGGGAGGCCTCCGAGGCAACAGCTGAGTTGAGGGAAGACACAAGTGTCCTGAGGGCCCGTCCACGTCAAGGAGCCTGAAGCAATCCCCAGCCCAGCCCAGACTTCCGCTGGCTCCCAGTTCCCTCAGAGGGAGCCTCGAGGATCAGGGACAAGCTTCGTCCTTCTTGGGAGATGAAGGAGGGCTATGAGGGAGGGGAAAAGGGACAGAGCCCAAGAGAAGGAGGGATGGGTGGGGGTGGGCATGAGTGCCAGCCGCAGCCCAGAGCCTCCGGCAGGCAGCAGCCAGATAATAAGCAAGAATAATAGAGGAAAGAGAGCGAAATGTCACATAGGCTATGGTGCCATTAGCCACCAGAGAAGGGAAATATCACATAATTAGGCCGGGCCTTTGTTTGCTTTTGTGCGGGAGGAATAAGAGGGAGCCTTGGTTATTGGGGGGGGCACTGTGCCTCTGGGGATGGATCTGTTTACCTAGGGTGTGGGGTGGGGCAAGAGGAAGTGGATTCTGGGACCCTCAGGCTTCGCAGTCCCTGGTCCCTGAGTCTGACATGCTCAGAGGGTATTTGGAAGGGGGCCAGGGAAGGGATAAGACTGGTTCCACCTTGAAACTGAAACATGGAGCTCAGAGGCTTCCTCGCTAAACTGTGTTTGCTGCTGTTTGTTTATATTTCCCTCGTTATTACCCAAGTCACAGAAACACCCTGGTAATAGCTGCAAAATTACACACTCGCAGCTAATTCGAGTACGACTCTTGGCATAGCAGCCACGTTTTAAGGAGAAATAAACAAGGCTTGAAATAAAAGTCGGCAGGAATACAAATCTGCAGCAACGAGGCCCACCCCCACCCCCTTCCCATGCAACAGCTAGCACATATAGCCCTCTCTCCACACATGCACACGCCTCTACCCAGGCCCAAGGACCCACAGGCCAGCCTTCCCCATTCCTTTCAGGACAACTTGAAGGGGCTCTTATCACTGCTCCCCCGACTCTAATCCAGGTTAGGCCAGGTCCTTCGTTCATCAGACCTAAGCTCCTCCTCTGCCTGACTCCCTTTGTTTAGGGTGCCCACTCTCCTGCTTCAGAGAAGGCAATGGCACCCCACTCCAGTACTCTTGCCTGGAAAATCCCATGAATGGAGGAGCCTGGTAGGCTGCAGTCCATGGGGTTGTGAAGAGTCGGTAAGGAGGTTCTAACTACCTGCTCACCATTTACTCATCCAACACATGTTTCTTGAGTATATACTTGTGCCAGGCATGGATGGTGCTCTAGTGGTGAGAAAATACAGATGCAGTGTATGGGACAGATATTAGACAACTAAATGCATGAATAAGTGCATAATTATTAGCAGGCTGGGCTAACTGCTCTAAAGGAAAAGCACAGTGCCCAATGGGAGTGGAGGAGAGACTTGCTTCAGATTGTGGGTTCAGGAAGGGTTTCTTTTAGGGAAAAGGAAAGGCCTGTTTGAATTGAGGTCCAGAAGTGGGAGTTTTCTGAGTGCTGAGCGGGGAGGAGAGCATTCTAGGTGGAGGGAACAGCATGGGCAAAGGCCCTGAGGCAGGAAGCCAGTGTGGCTGGTGAGCAGGGAGCTGGGGGATCTAATATGAACTGATCTGGGCACAGGTGCCGCAGGCCACCTCAGGGAGTTGGAAAGAGTTATAAGACTCTAAGGAAAGCAGAAATGATCTTGCAATCTTGAACTATCTCCCTGCTTGGCTAGGGTGGGGGAGTAAGGTAGAAGGGTGCTTGTAGACTTCCTAGTAAAAGATGACAGTGGCTTGAGAAGGGGCTGTGGCAATAAGGACAAAGAGGGAAGAAAGGGTTAAGGGGATCCCAAAGGCAGACAGCACTTGGACTTCCAGGGGAAGGGAGAAGTCAAAGGGAGCTGGTGGATGGAGTTTATTTCCCGAAATGGGGAGTCTGCAGGAAGCATGGGTCTGGGACGTGTGTCTGGGGTGCATAGAGATAACACTCAAGACCACTGGGAGTCAAGGTTGTCCCTGGAGAGAGAAAAGAGAGGAGAGAAGGTGTGTGCGCACACGTGTGACTCTCAGCTCAGACTCTGACAGACTGCCCCTCCCCCCATCACTAATAACAAGAATAAAAGTTCAACCACAATTTGTGAAGAGAATTAAAAAAGAAGGAGTCTCAGCCCAGCTGCATCAGAGGCAGCCCCACCTTACCCTTTACCTCCCTTAGGATCTGCTCCAACCAAGTGTCTGTGAGCTGGGAAATTTGTTGGGAGATGGAGTGTGGGAACCTGGGGAGAACCCATGGAGCTCAGCCAGAGATGAGAGAGGTGGCAGGTGAGAGCAGGAGGGCAGAGAGGGAGAAGACGGTTGGCTGCGGTGGGTGAGGAGGACAGAAAAGACAGAGGCAGGCAGGGGCTGGGCCGGGCAGCGAGGGGTCTCTATCTCTGACAGGGAGGCACAGGCTGCAGGAACTGATTAGCGCAGAACGATGTCCTGAGGAGCCCCTCTGACTCCGGCTCACACCATGGAGTGTAAAGGAGTGTGAGCATACGACTGTGCTGGAGGCAATGTCCCAGGCCCCTACCTCCCAGTCCCCTCTTCCTGAGAAATCTGGGGGGCAGGGCAGGGAACCCAAGCTGGGGGGTGGGAGACCCTGCTTTGCCAGAGTCCCCAGCCCTGCCTGGTCCCTGGCCTCCCTGTGAGGGGCTGATGGAGGTCCTGTCTGGCCATTTAGCCTCAGACCACCCTGGGCCCCACCACCGTCCCCCGTGACTCCACGTTCTGCTGTCCCTCTCTGCTTGTCCGTGTGTGTGTGCATGCGTGTGTGTGCATGTGTGTGCATATGTGTGTGTGTGCACGTGTGACGGGGGGACAAATACACTCGGGTGCACGTATTTTGCTTGTCCCTGTGTGTACTTGTAAAACATGCTTGCACACCTGTGTGCACATGCATGTGTATGTCCAGGTGCATCAGTGTGAGGAAGGGGAGGGGACCCCCGCTGACGTGGTGAGTGGCAGCGTCCTGAGGCCGGGCTCAGCCCTCCTCAGCAGGGAGTTCTCCTCCACCCGCTGCCGGCCCTCGGTCTTTGTACTCCTGCAGCGGGAATCGTGTTCACTGTACCCCTGGGGGGCTTCTCTGGGGCCTTGGACTGACTGAGAACTGCCCTGGAAGAGGCGGGAGCTCTCTTCATTTTTGTCAGGCTGGTGGGCTCTGCTGGGGCGAGGCCTGAGGGTCTAGGATCTGCTGGGGGGAGGCAGCTGGCCTGAGGCAGCCGAGGGAGCTCTGTGCTTCAGGAACACCTAGCTGGACTCAAGGGACACTGGACAAGGTCTGTCTCCAGCCTCCTTGACTCTGGGCAGAACTCTGGGAAGGAGAAGCTACAGCCAAGTGACCACCCCCGCAGAGCCAAGGATACAAGGGTAAAGGGGATTTGGGCATATTTGGCTTACAGGCCATGAATTGTCTAGGTCTGAGGTCCAGCCCTGTCACTGATGTGCCCCATGACACTGGACAGCACCCTCCTCTCGGGCCTCAGTTTTGTACATCTGTAAAATCAGCAGGGCTGGATGCTAGAGGGCTGGATGGCCCCTGAGGGCCTGTTCAGCTCCATGCTTTATTGCATGATTGAGGCAAGCAGCCCTTGGCCACTGAAGACCAGTTCAGCAGCGTGAGTTGGGGGCAGGAAGTGCTGGGAGCTCCAGGGCTCCTTCGGTCACAAGTGCGCTTGTACCACCCTGTACTGCTCACATCTGCAGTACAGACAGCGTCTCCCTAAACATTCAGGCTCACATAAGAACTTCATCCTCACCTGAGTTCTGTGCCTTCTGGAGCTGGCTGGCCACAGGGCGACAGAAGCTGCACGATCGCAAGCCTGGAGCTGATGGAGAAGCCCGTGTGACAGCTGGTTCTCCCCCTGCCCCCAGCCAACTGCCTCTAGGGAGGTCCATGTTTGTACCTTCCGATCTTCTCTACCAGGCTTCCCGGGTGGCTCAGATGGTAAAGAATCTGCCTGCAATGCTGGAGACCCAAGTTTGATCCCTAGGTCGGGAAGATACCCTGGAGAAGGGAATGACTACACACTCCAGTATTCTTGCCTGGAGAATTCTAAGGATAGAGGAGCCCAGAGGGCTACAGTCCATGGGGTCCTAAAGAGCTGGACACGACTGCACAATAATTTTTAGCACTTCCTGCCCCCAACTCATGCCGCTGAGTTGGTCTTCAGTGGCCAAAGGCTGCTTGCCTCAATCATGCAATAAAGCGTGGAGCTGAACAGGCTCTCAGGGGCCATCCAGCCCTCTAGCATCCAGCCATACTGATTTTACAGATGCACAAAACTGAGGCCTGAGAGGAAGGTGCTGTCCAATGTCATGGGGCACATCAGTGACAGGGCTGGACCTCAGACCTAGACAATTCATGGCCTGTAAGCCAAATATGCCCAAATCTCCTTTACCCTTGTATCCTTGGCTCTGCGGGGGTGGTCACTTGACTGTAGCCATCTTCTTTACTGCGTCTAATTCAGGACTAGGGAGATAATGGTCCCAGGAACAGCTTAACATTTTAATTTATTATTTTGAAAAAAAAATTCATATGTTTCAAAAATAAAAAAGTAAAAGTTATAACACAGAGTAAAAACCTTCCCTCCCTCTTGCTGCTCTGCAGGCCTGGCTATTAGTTTCCCATGTGTCCTTTCAGGGTTTCATTTACTTTCAGAATCAAATACAAACACAGCCATCTTCTGAATGGATGACTAAGAGATCTGGGGAGCTTTCGTGGAGTGCCGAGAACTGGGCCTCCCATCCCTGACCGGCCTCAGATCTGAG
This sequence comes from Neotragus pygmaeus, assembly GCA_006410875.1. NCBI lineage: Eukaryota > Metazoa > Chordata > Mammalia > Artiodactyla > Bovidae > Neotragus > Neotragus pygmaeus. Next base: position 813,520 of record SJYV01030848.1, read on the forward strand.
GATGCGACCATCCCAGGATGATAATCAATCGGACACTTTCAAATCTTTATGAAACACTGATGGATTTTCTCAGTCTGGAGCTGTAGCTTTCATGGAATTGGGCTTTATTAGCCAGAAAGTCAATATTTTCCCTGGGCCACGGCCCAGCTGCGTGTGCTCCTGTCACGCCCCTGGTCCTGTGGGTCTTGCTGCTTCTGCCGTGTCAGCTTCTTGCCGGGGGCTCTCGGCTTCCCTGCCACTGAAAGCTGGTAGGGAAGCACACACAAAGGCCAAACCTCAGGGATGAGCCTCTGTGCAGAGACTTACGCTGGGGCTTGTGCTGGGCAAGTCGTTTTCCCTCCCGGAGCCTGTTACCCTATCTGAAAGGTGAGAAGATTGGTCAGGTACTGAGCTTCATTGCTGCTTGGTGCTCAAGGGGACCCTGCAGGGCTCCCCAGACAGGGGCTCCCTAAGTGCAGAGCTGGGTCTCCTCTTCCTCCTTTCTCTCTCCCAGTGTCCCCAGGCATAGGACAAAGCTCGGGCTCGGGCTCTTTCCTTCTCAAAGCATGACAGACTCAAGGCTCCATTACTCTGCGAAGAGGACGTTTCCATGGGCTCTAAAGAGACCACAACTCTTGGGCCTCACCACAACTCATCCCGGGTTCATGACTTCTTCCCTGAATGGCTGGCAAATATAAAGCTGGTGGGATCGGAGTTGGATCAGTGGTGAGGGATGGCTGCAGAGCAGGGCTGATGGGAAGTTGTGAAAAAAGAGCTGATGTTTCTGAGACTCTGAGGTCAAAACCAGGAGCAGCAGAGAGAGCTAATGAGCTTGGCTGTGATGAGGGGGTGAGGGGAGCAGGACCGCTGGGGTCCCAGAGTGGAGCCAGGTAGGGGCCCATCTGGTGCCAGGGAAGCTGAGGCAGGGCCTCCTTACCCTGCCCAGCCTTTTGAAATGTGTGTGTGTGTTTTAATTTTATAGTCTTGTGTTAGTCGCTCAGTCATGTCCGACTTTTTTTGACCCCACGGACTGTAGCTCACCAGGCTTCTTTGTCTATGGAATTTTTTAGGTAAGAATACTGGAGAGGTAGCCGTTCCCTTCCCCAGGGGACCTTGCTGACCTAGGGATCAAACCTGGGTCTCCCACATTGCAGGCAGATTCTTTAGCATTACAGACAGATTCTTTACTTTCTGAGCCACCAGGGAAGCTGAAAGGGTTAGTCTCTCAGTCATGTCTGACTCTTTGTGACCCCATGGTCTGCAGCCCGCCAGGTTCCTCTGTCCCTGGAATTCTCCAGGCAAGAATACTGGAGTGGGTTGCCATGCCCTCCTCCAGGGAATCGTCCTGACCCAAGGATCAAACCCAAGTCTCCTACATTACAGGCAGATTCTTTACCATCTGAGCCACCCCAGATGCCCTTACAATTTTAAAAATATTTAAACATATATTCTAGTAATAGGAACACATGTATACATTTTTACCACAAAAACTCAAACAGTGTACAAGCATATCACACAGGAGGCTTCTTTCTCTACAGAGCATCCTCTACTGTTTACTATTGGTAACAGTTTGATATGTAGCTTGCAGACCTTCCCTTACATATTATATTTACACACAAAATACCTACATGTGCACAGATGAGAGGCTGTTTTACAACATAATTAGGATCCTACTAGATACATCTTATCCTGGAATTTACTTTTTTCCCCCATAAGCTTGGGAGATCTCAACTGCTTCCAGATATTTCTTTCAAAGGATGGGTGTTAGCTGGCCTAGCAACTCCCCTATATATGGGCATTCGAGTTGTTTATGGTTTTTCACTATTACAAAGAGGGATGCTGGGAGTATCCTTGATGATCCTGCTCTTGTGGCTTAGTTGAGACTTCCTCTCAGTCCCGAGGTACATGGGGCTCACTCAGCCAAAGGAAAATGTCTGACCCATAATGTCCCCTGAGTAGGAAGGGCTGAAGGCATGCTCCCTCTGCTGGGAGAAGCTGAATGCTGAGCCCAAGAACAGATGCCTGTAGGATGGTATTTCAGGCAGTGAGATGGCAGTGGTGGGGTTAAGAATGCTGCCCATTATAGAATGCCACATCTCTTACTACCCATCCTCTCTGGTTCTTACCCAAGACCATCTCAGAAAGGGAACAAGATGCTGTGGGAGGAGGCTGGAGTGGAGAGGTCACTGATGTCTGCAAAGCAAAATTCTCAGAAGGGAGCTTGGGCTTGACTGGGACTTGATGAGACCACCATTCAAGGTCACGAACGAGGATTCAGAGCTGGGAGTTTACTTTCTCTGAATGTTTGCTGTATGCGAGGCTCTGTGCTAGGAAATTTGGATGCTTCTTGGCGTTCAGTCAGTAAGTCATGTCTGACTCTTTGCGACCCCATGGACTGCCGCACACCAGGCTTCCCTGTCCTTCACTATCTGCCGGAGTTTGCTCACGCTCATGCCCATTGAGTCAGTGATGCCACCCAACTGTCTCATCCTCTGTTGCCCACTCCTCCTCCTGCCCTCAATCTTTCCCAGCATCAGGGTCTATTTTAGTTCAGTCCCGTGCGGTAGCGGGAATTTCGTTTACAGACGCAGACACTGCAGCTCAGGTAAGGCGGCTTGCCCCCGGCCCACAGCCGCTTTCCCTGGCTGCACAGCCCAAGTCCGCCCACCTTCCCTGGCTGCCTCCCTTTGGCCCTTGGACTCCCCAGCCAGATGACCCCAGGTCTGGGGCCCCACAGGTCTCCGGCCACCGGGGCCTTGCAGGTAAGTGGTCAGTGGTGACAGATGGACTAGGGCCTCTCCTGGGAAAAGCAGGGTCGCCACAGGGCTCACACAGGTTGTCTGAGCTCATTCCATTGTGGCATCACGTGGTTGAGAAGCAGGCCCGAGAATCTGCTCAGGCCCCGGGGGAGTGAGGCACAGAGCTCAGGTTTGCTCAGGCTGTGTGTCCGAGGATAGGTTTGGGGTCAAAGGGCAAGCAGCATGGCTGGAGATTTGTTGGCTGGGGATGAAAAGCTAGGGCCTTCCTTACTTGTCCCTTTCATATCTCTGTGTTAGGGCAGGATTTAGAGCTTTCTTCCGATTCTCAGAAGCATCTGTAGCTCCCAAAGAGGTTCGAATTTTGTGGATTAAGACAGTCTCTACAGAGCACCTGGGGCAGAGGAAGGAGTCTGGGAATCCCAGTTAGGACCCCATCTCTACCGTGACTCAGTGTCCCCATCTGTCTTACCCTGAGCTGGACCTGAGCATCCCTAAGGGCCTTCCTGGAACCTCCAGCTGGACTCCACTCTTCATCCTGGAGAAAGCAAAGCATTCTGGGGGGCTGAAGTAGGGATGGTCTTTGAGAATCCTTGGGGTCCAGGAGACAAAGAACTGGAGAGCTGGCTTATGCCTTGGGGGGCAGGAGGTAAGGAGACAAATAAGAGAATACAAGGATAAATTTCTCAGTCTTTTTTTTCCTCCAGTGGTACTGGGCAGGGAGGGAGGGTCCAACATGAAGAACTGGGTATCTGTGTTGAGTGCTGGAAAAGCTCTTCAGGCTTGGGGGTGGGGGTGGTGCCTGATCACAGCGGGATGTGCCCTGGTGGGAACAGAAGACGGGAGCCCTGCCGTCCCCTGTCATAGAGCTCTTAGCAGCCCTGCTAGATAAATTGCAGCCAGAGCCACAGAGTTTGAACTCTGGGGCTCCAGGGCTTCTGGAAGCAGCTCAAGGCCTGGATCCATCAGTGAATGAGGCCCTGATATTGGCAGATGCCTTTAGCATCACAAAAGCCGGGCAGACTTCCTGTAGGAGAAGGGAGACTGCATTGGGCATATTTCCTAAGTGTGCGTCCTGGAGCCACACACACTTGGGTAACCCTCTCACCTCATCGTTTATTGGATATACAACCATGAACAACTGACTCTGCCTTCCTGCGCCATAGTACCCTTATCTCTGAAATGGGAATAATAATAAATTCTAACCCAGAGAGTTGTGAGGATCCCAGTTTACTATAACGATACCTGACACAAAGCAACTGTTCAACAAAGATAAGTCATTTTTGTGATTATTTTCTCAATATGATTAGAGGATAGGAAGAATAGGAAAAGATGAGGACGCAGGCAGTTCAGTGGCTGCCAGGGTGGGACTAGGAAACCCAGGTCTGGAATAATCTCCAAGGAGGTTCCACCTCTCAGGGAATAGGGGGCCCAGCACAGATTTGCAAGCAGTTGGATCATCTAGTGCATCCCCACTGTGGGGACCAAACTTTGCCACCTTCTTGCCCCAAGCTCTGTGATGACTGACCACATCCCAAAGTCCCAGAGCACAAACAGTAGAATCTTAGTGCTGTGACAGTTAAGAAAAATATCTGAAGTCTGAGGTGGGGTAGGAAGTAAACAGATGGCTGCCTGCCTTGACCATGCACAAGCCAACTCTTCTGGAAGGTGGTGGGTGGGTGGATCAGACTACTGTGTCAATCAATAGCTTCTTGAGGGACAAGGCAGGTCCCTTTCCTAGTCTGGACCTCTGTTTCCTCATCAGTATAACAGGAAGGGAGTGGCTGGACCAGGTGACCAGAAAGGCCCAGACATCCGTGGTTATCTCTGAGCTAACAGGCCAGGCCAGAAACCAGATGCAGAGGGTAGGGTAGAGGGCCGACCTTGGGGAGGCTCCCCCAGGGGGGAAGTTGGCAGGAAGCTGGGATAAGGCAGATCCTGTCCCCTCCCTTCTTGCTGCCTGGCAGGTGACAGCTCCTCCGCTCAGCTCCCTGAAGGAGACTGAGGCTGACTGACTGAGAGGCTCCAGAGCCAGGCTGTCAGCAAGTGCCCCCTGCCACCTTTGTGTGGCTAATTTGCATAAAATTTGCACATATCTGCATAATTTAGGAAGCAGCCAGCGCTCATCTTGGGCAGTCCAACTCACTGTGATTTTATGAGCTTTGAAGTAGCCCTTTCTTCTCCTGCCCGCTCCCTCTTCTGCTTCCCTTTCCTCTGAGTCTGGGCTGTCAGATCCTGTTGCCTCTGCCCACTTTTCCAGGGCTGGAGGATGGGCCTCCCAGGCTGGCTTGGGTCTCCAGAGACAGCCCCTCTGCAGCTGCTGAGTGTCGTTGTCTGTAAGCCTGACACTGGTTCCAGCCCAACCCTCCAAGAAACCTTCACAAAGAATGTTTAGGGACCCTGAAACAGCTCTAGGTGGTTCACAAAGAATAAGTCAGGGCAAGGTAACCAAATCTTTTTTCCTGAGGGCACTAGGGCACAGGGTGCCTGTAGGTGCCTACAAAGCTCCTCACCTGGTGGTGGAGAGGCCAAGATGGTGCCTGAGGCTGGAATACAGGGCATGGTCTACAACTGGCTGATCAAACAGTCGACCCTGACAGCTCCTGGATTACTGACTCATGGATTGCTGTCAGCCCAGATGGATGTCACTACGGCTGTGCCACAGGGCCCTGTCCCTCTCCTTTCAACATTTTTATTCTTGAATTAGCCAAGACTCTTTTGGGTACAAATGACATTAACTCAGCTTTCCTGGTAGCTTAGCGGTTGAGAATCCACCTAGCAATGCAGGAGACATGAATTCCATCCTAGGGTCAAGAAGATCCCCGGGAGAAAGGAAATGGCAACCCATTCCAGTATTCTTGCTTGGGAAATCCTATGGACAGAGGAGCCTGACAGGCTGTAGTCTATGGTGTTGCAAAAGAGTCGAACATGACTTAGCAACTAAACAACAACAACATTAACTCAATTCCAACTGGTTAAGCAAAAGAAAAAAGAAAGAGAGAAGGAATTTATTGGCTAATGTAACCAAGAAATTCAGAGGTATGGACTTCAGGCATAGCTGGATCCAGAAGCTCAAATACTATCATGAGAAAATTGTTTCTCTCTCCTTGGTGTTGGCTTAAACTGGCCCTTTTGCTTTTAGAGCTCCTGGAAGCTCCAGTGTGATAGATGCCCTTCCAGTTCTAAGTTCAGGAGAATCAGTTTCTTCCTATCAGTTTCAATTAAAGTCTAGAATACAGCCTTACTGGTTTAACTTGACTCATGTGCCCAAGGCTGAACTAATCTCAGTGATCAGAAGCATGTGGCCCTCTCACTGGCCATACAAAGGTCACGTGGGCAGCTGGGGCTGGGGAAGGGTCAGCCTTACTCTAAGGATTGAGAGTGGGAAGGGGGATGTTCCTCCAGGGAAAATCAGAGGCCGTTTTCAGAAGACAGTGGGGTACTGGATATGATTCCAACCTGAATGAAAGGGCAACTAGCACTTTCCATGGATAAGTCTGTTTTTGCCAACCTGACGCACAAGGAGCTGGAAACTGGGGAGGGGGAGGTTTGTGAAGTCTCACTGAGACTATGGATGTAAATTTCCTCACCTCTATGAGCTCAGGAAGAACTTGGGCAGGATTTGAACCAGCCCTGCTGGGTCCTGGGTACTTGGTGGGGAAGCCATGACGACCAGTGGCTGCAGAACCCTGAGTCACCTGGCCTCTGAAAAACAGACGTGCACTTTGTGGAGCAAAAGGGACGGCAGCAGCCATCTGGGTAAGGAACAGGGGGCGCTGCTACTTAGCTCTGATAGAAAGTGGGCGAGATGACCCTGGACTTCCTTTCCACAGATGCTAATGGAGCCTCGGCCCTTTAAAGCTAAGGAGGCTTTGAGGTAGGGAGTAATTACAGACAGGAAACCTCCGTTTTAAGGCAGTCCCTCATCAACTGCAGGCCTTTCATCCCATCCTGAGGCCAGAACTGCTGAGTCTGCCCTCCACCTCAGACCAGCTCAGCACTTTGCCTGCTCACTTGGGTCTCAGGGCTGCCCAGTCCAGGGTGGAGGCTGGAGCTCAGACCTGCTGCTCTCAGCCCTGCCTACACATTGTGCTGCCCAGGCCATTGCAGTGGGGTGGATGCTGCCAGCTTTGCCTGGGGCCTGGCAGAGCTCAGCCTCTTCCTCATGGGGCCACTGCCCCAGGGAAGGGCCAACAACTGCCAGGCACTCAAGAGGAGCCAGACCCTGGATTAAGCGCTTTTACTCCTTTAATCCTCAACAAACCATGAGAAGGATATGGTTTATCACCACAAGCTTCCTCCTTGTTTTAGGACCAGGGAGCCTGAGATCCAGAGAAGTTAAAACTTGCTCAAGGTGGTACATCCAACAAACAGCAGTGGGATTTAGATCTCAAAGGCCTGGGTTCTCTGGGTTGCACTGTGCCCCTGCCTCTTTCCGTATAATGGGCACACAATCACATGTGTCCCATGCGCCAGAGGTATAGGGAAGAACAAACCAGATTTTAATTAATTTATTATATTAACATTTTTTAATTGGAGTATAATTGGGCTTCCCTGGTGGCTCAGATGGTAAAGAATCTGCCTGCACTGTGGAACACCTGGGTTTGTTCGATCCCTGGGTTGGAAAGATCCCCTGGAGAAGGGGATGACTACCCACTCCAGTATTCTGGCCTGGAGAATTCCATGGACACAGGTCCCTGGTGAGCTACAGTCCATGAGGTCGCAAAGAGTTGGAAGGAATCTCCGTACTGTTCTCCACAGTGACTATATGAGTTTACATTCCCACCAGGAGTGCAAGAGGGTTTCCTTCCCTCAACAGCCTCTCCAGCATTTATTGTTTGTAGGGGTTTTTTGATGATTTCCATTCTGACCAGTGTGATGTTATACCTCACTGTAGTGTTGATTTGCATTTCTCTAATTAGTGATGTTCGGCATCTTTTCAAGTGCCTGTTTGACATACAGCAAGATTTTAGAAGACAGGGCTTGAGAAGCACCCTTCTAAGACAGATCTTTGTCCTCACTACCAAGGCAGGAGAGGGGGAGCTGGGCAGGGGAGCAGGTGGCTGCAGCCCCAGGACAACTGCATGGAGGAATGTGTGGAGGAAGATGGCGCCAGCTGTGTCTACCACTGTGAGGAGGAAGCGGGGGGAGCAGAGTCAGGATGAGGCTTTAGGCGTGGAGACTGGGGCCTGAGCTGAGCAGTGAAGGTGGGCGGAGGGCAGCTGGCCAGGCCTCAGGGAACTGGCTCACACAAACCACTTGTGGAGGATTTTATCAGCAAGTGGAGGAAGGAAGAAGGAGGATGGGAATAGAGCTAGGAGAGGGCTTTCGATGCAGGGGAAACAGGGCATGTCCAGGTCAGAGCCAGGGCATCGGGAGGGAGACAACCACCTCATCTCCCAGTTCCAGAGTCCCCTGCAGGACTGGTGTCATGCCCATTCTACAGAGGAGGGAACAGAGGTTCAGAGAAGCAAGGCCACCGATGTCGCTCCCAGCTGGGGTGTTGGGACTGGAGTGCGTACAGACAGAGCTGGATGCTGCTCCCTGCCCGCACACCTACTTGCTATGGCTTGGGTTGCATAGATGGATGCCTTGTTTGTGTACTTGTCACACTGTTTTCCAGAGCTTGCACATCAAGCCCACCTTTGGAAGTCTCAGGGGCTCCCAGGACAGGAGGGAAGACCACCTGGGATCATCACAGCCTCACATGTGAACAGCATTCTCTCCCATTGGTTCAGTTCAGTCACTCAGTCGTGTCCCACTCTTTGCGACCCCATGAACTGCAGCACGCCAGGCCTCCTTGTCCATCACCAACTCCCGGAGTTCACTCAAACTCATGTCTATTGAGTCGGTGATGCCATCCAGCNCCACAGTTCAAAAGCATCGATTCTTCGGTGCTCAGCTTTCTTTATAGTCCAACTCTCATATCCATACATGACCACTGGAAAAACCAGAGCCTTGACTAGATGGACCTTTGTTGGCAAAGTAATCTCTCCCATAGCCCCTGCCTTTCCCCAGAGGAAGAGCCAGGCCCACGTTCAGGAACTTTCAGTCACTGCCGTCTTCAAGATGACAAACTGCTTCTTGGGGGTGGTGAGCTCCCCATTCCTCAGGGTGTGCAAGCCAGAGCTGGATGCTGTCTGGGCCTGGGCTATTATGATTGAGATTGCTGCCCTGCATTAAGATATCCTGGCCCACCTCCAACGTCCTCCCCCTCTCTTAGTTAGGGAAGTCCCGTACCTGATGGTGGAACTTCTGGCAGCCAGATGACAGAAGTGTGGGTGCAGGTGGGCCCTCCCGTAGCCCCTCCAACTTCAGTGTAAAGGGAGTTGCCTCCTCTGTTTCTGTGTGTGCTTGTCTCTGGCTCAAGGGTCCCTGGACACAAGCTGGGCAGATCCCCATACAAACAACTAATACACCTGTAGGTGCCCTTGGCAGCAACCCAGAGCAAGAGAGGGAGAAGCCAGGGCCGAGGGGCTGGGGCAGTGAGCCGGCCTCCCCCATCTGTGCCCCACAGCAGAGGCACGTGAGCTCATCTGTGAACTGCCTCGTGTGGAGTGGGTCTCCCTGGGAAGCCACTAATCCCATCTCACGCCTCCTGTCTCCTGGGGGGCAGTTTCCGGAGGATCAGCGCTCCCCGCAGGAGACATGTGGGGCGCTTCCTGACTTCACTGACGTTTCTGATTCCAGGCCCTGAGCGGCTGTGCGACTTTCCTTCCAAGTCCTCGGTTCCACAGATGCCAGCTTGCAGGGCCAACTGGTGGTTACCCGGCAACGCAACAAATATTTGGGCCAGCCAGGCTGGTCCGTGCCCCCCATCCTGGGTTTAGTGAGACCTTAGAAGGCAGGCAACCCCATGGGCTTTGCCTATTTTTTAAAATATCTGGGCACCAAGTAAAAATAACTCTGCTTGGCAAAGCCCTTTCTGCTGACCCCTTCTCCAGGGATTTCATTTGGGGACCTGGGCAAGTAGGTGGGGGGACTGGCAGAGATAAGGAAGGGATGGGTGAGAAGGCAGCAGGCAGCCGTGGATAGAGGAAGCCAAGGCTTTGGGGCTGAGAAGGCCTGGGTTTAAACCTGGCTCCGGAAATATTGGCAGGTAGGAAAGAGTGGACCCCTCCCCCTCAGATCTGCTCTGCTCCAGCGAGCTACCCATCTCGTCCCTGGCCTACAGCACCCTCCCCTGATCTGACCTGGCTCAACCTGGTGCACCCAGTGAGCCTATACTGCACCCCCGTCAGCACCCCATCTCTCTCTGGGATGCCTCATTAGTCCTCTTGGCCCCTCCCATTCAGCCTCCACCCAAGAGGCAGAGATTTGCAGTAAAATAATCATCTGATTCCCTCATTAGCTTCTGCTGAGAACCTCTCCCGAGAGCCCCTTAGCTAGTACCCAGGAGAGCCCCATAGTTGGTACCCAGACCCTGCCTCCCTTTCCCCCCCTGCAAACCTTCGGCTCTGGCCATTTGCCATTGTCTAAACCAGGCTTCCTTGGGCCTTCAGGCCCTGGTTGGGGCTGGTCTTGGGCACTATCCCACCCATCCTCCCCCACCCTCTGGGCATCTGCCTTGAAGATGTACAAACTGCTTGAGCTCCCCTGGCATTCCTGGTCTGACACCTGTCAGTACACTCTGAGCAGAGATTTCTTCTTTACTGATTCGTCTCACACCACCTCTGCGCCCTGACCACCCCCTGCCCCCACTGCCCAGCCCTGGTGCTGTCCACCCTGCATGGAGTAGGTACTCGGTTGAACCAAGGCAGGGTCCTTGGGGCAGGCCCCTGTGGGCCCATAAAGTGCACTTGTGCCCTAAAAAGAGACTTCCTTCCTCTGGTGGACACAAGCCCACACGGAACTGCTGGGCTCAATGAGTGGCACACGCGTTGGACGTCAGTCCTTCTTCCTCCCCACCCAGGCATTGTGACCCTGAGCTCGACTTTGTCCAGGCCACCTCCCCCAGGGCTGGCACTGCCCCAGCGTAGCGCTCAGCAGAAGCAGGCCCTCTCAGGGGCCCAGGTCTCCAGGCCTCTGCCCTGCGCTGGTCATGGCTCCCATAGGTGGGTTACATTCTCTGCTCCGTCATGGAGAGCCTCTGCCTGGCACTCTGGCCATTTGTGTAGATGCTCATTCTCACATTTCGAATCTACGGCATCCCTCTTCTGCTTGATATTGTACAAACAAAAACCACAGTTGTAACTGACAGTCTGGGTGTCCAGGATACGAAGGGCGCTGGGAATGTGAAGCTAGAGCGCAGGGCGGGGAGAGGCGGCCCTGAGGCAGAGGGGCCTGCAGAGGGGCTGGGGCTCCCTCGGCCTCCCCCATCCCCATCTTTCCCTGCCACAGGCTGCACTTCCTTCTGGGCATTTTCTGAGGAGAGTCAGTGACTCTGGCTCATCTCTCTCTTGTGTGAAGGGCAGGTACCCTGCCCACTGGGTCCAGGAAGAGAGATAACAAGCCCCCCATTCACCCCCTCACACATCTGACGTACCCACCATGGCTCCCACCACACCAGAGAGAAAGCCCACGTCTCCATGTGACCTACACAGACTTACTGACTCGGCCCCGTCCCCTCTCTGACCTCAGATTTTCCTCTCTCCCCCTCAACTCACTCTCCCTCCACTGTGCTGGGTCCTTTGATGCCCCTCCCCCTTGCCAGACACGCTCCCACCTCAGGGCCTTTGCACTTACTGTTCCCTGGATCTCATAGCCTCCTAGTTCAGGACCCACACGACTCTCTCCCCCACCTCCTTTGCCTCTCTATCCAAGGGCCACCTTCATAGCAAGGTCTTCCCTGACCACTTGTTTAAACCACAACCCCTCCCCAGAGCCCCCAAGTTCCTGATTATTTTTTCCATAGCACCTATCATCATCGGAAATACAATTTATTTTTCTTTCTTATTTTGTTGGGTGTGAGTCTCCCGTCTTGGAGAAGGAAATGGAAACCCACTCTAGTATTCTTACCTGGAGAATTCCATGGACACAGGAGCCTGATGGACTGCAGTCATGGGGTCACAAAGAGTCGACACAACTGAATGACTAAGACTGGATTAGTCTCCCCTCTAGAATGTAAACCCCCAAAGGTCACTCACTTTTCACCGCTCCATCTTCAGTGCCTGTTAGAGGGTAATTAGCATGAATGAGAGTTTGTAGAATGAACAAAAGAGTGAATAGACAACAACAGCAATAAGGAGGAGCAGCTGCCCTGGGTGGGCAACCTCTTGGGCTGAACTTTTGCATCCATTCTCTCCTTGAATTCTCCCAGCACCCCTCCACCTCCTGAGAGAACTGAGTCTCAGGAGGTTAAGACTCCTGGAGGTCACTCAGACAGTAGGTGACCAGGCCAGGCTAAGGTGGACCCTGCAGGCCCGCGTGTGCCCACTGCAGCAAGTAGGGGGCTGCTCCACACCTGCCATCTGGAAGCTCACTTGACTTTGGCCTTGAAATCCCAATGTCCCTGCAGACTCTGACATACCCAGCATTCCCAGGGCCAGAGCCTTGGGCTGGGGATGCGGGGTAGGGGAGGGGGTATGCGAGCATCCATCTTCTGTCCCTGTAGCCTGTGGTGTGGTCCTCTCCTCTCTCCCTTGGGCTGGGGAGGCGGGCTAGGGGAGAGGGTATGTGAACATCCGTCTTCTGTCCCTGCAGCCTCCTTTCTGCCTGCTTCATGGTCTCAGGCCATTGGATATACTCCCGTGGCTGGCCCACATCAGTGTCCCCCCTTGCAGCCTCCCATGAGCACGGAAAAGGCTCAGCTTTTAATCTCCCTTCTGCCCCGCCTGCCTCCCGCCGGTCATTTCAGCGGCACATGAAATATATTCCAACTCAGCCTCTTTCTAAATCTACTTGTCTCTCTCTCTTCTCATATTAGCACCCCCTCTCCTCCAGCCCCTCGTTCTCTGCCATCCTCTGCCATTGCCTCCTCCAGCAAAGCCCCCAGGGAATGTTGTATATGAAATTATTTTGTGAAATCCAATAAAAATTTTAATCAGGTCAACATCATTACAGGAAAAGGAAATGATGGATCTTCCCTGGTACAGAAAAAAATGAAGAGAAGAAAAATATCCACCAAGCCACCCATACACCAACGCCTGCCCTTGTGTGTACTCGCAACCGTGTGCACCCCCACTGATGTACGTGGCATCCTGTGCTTGCACACATGCGTGCATTCTCACAAGGCTTGAGTGCATCACTGGCAAGTCCTTGGCACCCTCTAGGCCTCAGTTTTGCCATCCGTACAATGGGGACTTGATTACTGAACTCAAATCCCTACCAGCTGGGGAACTCTGTAATCTGGTGCCTGCTCACAGCTATGCCCATGGTCTCGCCACCTGCTGGAGGTGGCGGCCTCGGCCCACAGTGCTGATAGGTGCCATCTCAGAGTGCAGAGAATTGAATGGAATACCCCAGCCTCCAGCTCCAGGCCCAGTCCTAACATTTGTGGGGTCTGGGGCAGTTGTAAAAATGGAAGCCCATGTACCATATGTCTAGATATTCACACTATAAATCAAGCTAACTGTTAAATAAAACATGTTTTAGGCTCCTACCTTGACAAATACACCTTCAGGGAACCTGAAAGGCCAGGTTCAAATATAGAATTCTTGGGAGGAGCTGGCCCCCAGCCTCCAACCCTGGCCTGCACCTCACTCTGCCCTCTGCCCTTGGCTCACATATGTGGGGACAGACACCCCAGGCTTCAAGGCCTAGTTCTGTTTGCACCCCATTCCCTGAACACAGCCCCCTGGACTTTCCTCAGGCCTTAAGCTTAAGGCCTGGACTTTCCTCAGGCCTCAAGCGTGACCATCAGTGGCATGGTGCCCTTTTAGAAGGTGGGACTCCATGGAAGAAGCCCCTCATGATAGAAAGTCCAGGCCAGAGCACTCTAAGGTGCAAGGCTCACAGCAGGAGTCCCTCTTACCTGGGTTTAGGGTGATGCTGACCCACCTCCCTGCCATGGGAAAGAACACGTTATGGGAGGGACACTGATTGAAACCTACCATAGTAACCATTTGCATGAGCTGTTTTACAACAGGAGGTCCTGGTATGGAACACAGAACTAATAAGCCTCCACCAATCAGCAGAGTTTGGGAAAGGTCAAAAGGAGACACCACATGTCTGACCACCTCCCAGAATCCTTCTCACTGGCATCCATCTTGGCTGAACAAGGCATGCACCACGAGAAAAGACTCTGAGTCAGAATGATTGGCTAAAGACAACCTGGAAACTAATTCCATCACCATAAAACCCGAGACTGCGAGCCATGTGACACAGCTATTCTCCTGGGTTCCCCTTACCCTGCTGCTCTCCGCCCGGGTGCCCTTTCCCAATAAAATCTCTTGCTTTGTCAGCACATGTGTCTCCTCGGACAATTCATTTCCGAGTGTTAAACAAGAGCCCAGTGTCAGGCCCTGGAAGGGGACCCCCTTCCTGCAACAAATGGACAGAGCAGCAGGAGTCCCTCCTTGCCCCATGACAAGGCCTATGGCTTCAGCTGACAGTCCACCCTCAAGCCCCTCTCCCCACCCTTCTCTCTGGGGCTGGTCCACAGCGTTTAAGGGGTGCTTGCCAGGGAGGCCCCAGGCACACAGATGTGCCCCAGAGTGGGGTGGGGGCAGCTTGGGGGGAATGGATGTTCTCTGCATTTGCCCCGTGAGTGTGGTGAGCTTCCTCACTCAGGGATGGGGGTGGGGACACCCAGCTGGGGGCACTCACCCTGGGGAGAGGTCAGGCTTTCTGAGCGGGAGGGTCAGAGCAGATGCACTTGTGGGAGGAGCCCTGGGGGGAGGCACTTTCAGAGCCCTGTTCCAAGGATGCCGCAAGCCGCCAGAAACTCTCAGTGTCTATGAGTCTGGAAGACAAGTCCATTAACCCACTGGTGCCCATGGCCCCACCGCAAGGAGGGGAGTCTGGATTCATTTTCCCTCACCCATAAAACAGGGAAGTGACACTGGCCACTCTGGGGTTCCTGGAATAATCACAGAGGGCTGTGTCTCTAATGAGGATAGGGTAGGAACAAAGGAGCCCCCCTCCCGCCCCCACCATTCTCTCTCTCCCTTCTCCAGCCCTGCCCCCAACCGAATCCAGGAAGCCGCTCGGCCCTTCTGACATTTACAGACGACTGTCCCTCCTCTCTTTCCTGCTGACATCTGAGCCTCCACCTGGGCCAGCAGGCTGGGCTGGGGGCAGGGCTGGGAGGGAAGCTGCTTAGCCTCTCCTCAGGGGTTCCCAGGGACAGGAGTTTAGACCCCAGCCCTCCCCCAGGCCAGTGGTGAGAGAGAGCCAGAAAGACGGGGCGGAAGCTCCCCCTCCATGGAGCCTCTCTTCTCTGGGAACTCCTCCCAGTGTCCCAGGCAGGAGGCACTGACCCTTGCAGATCCACCGGAATTTATTCTGTAATCAGGGGCCTAGGATTGCTCAATACACTGCACAGCCCACCTCCGCCTCTTTCTTGGCCTTCCCCGGCCTGGCCCTATGGGGGCGTGAGAGGTTGGTAATATTCCAGCTCCTTATCTTCACAGGCTTCCCAGGTGGCGCTAGTGGTAAAGAACCCGCCTGCCAATGCAGGAGATGTAAGAGACGTGAGTTCGATTCCTGGGTAAAGAAGATTCCCTGGAGAAAGGCATGGCAACCCACTCCAGTATTCTTGCCTGGAGACCCCCACGGACAGAGGAGCCTGGCGGGCTACAGCCCATGGGGTTACACAGAGTCGGACACGACTGAAGCGATTTAGCACACTGCTACTGCTACTGCTAAGTCGCTTCAGTCGTGTCCGACTCTGTGCGACCCCATAGACGGCAGCCCACCAGGCTCCCCCGTCCCTGGGAGTCTCCAGGCAAGAAACCTGGAGTGGGTTGCCGTTACACCCTCACAATAAGACATCACTGCAGTGTGCTTCATGCAGTCCCTGTCCAGTCCCCGGGTCCCCAGGCAGACTAGACTCCCCGATGCCCACGTCAGTCCCCCACACTGGCATGATCTCCTTCTCTGTTCCATCCCGCTGCCCTTCTCTCTCTCCTCCCTTCCTGGGATCAGCTTGGACTCAGATGCCTGTCTCAGTGACTGCTTCTGGGGAAACCAGCCTACAGTCATGGACGCGGTGAGTGCCAGCTGGGACTGGACCCCTAGGGGAGAAAGGACAGAAGCAAAGCTCGTGTTCTGATCTTACTCCATACTGCAGGGCTTCCCACTTCCCCCAGGAGACAGTCTGTATTCCTGGGCGGGGGCCCCTCTGGCTTCCACGTCCTCCTTGGCCACATCAGTGGGCTCTTGAGGCTTCCAGTTCCCTCCTCGGTTGTCCACTAGGCTGTGAGTCCTGGGAGGGCAGGGACTGGGACGTGGGACCAGTGTGGCATCCAGAAGATGCTCAGAACCAGCTCTTGAGGGAGTGAGGGTACTGGCCATGCTCTGGGAGCTCGGGACAAGGGCTTAGTCACTTCCTGGAGGATCTGGCTGGGATGGAGGGAACGCCTTCCCCACTACCAGCCCAAGGAAGCTGCTTCCTGCAGGCTGCCATGAGAACATGTGAATCATGGAAACAATGATGTCTGGCTTCCCGTGATTATTGGAGCATTTGTGCAATTCATCCTTTGCAATTTTGGGGAAGAGGCCTTTGTACAAGAAGGAAGCCGCCTAGCTCCATAACGAGGCAGTGTTAGGGTCGGCCAGGTGATACCCTCCAAGGGCAGGAACCTTGGGAAGTGGATTCAGGGGTGGAGGACATGAGGAGCAGGCTAGGAAAGAAAGTATGTGGCCTGAAGGAGTTGCCAGGTGAGCAGGAAGAGGCCGCAGCCAGGGGGGCCAGGGCCAGTCACCATGCAGCCTCCACATTGAGTCTGTGACTGTTTTCAGGTGTAGAAATGAAGATGCCAGGTATGTCCTGTTATTAGGTCTGGTGTGACGCCAGGCTAAGGTCTTGATCACTCGAATATGAGGGGCTTGAATGAAATGCCTGGGCTTCCCAGGTGGTGCTGGTGGTAAAGAACCTGCCTGTCAGTGCAGGAGACACAGTTCGGTCCCTGGGTCTGGGAGATTCCCTCGAGAAGGACATGGCAACCCACTCCAGTATTCCTGCCTGGAAAATTCCGTGGACAGAGGAGCCTGGTAGGCTACAGTCCATGGGGTCACAGAGAGTTGGACACGACTTAGCAACTGAGCACATGATAAAATACCATTTTGAAAGGAGCACAACGTTTGAAGTGTGGCTTCAGATCCTGACTCTGCTACTTACTGGCTTGTGACCTTGGCCTTAGTTTTCTCATCTGTAAAATGGGACTAGTGGACATTCCATTCTCCTTTTCATGGCTGGTGAAAGGATAAGGGTCCTTGTTTCATTCGACAAAGTTTACTGAGCCCTTTCTAGGAACTGAGAATACAATAGTGAACAAAATACAAAAATCCCTGCCTTGGGAATTTCCTAACAGTCCAGTGGTTAAGGCTATGCACTTCAGCTTCAGGGGCCATGGGTTCTATTCCTGATCAGGGAACTAAGAAAAAAATGTCCCTTCCTTTATGAAGGTTGTGCTCTGAAGGGGGAGAGGCAGGAAAGGAGGGAACACAGTTGATAAACCACATAAATAAGAAAAGGAGACAGCTGTGAGATACTGATAAATGCTAAAGAGAAAAATAAATCAGGGAAGAAGAACAGGAAGTATCAGCAGCTGTGTGGGTGGTGGGCCTACAGTTTTGGGGTAGCCAGGGAGGACCATGCTGAGAAGGTGACACTGGAGCAAGATCTGAAGGAGGCAAGGGAGGCGGTCAGATAGATTCTGGGAAAAGTGAATCAGACCCAGGGAAGAGTGAGTGAGCAGGCTCTCAGGTGGTCAGGCTCCTAGGCGGCTGGGATGGAGGGAGCTGTGGAGGGCCGGGTGGAGGAGTCGTGAAGGATCACATCATCATGGTAGGGTCGTGGTGGTCTGTGTGTGGGCTAGAAAAGAATTTCCGGACACAGTATTGCAGAGAGGAGAGAGTTAAGAACAAAGAGCAAAGATAACTTGGCCGCTGCAAGCACAGTGGGCCGACCACCCAACAGACCCAGGAGAGCCTTCGGTCAGAACAGCAGGCTGGCTCAAGGGAGAGCCGACCCCTTTTGTGTGTCAGTAGCCAATGTTTACAGTCTCAAGACAAAGAACAGTCCTGCTGGAAAAGTGGCATTAGACGATTGGTTAGAGCGGGTACGTGCGTGCTGGGTCGCTCAGTACGGTCAGAGCTGCTAGACTGCAGCCCCCGGACTGCAGCCCGCCAGGCTCCTCTGTCCATGGGTTTCCCAGGCAAGAACACTGGAGTGGGTTGCCATTACCTCCCCCGAGGGATCTTCCCCACTCAGGGATCGAATCTGCATCTCCTGTGTCTCCTGCATTGACAGGTGGACTCTTTACCATGAGCCCCCTGGAAAGCCCTAGGATGTGTGTTTTTACCTAGTATGGGGTCAGGGAGCTGGCCATTAAGAATCAGGGTAAGTCTTGGCAATGGTTACTATGGAGATCAGTCAGTTCGGGAGACGACCTTCGTTCTGGCTCTGGGTCTGTAGCCTTGGTTCATGCCTTGCACCTGTGACCTTGGTATGGGACTCCGCGGTAGGGACTTCGGCTTTTGCTTGGGTACAGTGGAAGGCTCCAGCAAGAGGAATGACAGGATCTGCCATGTGTTTCAACAAATCCTGTTGTTGCGGGTGGGTCCCCTGGCTGCTGAGGGCAAAAGAGGCAAGAGTGGAAGCAGGGATTCCATCGGGAGACTGTTGAAATAGTCTTGGTCAGGGACTCAGACCTGATGAATCTATGCAGAGGGACCCCGTGATGACTGGTGGGAGGGAGAGGATTTTATGTCACACGGGACATATCATTGTGTCATCAAACTGTTACTGGATAAGAAGGCTATTCTACTTTCAGTTAGTTTTAAAAGCCTTCTGGAAATACTGAGAAAACCTTCAGGGGGTACTGATATGCCTTCAACACCTCTGACTTTTGGCAATCTCCTCCTTTTAAACCCAAAATGACCGGCCTCAGACTCAAGGACTCCTGCCTTTTATGTCTAGCTTTTTTTTTTTTCCCCCATCATTTTCATGGCATTTGGTTTCACATTTACCTTCTGTTTATGAAAACTGAGCCTGAATTTTCTCTTAAGTTACTAATAGAAAGGCTTCTTTTAAAATAAGCTTATCCAAGTAAGATGTAAGTTGGCCTAAAGAATATTAGGACAATAGCAGAGGTAGTATAAAAGTTCAGCAACAGTTGTACGGTGAGCCTGAGTGGCTGCAGCTGGGGAATCTCAGAGCTGAGGTGAAGAGCTGGTTTCCAGCTGTGAACTGATGTGCTAAGGCCCTGGGGTTCTGAGCAAAGCTTTGTACTTCCTGGTGTCTTCCAGACCTCTCCTGGCCCCCAAATCCCAACAGGGAGTCCACTGACCATCCCTGCTCTCTCAACTCTTCTTTCACCATGCTCTGGTCAGGAAAGCGGAGCAAGGCCACGAGCAAGGCCTTGTCCTGGGTGCCCCACAGGACAAGGATGGGTCAGGAAACAGGGGAGGAATCCTCCCATTGTCCCTTGGCAACCCCCTCCAAGGAGGCATCCAGAGAGACTGAGGGGAAGGCACTGGTGTGAGTCTCACTGGCCCTGAGGGAGGAGGTTGGGGAAGGCTTTAATCACCATGCCTGTCACGCCCCCAAGCCAGTCGCCAACTCTCGCCTGTCCCCAGGGAGCTGAACCATCGTCACATTTTCTTAGCCTTCTCTTCAATCTCAACTTGCCCTTTCTCCACACGCGGCCTGTAGATCATCCTTAAAGGTTGGCAGCAACTGGATTGGAGAGAGGAAGGAGAGGAGCGGCCTGTGGGGACGCCCCCAGGAAGGAGGTTTATTTTGGCCCCAGTGCAGCTGTCTTGTGGCTCCAATGAAGAAGGATGGGTCTGCACCATCATACACTTAGCCTTGGGGCTGGCTGAAACCCGCTCACCCTGCCCAGAAAAGGTATGGTCCAGGCCAGGCCAGCTTAGCGGGGCACTGGTCATTTCAAGCAGTGCCGTGGTCGCATCTGACTGCACAGCCCATTCGTCCATTCTGCACACGGTGCCCGCTGGGCTCCCATTCTGCTCACAGATTTAACTTCATGTCCAGCATACTGAGCACCTCCTATGTGCTGAGCAAGAATCTGGGTGCTTCCATAGATAGCATCCTTTCCAAAATCTCTTCTAGGATTTCAAGGCTGTTTTGGCATCACTGGGGTTTTGACTAGAGAAGCCCAAAGTGGCCTGGCCAGACCCCTCTGCCCACCTACCCTTGCTGTCCCAGCTGCTATTCCTGGGCCCAGCCCCCAGCTGCCCTCGTGAGCAAAGCTGTGTTCAGGCTCTGGTCCTGGGTCCCCTGACCGAGTCTACCAGGGATGTCCACGTCTGAGCAGGACCAAGGACACACCCAGCCTGTCCATCCATCTTTACTGGGCGCGTAAGCCTCCCAGTTACCTGCCCGGGTCCATTCCCTTTGGCCCTTCTCCACCTGGGTCAGCTCCCTCCAGCCAGGACCCATTCTAGCCCTGGCTCTGCCACTAACTCATTACATTAATTGAGGGTGTGGAGGGGGACACTGGACAGCCCAGAAACCCCAGAGTGGGCTGGACTGGCCCACCCGCCTTGCTCCTTCATCTAAACTCTCCCCTAGCCTCAGGGGCCCTGCCTCTCTGAAGCCCCCTGATGCTTCATCAGTTCATAAAGCTCCCTGTTACTGGGGAGCTGGGGCCATCTCAGCTGGCTCAGTTCCAGATGGCTCCCTGCAGGGCTTCTTATCCAGCTTTTCAGGAGGAGGAAACTGTCCCTTCATGGACACAGAGCTAGATTCAGGAGCCTGGGTTGGTGGGGAGCAGAGGGTCAGAGAAACTGTCCTGCCAGCCGTGCCTTCTCTCTTAGGGAGCTGGGTGCCTGGGTTGCCAGTTTCTTCTGAGGCCCGACTGAAGGTCCTCACTGCCCCTAAGGCCTCGCGCTCTGGGACAGCAGGGAGATAGTCTGTCCAGTTTCTGGGGTTCTCTGGAGCAGCCCTGCCTGGATAAGAGGAATGGCAAGAAGAACCCCCAGGGCCTTCCTAAGGAATGAGGACACCAAGGACCTAAGGTCAAAGGCCAGGAGGGTAGGCAGCGGGATGCAGGCTGGGGGTGGGGAGACAACTCAGCCTAGCTAAAGGAAGTCTGGGAGCTGGGTTATGAGCAGAAGCAGAGCTTTACCAGAATTTTCCACATCTGCAGGGTTGAGGGTCCAGACATTCACAAAAGCGGGTGTTAAGGACACGTGAAAGAAATAGGTCCTGGTTATGGTCCGTCTGGAGGAAAACTCTGGGATGGCACACATGTGTGCTTGAGTGCTAAGTCACTTCAGTCGTGGCCGACTCTTGGGACCCTATAGACCCTATAGACCAGGCTCCTCCGTCCATGGGGTTCTCCAGGCAAGAATACTGGAGTGGGTTGCCATGCCCTCCTCCAGGGGGTCTTTCTGACCCAGGGATCGAACCAGCACCTCTTACATGTCCTGCATTGGCAAGTGGTTTCTTTACCACTAGCACCACCTGGGAAGCCTGGCATGGAGCAGGGCAAATTACCTCAGACAAATTCTGCCACACTTAGGGCAGGGTGAGGGCGGGGGAGAGACACAGGAAGCTCTTAGTCCAACCCAGTTGTGAGTTCTTCCAAAAAGCCACTTCTAAGGGACCCGTGTTCTTCTAGACTTTCATTCCAAGCATCTTTGCAACACCCAAACTGGAAGAAACTAAGATGTATTACAATTCTAAGGAGTGAAAGATTCCAAGACCAGACTCCAAGAGTCCAGGATGCGGAGCCCCCAAACTTTGGAGGCCTCATTGACCCTTCCTCCCTGACATGTGTCTGGGAACCATTCTCCAGGCTCAAGTGAGAGGATGGGGTGTTGCCACAGATGCTTATAGTGCTGGCTGTGAACTCCCAACACCTCTGAAGACCAAGCACTGATTAGTTTGGACAACACAGCCTCTGCTTTCTCAGGCACAGGGCCACTGAGTTGGGCTTGGCCTGCTGGAGATGTGGCCATGGGCTGTTCTCTCTAACGAAAACTATGGCAGTGGTGTAGTTGCCGTGGGGGATGAGGAGAGGCTCCACTGAGCACGTGACGAGTCTCTTCCTGCCTGCCAAGGGGAAAGGGTCAGAGAGAGAGGCTGGGCTCTAGGGAGCAGCTACTTTCTGCTGGCTGGGCCTGGGGCTTCCCACCCCTCTCAGGAAACAGGGCAGACTCTGGTTTAGCTCTCTTTTCTCCACCCGCCAGGAGACCCCCAGGTCTTGGAGTAGTAGCTGCTGAGGATACAGGGAGAAGAGGAGCAAAGGATGGAGTTGTGGCTGGAGTCTGGCTTCTCTTGCCTAGTAACACTCCTCCACCTCCCTTACCTGCCTGGACTCCCAAGGTCCACTTCCCCAGGGTCTGACCCCTTTCTTTCCCCAGATAATCCCTAAAGGAGGGAGGATGTATTTGTTACCCAATATTCCTCCTTGTGGTTTTTCTCCCACAGCTCCCCTTGCTTGAGTGAGCTCAAGGTGCCCTCAAAGCAGGAATCCCATCTTTCCTTTCTCATAGCATTTTTTTTGGTGGGGGGGCATGCCGCATGTTATGTGGGATCTTAGTTCCCTGACCAGGGATCAAACCTGTGCCCCCTGCATTGGAAGCACAGAGCTTTAGCCACTGGACTGCCAGGAGAGTCCCTCTCATAGCATTTTAACAGGTCACAAGGTGTGACTGTCCATGGCTGTGGCCGCTTCACCCTTGAGATGCAGCTGGTCTAAATTGAGTTGGGCTGTAAGCAGAAACTACATATCAGATTTCAGAAACTTGGAACAGTAAAAGAATGTAAAATAGCTCAATAATTTGTAATACTGATTGCACATTGAAATGATAATACTTTAGACACATTGAGTTAAATATATTCTAAAGTTCATTTCACCCAATTCTTGTTCTTTAATGTGGCTACTAGAAATTTTAAATTTCATATGTGCCTTGACTATGGCTCTTGACTATGGTGTTATATGTCTGTCGGCCAATGCTGGTCCAAGGACAGGTCTCTGGACATCCCTGAACACAGAGTAGTCTGTGCAAGAGGACTGGGGACTCCAAGGTGTTGAGTGTGAAAGGCCCAGAAGGAGTTTCAGCCTCTCACCTAAGAGCAAACTCTGGGCTTGTGGAACAGCTGTTTCAGCAGGTGTGGGGTCTGCCCAGGAGGAGCCCAGAGGTCCTGCCACTGCTGGTGATGAGTCCAAGCTCCTCAGGGAAGCTCTTAGCAGCCAGGTCCCAACATCAAGGCCCTTAGAGCTTAAGGCTCTGGAGCGAGCGTTGTGGGTTCAAATCCTCTCTCTGCCACGAATTAGCTGCTGACACTGGTGCTCTGTGCCTGGAGTTCCTCATCTTAAAATGGAGGCTGGTTTCTTTTTCACTGACTTTTATTGAAGAATAGTATAGGCAAAAGGAGAAGGTGGCAGAGGATGAGATGGTTGGAACTCCACTGACTCAATGGACACGAACTTAGGGAGAGAGTGAGGGATAGGGAGGCCTGGCGTGCTGCAGTCCGTGGGATCACAGAGTCAGACACGACTTAGCCAGTGAACAACAACAGCGTAGTTGATTAATAATGTTGTGTTAGTTTCAAGTGTACAGCAAAATGAATCAGTTATACATATACCGGTAACCACTCTTTCTTAAGATTCTTTCCCCATGTGGGTCATTACAGAGTATTGATTAGAGTTCCCTGCACTATATAGGAGGTTCTTATCATGGGACTGTTTTGAGGATGAAATGGGCTGATGCACATAAGGACATCAGGATAGTATCCAGCACATAGTAGGTGCTCAGCACACAGCAGCCAAGGGTGTCAGAGCCTGGGTCTGGGTCACTCGGAGGACAGAGGAGACAGGAGATGGGCGGCTGGGGCAGGCCAAGCTTGAGGCCCAGCTCTGCTAAGGCCTCCCCCTCTTCAGCCTCCCTGCTGTCAGGCGAGGGCAACCAGGACCCTGATGGCCCAGGGGGTGACAGAGGCAGTGTTACGCACTCCCTTGCCCTTCAGATGTCCTACCGTCTCTCCCGGAAAGCATGTGGGAAGGCTGCCGATCGGTTGGGGAAGGTGAGCTAGAGGCCTGGCAGGGTAGGAGTGGGCCAGGTTGGTAAGGGGCTCACAGCTGAACGACTCAGGAGCCTCAACTCCACCAGCCCCTCAGAAAGCCCGGTCTTAGCACCACTGGAAATTCTTAAGCTGGGATTTCAGTTTAATTACATATTGATTAAATGGAACAAAGGCGCAGAGGCTCCAGGGACCAGGCTCAATGAGTGCCTGATGGAATTTCAATTCTGCTTTGTTCCTGCCTCCCACTCTCTTAGAGGCTCACAGTGCTCTCCGCTGAGGAGGCCTGGCCTTACATGAGCTCGGCAGGCATCAAAGATCCTGCCATGCCAGAGGGTCACAGGTGGCCCTCGGCTACCCAGCGCTTCCCCGCCCTAGCTCCCAGCACTCCCATCTACCCATCACCCCCAAACCCAACTCAGGTCCCAAGAAGTCCTGTCCAAGGTCATGCCCAAGGTCAGAGGAGGCAGATCTAGCATTTGAACCTGTGTCTTTCCCTGGAAGGTCCTGGTGACATGCAGGCCCACTCTGCAGCCAGGCTCACCACAGCTCTGCACTGAGAGGTGCAGAAACAGTCCTATTCAAGAATCACTCTCTGCAATTAGAGAGAGCCCATACACAGCAATGAAGACCTAAAACAGTCACAAATAAATAAATTATTCTTTAAAAAAGAAGACGTATTTACTGAGCACCTTCGGCATAGTCTTCCCATAGACACAGCATCTGGGTGGAGGCTGAGGACAAGTAGCCAGACGAAGGTAGGGAGGCATAGAATGGGAAAAGCATTCCAAGCAGAAGGAACAGCCTGTGTGAGGACTAACAGGCAAAGGTAGCACTTTGGTGGGCCAGAGCAGGCTGGACCACAGGGTGTGGGGTAGGGCATGGCGGGATAAACTGGAGGCTTGAGCCGGACCCATCTCGCGAGGCCTATAGTAAATGATGGGGCTTGACAACACCTTCCCCATTCTTGCGCTGGCAGTGCAGTTTGAGACACTGAACTCAGCTCAAGGGAATGGAGTCGTCATTTGATTTACTTACCAATGACTGGCTCTGGGAGGACTGTGTGACCATTTCTAGTCAATGAAGAGTTGAGACAAGGCCCACCTACTCCTAGACTTCAGGTTTTGTGAGACAGCACATTTCTTTATTGGAGACAGAAATGGCAACCCACTCCAGTCTTGCCTGGGAAATCTCATGGACAGAGGAGCCTGGTGGGCTAGTGGGCTACAGTCCATGGGATCACAAGAGTCAGACACGACTGAGTAACTAAACCACCACATTTCTTTATGGTTTAAGTCAGTACTAGTTTGATAGTTTGTTATTAGTAGTAAAAAGCATATACTGGTATAAAACACCATAAGGACTCTGGACTTTACCTTAAGAGTGATGGGGAGCCACTGAAGAATGTTAACTGGAAATATTTTCTTTTTAAAAATATTACTCAGGGTACAAAGTCAAGAAGAGGGGGAAGAGTGAAATCAGAGAACCCAGCTGGGAAGAACAGGCTGTTTAGGGTGACAGTAAGCTTCCCATCAGCGTAGTGAGTGAGCAGGAGCTGGACTGCCATCTGTCGAGGGCAAGAGTTGGCCATGATGATACCTCTTAGTTCTCGTCTGCTGATAAGATTTGACAGTTCTGCAGACGGCCTCCTACTTCCTGCTTCCCTGAGAATTACAAGAGCCTTGGTGTGAGTAAAATTCCCAGACTTAGGAGCAGAACAGCTACTCGAGGGGCTCCTGACCTGCCCTTCCTCTCCTACTTCCCTGCTTTATTTTCCTCCCTCGCACTTTTCACCTGTAAATACGTGGAGTTATTTTCCTTATTCACCTAGTTCATTGTCTAATTCTGCTATAGAACTTCATGCAATCCAATCTGGTGGCCACATGTGGCTGTTTGATCACTCGAGATGCAGAGTCTAAATTGAAATATGCTATCAGTATAAAATACAGACCAGAGGTTGAAAGCTTAGTATGAAAAAGAATGTAGAGTATCTAATCAATTAAACAAATATCGATTACATATTGAAATGATAATGTTGTGGATGTTGGTGTTGTTTAGTGACTAAATCATGTCCCAACTCTTTTTGTGACCCTATGGACTGTAGCCCACCAGGCTCCTCTGTCCATGGGATTCTCCAGGCAAGAGTACTCGAGTGGGTTGCCATTTCCTTCTCCAGGGGATCTTCCCAATCTAGGGATCAAATCTGAGTCTCCTGCATTGCAGGCATGTTCTTTACCACTGAACCACCAGGGAAGTCCAATATAATGGGTATCTTTGCTTAAATAACTATACTATTAAAATAAATTTCACCTGTTTCATTTTTCCTTTTAAAATGCAGCTACTAAAAGTTTTTACTTATGCATATGACGCACATTATTTTTCTACTGGACAGTATTATACCAGACCAAGGATTGGCAAACTGTGGCCCATGGGCCAAATTCAGCCAGTAACCTGTCTTTGTGTAGCTCATGAGCCAAGAATGTTACATTCTTACATGATTGTAAGAAAGCAAACAAAGACAAATATGCATCAGAGGCTGTATGTGGCCCACAAAGCATAAAATATTTACTTCTAGCCATTTACAGAAAATGTTTACACTAGACTATAAGATTGACAAAGGCTGGAACTTCTATCAGCTTTGTTCTTCACTGCGTCCCCAGTGCCCACTGCCTGGCACATGGCTGGTGTTCAACAAGCATTTGATGAATGAATGAAAGGATGAATGAATGAATCAATCAATATGTTGCCCAAACTTACACGACTGCCTTTTGTTCCTACCCTGGATGCTGCCCGCCAACTGACCTGGCTGCCCCCAAGGGCAGGGATGTGCCTTCTCCTATATAACCCACTACACAGCTAAACATGGGACCATAGGTTGGGGGTGAGGGCAGGAAAGACACATGCGGAGTAGCGCGCTGCTTCATCCCACCCTCGTAGCGGTCAACACAGCCCTGTCCACTCCTGCTGCCAAGAGCTTTGAGGGCGGGAGAGGCGGATGAGACTCACCCACCCCTTAGATCAAAGAGCTCCAGATTCCTCTACGGGACAAGCTCTTGCAGGAGAGAGGGGATCAGCCTTGGCCTGGGGCGGCTGGGGTTGGGGTTATGCCTTCTTCAGGGTTCGGTTCTTCTCCAGGGAGCCTATCAGTGGCAGGCAAGGTGACCCAGAGCCCACAGAAGTAGGCCCAGCAGAAATGAGGTTCTGCCTGCCCCAGGCAGGATGCTGTGGCTTTGATAGATCAGAAACCAGAACCTGGCCATGAAGCGACTTTCATGCTTTAGATAAAACTGGGTTTGGAGGGATTCGGTTTTGGTTCGTTTGTGCCTACTTTTTATATTCCTTATGATAAAACTGCTCCTGACCATCACCACCCACCCAGCACGTGCAGTGAGAAAGGGGCAAGGATATTGGTGGCTCTCCTTGACATATATAACCCAGAGAGAAAAAAGAAAGTGGTGTGTAGCCCTTGCTGAGGCAGCAGAGACAGTGGCCTGATGTCCCCAAGAGATACTCAAGCCGTTCCTCAGAGCAGGTAGGCTCACTTGGGCAGGAAATAGCATTGTTTCATGGAAAGTATGGACTTTGAAATCAGACCCACTTCCCAGCAGGGCATTGCTTCATTCCCCTGTGCCTCCGTTTCCCACTCTGTAGACTGGCTGATGGTGCGGGCTGCTGTGAGCACCAGAGGAGGGCTTGAGCAGAGTGCCTGGCATACAGAAGGCCCTCAATGAACAGCAGTCGTAACTGATCCTCTTCATTTAGGAGACAATTCCATCACCAGGAGCCTGTGAAGGGAGCAGTTTAGACCACTCCTATCTGCATGATGTCGCCAAGAAGGCCTCTGGCCTGGAGAGGCCCTAGTGCAGCTCATGTTGGAGCCAGGGGAGAGGAGGGGGTCACTAACTACCAGAGTGAGAACTGGTCTCCAGTCTGCAGGCCTCCCCCTGCCCCTACCCTCTCACCCACCCACCACCTTTGTCCAGGCTCAGAGCTCCTGGGATGTGGAAGCAAGAACCTGGAAGCCTCTGGCTTTCCTTCCTTCTCTCCCTGCCTCCTTCCTTTATTTGTTACATGGGCTGTAATTAAGGAGGGAAAACCTGTGAAAATTAAATGATTCCAAAGGGGCCGAATAGAGACTGGTAGTGGTGAGGTGTGGGGGAAAGGAATTGGAGGAAGGTTGTTCCTGAAGCCCTTCCTGCTTCTTGAATACCCTTTGAAGAAAGGATGCTGGAGGAAGTACTAGGAGCCACCCCTTGTTGCCTCTTGGGGAAACCCAACTGAAGGTGTACAAAGCCCTGGGCCAGACAGCACTGACTGGGCCTTACTCAAGAGGATGGTAGCCTGGTGGAGGAGACAGACACCTACATAGATAACTATACTGCAGATGACAGCCAGAACCTGCACCCCTGTCCAGACCTCTGTTCTCTTCTTGACTTGCTGAGGAACAAGCCCTCCAGGACAATGCCTCATGGGAAAGTGGGTCTCCTTTTAAATTGGTCCAAAATGTAAACTCCCTTTTGGGTGATTCCTTTAGGTGGCCTCAGAGAGAGACCACCCAATGCAGCCTGGGGTGGGGATGGTCAGGTAAGACTTCCTGGAGGCAGTGACACTGACACAGGGCTTTGAGGGCTGCTCAGGAGTTTAGCACCCTGGCGCAGGGCTAGGGGGAAAGAGAGTTGAATTTTTAGTCAGAGGGAGCAGCCTGTGAAGGCTGATGACAGGTTGGTGCCCAGTGTGTGAAGGGAATAAGGGATGTGTGCCAGCTGTGTGTGAGCACATGCTTCCTGTGTGGCTCAGACAGTAAAGAATCTGCCTGCAGTGCAGGAGTCTAGGGTTCAGACCCTGGGTTGGGAAGATCCCCTGGAGAAGGGGATGACTACCCACTCCAGTATTCTTGCTTGGAGAATCCCACGAACAGAGAAGCATGGCAGACTACAGTCCATGGGGTAGCGAAGAGTGAGACACAGCTGAGCGACTCATCACAGACACACACACACACACACGAATCGGGGCTGGAGGCAGGCAGCCTCAAACGCTGTCCTCAGGAGCTTGGGAATCTTGGTCTGTGGATGACAGAAGTCATCTGAGGGGACATCTATGCCCCAATTTACAGGTGAAGGTCGTGACAGAAGCGCTGAGATGTGAAGACCTTGCCCAATGTCCCCAAACTGTGATCTGGGCCTGGAGGGCAGGCGCCGACCTCTGCTTGCCTCTGATAACAGTGTTAATGACTCTAATTCACTTTAGTCCATTAACGAGTCTTTATTGAGCAGAAGCAGGCGCCAGCAGTGTGCGGGTGTGAGCTGCCACGTGGGCCTCAGAGCCCTGCTCCCAGAGAAGACGGCCACGTGAGCCTCCCTAGACAGCCATCTAGAAGGCCAAGAAGGCTCCTCCTGCCCCCTGTCACCACCCTGGGGCTGCAATGATCCTCCTGGCCAATGAAGCCTCCATTCAGGGAGCGGGTGGTAGACAAGGAGGCAGGCTGTCACTGTAATAGCTTGTGACCTAGCCTCAGCCTGCTCCTTCTTAGGCGCCAACCTAGACTTTAAGAATGTGGTGGGGGTGTGTGTGGGACTGGGCCAGGTGAGGCAAGGGTTTCTTCCCACCCAACAGAAGGGAACAGAAGCAGCCACAGCAACAGCCAGAGGAAGAAGGGCATCATCGTGGCACCCAGAATGAGTCCCCTGGCCAGCTGCCCTCTTCAGCTCCCAGTGCGCGCAAGGGGAAAGGTGGGGCTATTGGTGGGCCCCCTAAAAGAGGTCTAGGAGCTCAGGCTAATGGCAGGGTCCTAGAGCACAGGAGGACCCTACCCTTCAGCTTAACCTGTAATAGGAATGAATTATGGTTATGATTGTGAATGTTAGGAAGAAGCCTAAATGCTTCCAGGGGCTGGCTCAGCTAGGCTTGGGACAAGGCAGAGGTCTCTGGTTTCCACCATCCCTGTAGAACTAGGGCCCTAGAACTAGGGCCGTGGCGTATGTGGCTGACAGGGATCAGAGCAGCTGGAGCAAGAACCCCAGTTGCTGTCTTGGCTCTACTCCTGTCTTTCCCTATGATGCAGGGCAAATCACTGCCCTGCCTTAGACCTCAGCTATCCCATCTGCAGAATGGGCATGCATGCTAAGTAGCTTCAGTTGTGTCCGACTCTTTGCAATCCTGTGGACCTTAGCCCACCAGGCTCCTCTGCCCATGGGATTTTCTAGGCAAGAATACTGGAGTGGGTTGCCATTTCTTCCTCCAGGGGATCTTTCTGACTCAGGGATGGAACCATCTCCTGCATTGGCATGCGAGTTCTTTGCCACTAGCGCCACCTGGGAAGCCCTGCAGAGTGGGAATAAGTCTCAATTCAAATACCTCTAGGGGTTGTGCTGAAGGTCAGATCCAAGGATTGGGTTTGATTGGATTGGATTCCCAATCCAATTTGAGTGGATTGGATTCCCTTGGAAGTTTAAGAAGGGTCTTTAAGAGGTTGCTCAAGACTCTCAGTCAAGGTCCCAGAGAAGCAGTGCTGCATATTAACTCCTTTCACAGGCTCAAAAACAGTGGCCCAGAAAAGTGGAGAGGCTTGACCAAGATTACACTAGTAGGTTTCTAAGTCCTGTGGCCTTGCCCTGGTCAACTTTGGGACCCTGCACAGGGCTGCTCTCCCCAGCCTAGGCACTTATGCTCTTTCCCGTCACTCCATCAGGGCTTTCTGAGCCATTTGTTTTTATTGTCTGTATGTTGGGTGGCCTGCAAGAGGGGCTGGCGTCTGCCTGTGAGTATAAAACTGACAAGAGGCACTGGCGGAGTGTGGAAACTGTCAGCAGAGCAGCCGCCTGTGAAATTAACATGATATCGAAAGCGTCAATGTTTATTTACTGGAAATATCTGGACAGGATGCAAAACAGGCCTGCAGCTGCTGCCTCAAGGGTGAGGATGAGGGTCACTTGGCTTGTCCCTTCTCGCCAGCTACCAGGCCCTGCTGGCAGAATCAGCTGACCCCCTCGTTGAAACTCCCATCCTCTTCTTGAATTGCTGAGGAGCACGCTTTCAGGGAGATGGTGTGGCCCTATTTAAGGTTATCCAAAAGTGATCTCTCTCCTGTTCCAGGATTCCAGAGATGGTGCAGTCTTGGATCTAGTGAATGAGGGTGGGTCCTTGTTCCCATAGCAGCCTGCCCTCAAGCCCCAGCTGATTGGGCCAGGTTGAGGTCACCTGACTATAATGCGGCCAATCACAGTGTGTCTCATGGGAATTTGAAATCGGGGCACAGAGATTAGGTTAGCAGCAGGGAACTGAGACTGGAGATTGTGTTGGCTCCAGGCAAGGGCTACCATCTTGGGGTGGGTGGTCAAGCTCAGCTAAGAGCACGCTGATGAGTGAGGGGACAGCTTGGTTACCGAGAAGGAGGAAGAGAAAAGAGCAGATATATGGAGGCCAACAGAGATGAGAGACCTAGCTCCTGGTAGAGATAGACACAGACACACGGTTTTCAGCTTAGAATAGGGAAGCCTCGCAGTTCATTGTGCATTTGTGTTTCTTCCCATTTCTCTGTAACCTGACATTCAAAGTATACTTTGGCGGGAAAGGGCCGAAATCTACTGAAACAGGCCTTAGGACAAGATTGAGCCTCGGACTTGACAAGAAACACACCCTCAGATAAAGTGTGGGATTAGCTAAGAAGGCGTGAAGGGGAGGTCAGTAGTCCACAGCATGTGGTAGCAAAGCTGCTAACTATTATAGTTATCGGGATCCAGACGTGGGGACCACTGAGAGCCAGGCTCAAGGGACCACGGAGGAAAGCAAAATCAAGAACACTCCCTCTAGCTTGCCTCTGCTTCTCTGGGCATTCTCTGTGTCTTGGACATATGGCTCCCGGTAGCTCCCAGGCTCACATTTCTGAGCCTCAACTCCAGAGAAAAACCAATATTGGCATTCTCTAGTTCTCAAATTCAAATATCCTAAGGAAGGGTTCTGATTAGCCACACCTGGGGCAATACCAAATTCTTGTCCAATCACACCAGCAAGGAGCTGTGGGTTGGGTGCAGATTGGCCCAGCTTGTGTTGATACTCCCTGCTAAACTGGGCCATATCCAGGGGATGGATCCACAAGAAGACAGCAGTTCCTAGTCACATCACATGATTGGGGGTGTAGGCACCTCACACAAAGCAGACAAAACAATTGAAATCCACTCCATTCTTTGAGCACAGAAATCTGAGGCATCAGTGTTAGCAGAGGGGTCCTCCCATGGGCCTCGGTTCTTGGTAAGGACACAAAGAAGAATCTGAGGTCTTACCTGTTGCAGGAAAGTTTACTGAAGACAAGGAAAGAAAGAACAGAGAGAACACTTCAAGAGAGAGAGGGGCCAGGCCAGGGGAGAAAATGGCCCTGAAGGGCTGGGGTATAGAGTTTTTAAGGCAAGGTCATTTTCATAATCCAGGGAGTCATTGATTGACAACAGCAGGTTGTATAACAAGATGCTCTACTGTGCATGTCCTTCCCATAATTCAGTCTCAGATGTATGTATTCGTGTAATATCTATGAGCAGTTAATGAGTCGAGTGGCCACCAAAGGTTACTTTAGTACACGATAGTATGAAGTATGAGCATGTGCTATAGGGAAAGTCCTGCCAGTCGGCCAGTGGGGAATTCTTGTAGCACCCTAGCTATTTTGGAGTACTGATGGGGGCACATTTGGGGCAAGGCTGGTAAGTTCCTTGGTGGGATTAGGTGGCCATTGGCCATTGGATGTTTAGCTGAAGGGGACACCTCTCACTGCTGTCTTCTAACTTCCTGCCTAACATCAGGCCTGCTCCCATCACCTACTTCTCTCCAGAGGACACAGGTTGGCATCTACTGATGACAACTGTGCAGTGTGGGACTGAAAGCCTTTTTCTACTTTCCTTTTTGCCACATGGAAGTTTTCATTGCACTTAAGCTGACTTCCACACCCTCCCCCCACCATGATGACATGTCAGGAGCATGGATAGGTGGTAAATTACCATTCAGCCAAGCGTTCCCAACTTGACTGGTGACAAGAATCAGCAGAGCACCATCCCAGACATTTGGATTCAGAATGGCTTGACTGGGTCTGGGAGTCAGAATTCTGACTTTGTTTTATCTGGAGGATGACTTGGGAATCACTGATTTAGGCCATGCAGGGTAAACATCTCACCTCGTCTAAAATGAGATCAAAGTAGAGGGATAGATGACACCACGGTGTGGACCCGCCCTGGGAAGTCTTGTAAGTGGCGGTCTGCATGCTGGTTGCACATGAGAATCCCCTGGGGAACTCGAGAATCCTACTACTCAGGCAGCACCCAGACCAACGAAGTCAGGATCTTTGAGAGTAGGAAGTGTTTATTCTTTTCTTCTTCTTTTTTTTTTTTAGTATTTATTTATTTATTTGGCTGTGTTGGGTCTTAGTTGTGGCTCATGGGATTTTCACTTCAGCGTACAGTCTTCTCTCCAGCTGGAGGTGGGCTCCAGAGCACATGGATATAGTTGCCCCTGCGGAACATGGGACCTTAGTTCCACTGCCAGGGATTGAACACGTGTCTCCTGCATTGGAAGGCAAATTCTTAACCACTGGGCCACCGAGGAAGTCCCTGAGAGAGGGAATTAAATAGCAGTTTAGTTGCTTTTAGTTTTTAAAGGTCCCCTGGTGATTTCAGTGTGCAGCCCGGGTTGAGAATCACACTGATCTAGAGAAAGTCACCATTTCACTGCACTCACACTCTTACCTACAGACCCCACTCTGCCCATAGCCTAAAAGAGGTGGCTTTCCCTATCTTCTGGCCCCGCCTCAGCTGATTGGACCAACGGTGGGCACTGTATGTAATCCTGGCCCATCATAGTTTCTCTTGGGAATTTAGAATTGAACGCAAAGGCTGAGTGAGTGGCCGTGGAGAGCTGAGGTTGCCCTCTTAAGGGAGCTGTGCTCAGTCAGACACCCCCTGGTTGGGCAGCAGAGCAAGGAATAGGTGCCCTGAGCCACTGTGCAGTCTGAGCCTGAGCCAAGAGGAGAGAGAAGTGGTTTCCTGTGATGAATTTCCCTGACGGCAACTCCCTTATCAGACTCCCTTATGGCAATCCTGACGGCACCCCCCTTGTTAAAGAACATCTTTAAACGGACTTCTGTTCATTGCACTCAAACTGGATACCCCAGCCCAAGAGCCCTCCACCCCCTTGCAGCCTCCACAGATCCACCCTGGAGGCCCAGGGAAGGGCAGCAGCCGGCACCTACTGGGCACACGCCACAAGCAGGCACTTTCCGCGGGTCTTGTCTCCAAGCTTCCCAGCACCCCTGTAAAGTGGGAATGATTATCACTGTTCTAAGGAGAAGTGCGGTGTTGTGCCCCAGGCTGCCTGACTGATCAGTGTGGAGAGGAGACATAAAACTGGGTGTGCCAAACCACTTCCAATGCATCTCACCAGAAGCCAGTTATGCAGAGCAGGGCAGAGTGGAGGTCCTGCTGCAATAGGGAGTGGGGGGCTGCTGCTTGCCCTCCCCCAGGGCAGGGACAAAGCATGAGAGGAGTGGGGCTGACCGTTTGAAGACAGTCCCCCTGGGGCTCAGGCCCTGAGTTACTGGGGGAGACCTGAGGCCCAGGGAGGCACGCAGGACACTCACGGCAGCCGAAGCTAGGACCACGCTCACCACCACTGTCGCTGTTCACACACAGGCTGCAGAGCGCTTTGTGAACCAGCTCACTCCTACCCCATCCCGTGTGAGTCCTCATAATGCCTGGTCCTTGTTGCTCTGATCACAATTTAAAAACATGTATTATTTGAGTGATTGGCTGGCTGGAATCTGCTCCCCTATCAGATTCTAAGCTGGGCAGGAACTTTCCTCTGAACACATTCCTAGTGCCTAGCCCAGTGCCTGGTGAGAGGAGGTGCTCAAAGAATATGCTGAGAATGAGGAAGAGAGAGAGTGCTCAGCAGCAAGAATTATGACTCCATTTTCTAGATGGGGTGTGTGAAACCCAGAGAGGGGAAACCAAGTGGTTAGGATCAGACAGGAAGCAATGAATGGCTAAGCTGGGCGAAGATCTGACCCAGAGCAGGGAGAGAGGCCCAAGAAGACACAGCAGAAGTGAGATTTCAGAATGGCTGTAGGCATGAACAATCCTGGACAAATGAGTGTGGGACAGATGCCGAGAAGGGCCCCATGGGACTCCTGGGCACGAGACCTTTTTGTCTCCCATTCTTTGTAGGCAAGACTCCAGCAGCTTCCATGACCTCTGAGTTCCAAAGGGAAGAGCAATTGCTAATCAAGTGAGGAGCAGCAACGAAACCACCTGAAGCAGAGGCTCCTCAACATTAGGACCCTTGTTGTTGGTGGTCAGTTGCTCAGTCGTGTCCGACTCTTTGTGACCCCATGGACTGCAGCATGCCAGGCTTCCCTGTCCTTCACTATCTCCCAGAGTTTGCGCAAACTCATGTCCATTGAGTCAGTGATGCCATCCAACCATCTCATCCTCTGTTGCCCCTTCTCCTCCTCCTCTGAATCTTGCCCAGCATCAGGGTCTTTTCCATTGAGTTGGTCCTTCACATCAGGGGCCAAAGAATTGCAACTTCAGCCTCAGCATCAGTCCTTCCAATGAATATTCAGGACTGATTTTCTTTGGGATTGATTGGTTTGATCTCCTTGCAGTCCAAGGGACTCTCAAGAGTCTTCTCCAGCAACACAGTTCAAAAGCATCAATTCTTTGGTGCTCAGCCTTCTTTATGGTCCAACTCTCACATCCATATGTGACTACTGGAAAACCTGGGACCCTGCACACACTCTAGTCCTGTTAGCAACCCCACCCTATTGAAACTGCAGAAGAAAGAAGAATGCAAGACTCTTACTGCCTTGATCCTTATCACATACTCCTGCTTGACTATATAACTTTTCCTGACTCACCAAGGAGAGGAGCACAGGTCTTGCGGTGTGAGTCTACTGTATTCCCCCTTTGCCTGTCAAAGTAACAAAGCCACTTTTTCCTTCTCCTCCATAATCTGTCTCCGTATTCCTGTTTGGCATCGGTGCACAGAGAGCCAAGATTTTGGCAACAAGATATAAAAGTGATGGTGGGGTCCTGAGTGAAGCCCCTTCCTTTGACAGAGACCTCCCTGATGGGGAACCACCCCTTCCAGCAGGTGGAATGAGCAGCTCTCTTGGCAGCTCTCTCCAAGGCTGAGAACCACAGGCCTGACCCAGAGCGAGCAGGAGGTGGGCCACAGGCTTTCTGAAAGGCCTGCAAAACCTCACTAAAAGGCCCATTAGAAAACGTGCTTTTTTTGTTTTTAATGTGGATCATTTTTAAAGTCTTTATTGAATTTGTTACAATATTGCTTCTGTTTTTTAATGCTTTTGGGGTTTTTGGCTGCATGTGATATCTAAGCTCCTCAGTTCAGTTCAGTCGCTCAGTCGTGTCCGGCTCTTCGCGACCCCATGAATCACAGCACGCCAGGCCTCCTTGTCCATCACCATCTCCCGGAGTTCACTCAAACTCATGTGCATCGAGTCAGTGATGCCATCCAGCCATCTCATGCTCTGTCGTCCCCTTCTCCTCCTGCCCCCAATCCCTCCCAGCATCAGGGTCTTTTCCAATGAGTCAACTCTTTGCATGAGGTGGCCAAAGTATTGGAGTTTCAGCTTCAGCATCAGTCCTTCCAATGAACACNTATTTAAATTTTTCTTAGTAAAATTTAACATATTTTGTGCAGTTATTAACCAATTTGATTTTTCATTTTATGAATTGCCTCTTTAAGTCTTTTACTATTTTCTATTGAAGTGTAGCTGTTACTTTACTGTTTTGAAAGAATGTTTTAGGTATTATGGATAGTTGCTTTCTCATGTATGCTGAAAATATTCCTTCACTTTGTTTTTAACTTTCTTCGTGGATTAAAATGCTTATTATCTTCAATGGATACTAAAACTATTAGATAAAATTTTAATGAGGAACAGAATATTTGCATGATTTCAAAATATTTTGCCACAAATTACAAAAAGAATAGTAGTAAATTTACAGTGGAGAAAGTTGGCAGGTAGTACCTTAACCAAGGGGTGAAAATTAGTATCAGTAATAATGAGATATTATGGTCCTCCTGATTTAAGGCACTAAGAGAGACATAATATCATTTATGTAATTCTCTTGCCAAACACAAAATTTGAATTTAACCTGGAGAAAACATGAGGCAAACTAAAATTGAAGCACATTCTATAAAACAATTAGCCTCTAGCATTCAAAAATATCTATAGAGGCATGAAAGCTAAATATATTACATTCCACTGGATTTAATTAAGTACCAGAAAAAAATGCTATTAATGACATTTATTAAGACAATT
The DNA here is from genome assembly GCA_006410875.1 of Neotragus pygmaeus. NCBI lineage: Eukaryota > Metazoa > Chordata > Mammalia > Artiodactyla > Bovidae > Neotragus > Neotragus pygmaeus. The sequence continues at coordinate 850,676 of SJYV01030848.1, forward strand.
AGCAAGATTTGAATGTGGAATGTAGATTGTATAATAAAAGTATATCAATAGTAAGTTTTCTGATTTTGATAATTGAATTGTGGTTGTGAAGATAATGGTTATACTGAGGAAGATATACTGAAGTAGTCAGGGATGAAGGCACCTGTTCTCAAGTGATTCAAAATGATATGTATAGGGAGGTATGTATCTGTGTGTGTGTGTGAGAGAGAGAGAGAGAGGGAGAGAATAATGAAAATGCAGCACCGTGTTAATAATTGATGAATGTGGGTGAAGGTTAAGTGTGACTTTCTTTGTATTCCTGTAGTTTCTCTTTAGGTTAGAAATTATTTCAAAATAAACCATTAAAAATTCTTCCCTGCACAAAAATATATATATGAAATTTTATCAAGGCTTTTAAAAAAATAATTTTTGACTTGTGTGCCATGCTTGAAAAAACCTTCTTTATATCAAGATTGTAAGTATAGTCACTGATATTTTCTTTCTATGGTTTTATTTATTTATGTTGAAATTTTCCATCTATCTGGAATTTTGGTGTGAGAACAAGAAAATAATTCAGGTTTTTTTTCTCCCAGATGTATAACCAATTTTCCCCACAACATATATTGAATAACTAATCTTTCCTCACTAGTATCAAAGGATATGCTTATCATGTACCTATTGTATACGTGTATATATATATGTAAATATAATACATATTATGAGACTTCCCGGGTTGTGCTAGTGGTAAGGAACCCTCCTGCCAATGTAGGAGACTTAAGAGACGCAGGTTTGATCCCTGGGTTGAGAAGATCCCCTAGAGGAGGGCATGACAACCCACTCCAGTATTCTTGCCTGAAAAACCCAAGGACAGAGAAACCTAGCAGGCTACAGTCCCTAGGGTCACAAAGAGTCAGATATGACTGAAGCAACGTAGTGCACAAACAATATATATATATTTAGTCCATCAGTTCAGTTCAGTTGCTCAGTCATGTCCGACTCTTTGAGACCTCATGAATTGCAGCACGCCAGGCCTCCCTGTCCATCACCAACTCCTGGAGTTCACTCAAACTTGCGTCCATCGAGTCAGTGATGCCATCCAGCCATCTCATCCTCTGTCATCCTCTTCTCTTTCTGCCCCCAATCCCTCTCAGCATCAGAGTCTTTTCAAATGAGTCAGCTCTTCGCATGAGGTAGCCAAAATATTGGAGTTTCAGCCTCAGCATCAGTCTTTCCAATGAATACCCAGGACTGGTCTCCTTTAGGATGGACTGGTTGGGTCTCCTTGCAGTCCAAGGGACTCTCAAGAGTCTTCTCCAACACCACAGTTCAAAAGCATAAATTTTTCGGCTCTCAGCTTTCTTCACAGTCCAATGCTCACATCCATACATGACCACTGGAAAAACAAAAGCCTTGACTAGATGGACCTTTGNCAGTCCAAGGGACTCTCAAGAGTCTTCTCCAACACCACAGTTCAAAAGCATCAATTCTTCAGTGCTCAGCTTTCTTCACAGTCCAACTCTCACATCCATACATGACCACTGGAAAAACAAGAGCCTTGACTAGATGGACCTTTGTTGGCAAAGTAATATATCTGCTTTTCAATATGCTATCTAGATTGGTCATAACTTTCCTTACAAGGAGTAAGCATCTTTTAATTTCATGGCTGCAATCACCATCTGCAGTGATTTTGGAGCCCCCCAAAATAAAGTCTGACACTGTTTCCCCATCTATTTGCCATGAAGTGATGGGACCAGATGCCATGATCTTAGTTTTCTGAATATTGAGCTTTAAGCCAACTTTTTCACTCTCTCTCACTTTCATCAAGAGGCTTTTTAGTTCTTCTTCACTTTCTGCTATAAGGGTGGTGTCATCTGCATATCTGAGGTGATTGATATTTCTCCCGGCAATCTTGATTCCAGCTAAGCTCCCCAACCCGGGATCAAACCCACAACCTCTGCATTGGAAGGTGAAGTCTTAATCACTGGACCACCAGGGAAGTACCTATCCTTGCTTTCAATGTTCCTAAACAGAAAAAAAGAGGGATAGAGTTGAGCTTGTCTATACAATAGGGAAAGACAGCTTTGATTGGTTGTCACCACGGGCTCTTAATTCCTATTCTGATGGAACAAGTCTCCCACTTGGGCAGGGCACCCAGTTTTGGAATGGATCTGGCTGTGTGTCAGGGACAAGCCCTGCATAGCTCACCACCTGTGAGTCTCCCAGTCCACCGCCCCATGCTTGTTCTGAATGTCCTGAATGAAGCATGGGGGCTGGAAGCTGAGTGGAGAAGGTACCAATATATAATGGGGAGTCCATAAGAATAATAACAGTAGAAGCAAACACTGATTGGTCACTTGCTCCATGCCAGACACCATTTGAAGTGCTTTGCAGGCATGATCTAATTCAATCTTCACAAGTTACATGGGCAACCTGCCCAGAGGCAAACAGCTGGTATGTGGCAGAGCCAAGATTTAAACCCAGGTCGTCTGGCTCCAGATTGCACGCTCTTAACATCCTACACTTGCCACTGTGACCAGCCTTCACCTCTTGGTATGCTTTGTGTTTCAATGTGATTCAAATATCCAAGGTATGATTTTGCCTAATCCTAGTGCTGGCAGGCCCTTAGGCCAGGGCACTGATTCAGAACTGGGGATTCAGCAATGGTGATGAGGAAAGGACTGCTTGGGGAAGTAACCTATACCATGCGCCGAAGGTTGCCAGGAAAAAAAAAGTGGGCGTTTGTGTGTTTGTGTGTGTGTGCGCGCGCTTGCACGCGCCTGCATGCGCGCATACATGATTAGGGAAGGGTGGGGTTCAGGGAGCTTCTTAAGCAGTGGGAAGAACATCTGGGGAGGTCTGGAGGGGAAGGAACTTGGGCATTTCAGGAAAAGGAGGTCAATGCAAGCTCTTGGGAACCCTCTGGAGCGTGGAAACCATACTGGGTCCTAAAAGCTCCACCAGAGACTTTGAGCCAGGTCCCTTCACAAACCTCCCGCGCTGGGTCCCACAAGGCACTTCTGGCCAGGATGCTGGCCTGCCGTTCCCATCCGGTGGACCGCCACCACTGCGATTTCTCTTGGGCTCAGTATCTGGGTGCCTCTGAGGAACCCCTACTATTCCTGCCCTCAGCCCAGTCGTGCCTTCTAACCCTGTAAGAAGAGGGTCCGGGGACAAAGGTCCGAAGTGGGGGGTGGGGATAAAGCGAGGGTCCCTTGGCCAAGCTCCTCGCGGCCGGCCCCTCCCAGTCCTAAGCTGGTCGCCTAGGAGACAGTTCCAGGTGCGCTCTCATTGGCCAGCGCGCTCTGAGGGTGGGAGCGAGGCTCTGGGCTGCTTTCAGCACGTGCGTGCGCGGGCTCACGTGTGTGTGCAGGGTGCAGGAGCCTTGAGCACCGAGCGGCTCTGGGTGCCCTGTGATCCCAGGAAGGAGGGAAGCGGCGGGAGGCGGGGCGTGGACCCTTGGGAGGACCCAGATGGTCAGAGCTTGGTTGGTGGAGGCTTAGCCAGGGTGCACCTGTGAGCTGCGGGAGGGGGCTGTCCTGTAGATCTGTGCTTTCCGTGAGAGGAGCCAGTGTGGTGTACAATGTGAACAGCTACTATCTGTACCAGAGTGTACACTGAGGGTGTCTGCTTGCTTCAGGGGAAAGGCTTGAGTGTGGACACAGAAACTGCTGCCTGTGTAGGAGAGTGTATGGGTCTGTATAAATGTGAGCTCTGCCGTGTGCACGTGTGCCCACTGGAGTGCGTGTGTGTGTGCGTGTGTGCGTGCACGTGTGTAGCAGAGAAGTGTGCATCTCCCATACCTCACATCTTTCCTCCATAGGCTCTGAGACTTCGTGTCACTCTCATACTCTAGCGCCCACCATCGCTCCCCACTGCCCCGTGGCACCCTACAGAACACCCACCTCAGCTTCCCCAACCCCGCACACTCAAGTCTGCCCTCCCTCCCCCAGGAACACGGAGAGTCACCAGGATAAGGGGTTCTGTCCCTGGTGCAGGGAAGGCTTCACGGGCAGCTGTGAAGTGTTCAAAGCAGATTTTTCTAAAACCAAGCCATGGGGGCCTGGAGCTGAGGGCCTTGGGACCCTCGAAAAGCTGGGACCTGCCTTTTCTCTTCCCCGCTTGCTCTCTTTACAGGAATGGTAACCTTCCCTTACGTCCCCACTGCCTGGGGGGACTCCGGACTCCACAGCTGTGGGGTGTTTACAGGTGTTATTCCTCAGCCACCTCCCTGCCCCATCCTCCCCTGCCTGCCACTTTCCTCTTTGGGGAGGAGGGCTGGGAGCCAGCTAGGACCTGGGAGCCCATCATGGCCTCTTCAGCCCTCTGCCTCACCTCAGAACAACCTCCCATCTAGCCCACCCTTCCAGCTGTCCTTTCTACCTCTGGGCAACTGCAGGAGCCCATCAACCTTGCCATGTCCCTATCCCTCCCAGCTGCCCTGCAGGACAAAGGAAACAGCTGTTCTCCTGGCTCCTGGCCAGCCAGGTGCCAGCCAGTGGCCGAGCAGGCAGCCCTGCCTGGCACTTCGGGTGGCAGAGACTTCCGCCAGTCCTTCTCTGGTCCGCCTAGACTCTCTGGCAGAGGGTCTTGTCCCACTCCTCCTGGGCTGTCCTGCCTAGACGAGCTCTGGGGGCCCATCTGGTCCAACCCTAGCTGTGCAGAGAGAGTAAGGTGACGCAGAGGGACAGGGGTGCACCCCAAGTGGCAAGAGACCGGTAGGCTCCCCAAGGAGGACTTAAGGTGATCTCTAGAGAATGTGGGGGGAACGGGCGCTCTGACGGCTGAGCCTCTGGGGCTTTGGCGGTCCCAGCTCCAGACTGAGAGGCACCTGAGGAAGGCTGGGGGGACTGGATAAGCGGGCCTGAGGTGGCCAGTGTCGGGGTAAGTGGAGGGGCCGGCAGGCCCCATGGGCCTCTGTTCCAGGTGACTGCGCAGTCGGTATGGCGCATGGCCAGGGGGATTTATGGGCCCAGGCGCAGGGCTAGGCAGTAAATGTCGTTGTGCTAGAGGGCTGTAACTCTGCTTCGCCTCAGCAGCAGTGTGGGGGCAGGGAAGTGAGACAGGGGACATCGCTGAGTTCTGGGGGGAACCCTGAAGCTGGAAAGGAGTGGGGAGACCCAGCTGGTATTGTCTTCTCTCAGGCACTTGGGGGGGTCAGCCCAGGGACTGGTATAAGGTCACACCAAGCAGTGTCTTGCCCTCCTGGTGCTGGGCACGGGGCAGAGCCCAGCAGACAGACACACAGAAAGCCTCACTCTAACCCGGCTCCATGCTGCCCGGGGCAGCCGCACACCCCTTCCCAGCTGGGGCTGCTCCCTGTGCCCTTGGCGTAACCCGAAAGAGGCTCCAGTGCTGGCAGGCGATGGAAAGGAGAGGGTTTACTGTGCCTGTGTCTCTCCTCTTTACGACGCTGTATTTTTTTTAATGAGCTATGTAAATCTCTGCTGGTTAGAGAACAAAGTTAGGGCCTCCAGCTGCCCCCCTCCTCTGCGGCTGGCTGCCCCTGGGGCCAGCCTGACCTTGTGCTTCCCATGGGAAAGCTTTCTGGATGTGACAGTGGTTGCCACCCTCCAGTTCAGCTGAGTCAGAGCTGGTGCTACTACTGACTCATTTTGTGACCTTGGACCTGTCACTCCCCATCTCGGAACCTCAGTTTGCTCATCTGCAAAATGGGAGCACACACTGTGCCTTGTGAGGTGCCACGTCTTAGCTGTGCAACTCTGCAAAATGGCTAAGCCTCTCTGAGACTCGTATTTCTCATCATCAAACAGGGAGACGGTCATGCTGATTACTGCTCTGGGCTCAGCTCCACTCACACTAGGAGTGGAGGGCCATTGAGAGGGTCAGCAGTCCTCTCACCTGCCTGGCTTTCTCTTTCCTCTGCTTCCAGCTTTATCTCCAGCTTCTTGCCCCTCCTCTGTTCTCCGGAGCACCCTGTCACTCCATCCCCAGGACTGGCTGTCTCCATGGTGGTGTGTCTCAGCCCAGACAGAGTGAGGGGTTTGAACAGGGTGGAGCTGGTGGGAGGGACAGGGAGGGAACAGCCAAGCTCTGTTCCTGCTGGGGTCATGTCCAGGGCATGACTTGGCACAGGGGTTGGGGTGTGAAGGAACTGGGAGAGGAGGGTCCTGGGGCTGAGACCCTGGGGCATCTCTCAGTCTCCATGGCCCTCAAGTCCACAGCCTAGCCTTCCCAGACCCAGAAATCACCTGGCCTGGGCTGGAGTATAGAATGAACCATAATGGGGTTATGAAGAGTCTGTAAATCCCTTTAAAGGCTAAGCAATCAGTTCCCTGAGTCAGTCAGAGCCAGGGCTTAGATACATGGCCACTGATCTCAGACCCCTGCCCCATAGTCCCCAGTTGCCTGGCAGGTACCCGGACCAAAATGCTGGGTCCTTAGAACAGGCTGCTGGGCCTTGTGTATCATGCTCTGATCTCAGGAGCCCACAGAGACGTCTGGTTGACTGGGAGCCAGGAGGCAGAACTGATCAGCAGAAGCTTTGATCGTGACCCCCACCCATGTACTCATGCACCTGTGCCAAAGCCCACTCTCCCTCACCAAATCATTCCCATCCCACAAAGGAAAGGGGCTGGAGGAGGTGATGGGACTGTACCCACTTCACAGATGAGAAGCCTGAGTCTAGAGTGGCTCAAAGTACAGACCTGCTTTCTTTTGCCATGAAGTACTTGTGCCCTGAGTACGAATCCTGGCTTTGTCACCTACCTGGTGGTAAACCCCAGGACCGCTTTTCTTCCCTGAGCCTCAGTGCTCTCATCCAAAAGGCAGCACCCGGGCACATCCTTGTGAAAGGATAAAATAAGAAATGTGGATGAAGTGTCTGACCTGGTGCCTGGCACAGGCCTTGAGAACAACAGCTCTTACTATGGTTGCTGTATTACCACTGGTGTCCCTGCCACCTGCTTCTGTTTGAAAGGACAATGCACCAGGGCAGCAAACTTAGGCTCGAGTCCTGGGTCTTACTTATCAGCTGTGAATCCATCAATAGGTCTGTAGCCGTCACTAAGGCCCCTGTGCTCAATTGCTTCAGTCGTGTCCGGCTCTTTGTGATCATATGGACTGTAGCACACCAAGCTCCTCTGTCCATGGGATTCTCCATAGACACCAGAGTGGGTTGCCAAGCCCTCTTCCAGGAGATCTTCCCGATCCAGTGATCAAACCTGTGTCTCCTGCCTTACAGGCATATTCTTTACTGCTGAGCTACCAGGGAAGCCCCCTAAGTCCCCTGCTCCTGGGTAAACTTGTAGAGAGATCTGTGCACCAGTGAGCGGTTCCTGAAAGAGAAAAGGCACCTTTTCCCATGGAGGCTCCTGGGGAGGATGACTTCCATCGGTGGCTACATCGACCCCCCTCGCATCCAGCATGCCATTTCACCATTTGACTTTGCAGCACCTCCCACCCCTGAATCTAGGCCTTAACCAATGGAATACAGTAAAGGTGAAGCTGTGGGACTTCTGGCCTAGGCTTCAAGAGACCTGGCATCTTCCATTTAGGCCTCCTGGAGCACTGAGCTACCATAAGGAAGCCCGGCGAGCCTACTGGAGAGATCGTGTGGAAAGAGAGAAGCCTGCCAGCCTCCGGGCCTCCTAGCCTCCCCAGCTGAGACAACAGACATGGGCAGAAACCACCCTGGATCTTTCAGCCCCAGTCGGGGTTTCCTAGCTAACACCAGGCAGAGCAGAGATGAGCCGTCCTGACCAAACCTGCCCAGCGTATGAAGCTGGGAACAAATGAATGGTTGCTTAGTTTTGGAGAGCAACAACAGAAAACTGATACAGCCCTAGTGCTGTCTGTACGGTCTTTACCCAGACTCGGTCTGGATGGGTGGAGCTCTCTGGCCTCAGTTGATTGGACAGGAGATGAGCCCCTGACTCAGAGGCCGCTGAGGCATTGGCTGGCCGTTGACCAATCAGATTTTTTTCCTCTGGAGCCAATGAATGAAGAGATCAGAGATCCTAGCAAGGAAGATTACGAAGGCAGCTGAAGCTGGGTTTTGGAATGGGAGCTGAGGATGACTTTCAGCCCTTTGCAGGCTATCATGTCATCAGGGGACATCAAATGGGGGAGAGCTGCAGGAAAGCTGATAGGCCGTGGAAGCAGGTTCTGTGAAGGGCCCAATAAATCACTTCACTCCAGTTGGTCTGCTCTGACCTTGCTCCTGGGACCTCACGACCCATGACTTTAGGCTGTGAGTTCAAGCCTCAAGGTCCCCTGGGACTCTCTAATAGCTGCCCAGGGTCTATACTGCTCCTCTGGCCACTCTTGTTCTATCCTGGGCAGTCAGGGGTGAGAGCTTAGAGTCTGCTACCACCCTCCTCACATGGGGCCCTAAGCCTCCAGCGGCAAATCAGAGGATATGACCAGGTTTGGTTTCTAGCCCAACCCCACTGGAGTTCCAGCTCTTTGGAATCCCCATCGTGTTCCCCACACAGTAGATCAACCACCACGTCTCTGCCTGTCCATAATGACATCATGCTGATAAAAGTGGTCACTACTGTACACCACACAAGTGCCACACCTGAGATGGTGTTTGAACCAAGGTCTGCCTGACTCCAAAGTCCATGCCACAACATCACTCTGCTGCATGATTCTAGGCAGGTTATTTTCCATCTCTGAGGGGTACACTGGGGTCAGGACTGGGGGCCCATAGCGTTTGCTGCTCCCTTGAATACTCACCCTGCTCAATGCTATCCTTGGCCCAGTCCACTTGCCTGTCCAAGGGGAGGCTCCCAGTCTTACCACCCCTTCTCTTTATGGTATGCTGCTCTTGCTGGAAGCTGTCTCTGGTCTTGGTTTTCTGGGAAGCAGACTAAACTCTCAGGATTTAGTATCTTGCCTTTTCCCCAGTAGCTTGGACCCCGGGTGAAACTTGAGCAGAGCAGCAAGTATCCTATAGGACTTGATGAGAAAGGACACTCTGAGCCCACAACCCCACTGGGTCTGAGGAGTGGTATCCATTCCTACTCTTTTTCTGTCGGAGGCTGTCAGGTCATGGAGAAAGTAACCCCCCTCCAGCCTGACATTCCATGCTATTCCACCTTAAATCTCAGGATTTTCAGCAGTTGAGTTCAGTCTTCTTTAGGTGAAGGTCCCACGGCTAGGAAAGGGCCACAGCTAAACCTAGGTTGCCGAGCTCCCAGCGTGGACTTTTTACCAGTGTCCAGGTTCCTTTGCTTGAGCCATCCCAGTCCCTCGACCCAGCGTGCTCACATTCCCCTGAACTGACTCTCTCCCCCATCTGAAAACAACCTCACAATTTTCCCATGTCCTGAATTTCCTCAGGGGTCTAGTTCCTTCCCAATAGCCAAGACATTGGCCCTGCTTTTACCAGAATGTTGTGAGGCCCCAGGGATCCTGGATCCCCAGATGGGTTAACTAACAATCCCCTGGGTGCCTTCTGCGTGAGGACAGTGTCCACCAGGGAATCAGGGTTGGGGTGACGGAGAGCCTATACCCTGGTCTCTCTCTGGAGATGGATAGGGCTCCTGGGTTCTTGAGCCTCATGTGAGACCACTGGCCTCTTGCTGCATACACGCTGCCCACCATGTTCAACGACTCCTCTCCTTCCCCTTGGCCTCCCCGACGTTGTGTCCTGCCAGATGGGGGTCGCCAGGCCTGGTCCTGAGGAGCCCTGAGCCAGGCTTAGAAGTCTGCAGCTCTAGAACTTCCAGCGCTGGTCCTGTTACTGAGAAGCTGTGTGACTTTGGCTAAGCTTCCACTTTCTCTGGTCCTGGCTCATCAGCAGAGTTGGACTCAACAGTAATGATCATCCCCACCACTGGCAGTGGGTTTACTGAGTGCCAGGCACTACATAGGTGGCGCTAGTGGTAAAGAACCAACCAGCCAGTGCAGGAGATGCAGGAGACCCAGGTTTGATCCCTAGGTTGGGAAGATCCCCTGGAGGAGGGCAAGGCAACCCACTCCAGTATTCGTGCCTGGAGATTTCCCAAGGACAAATGAGCCTGGCAGGCTAGAGCCCATGGAGTCCCAAAGAGTTGGACGTGACTGAAGCGACCCACCACAGCACAGGCACTACATCACTCAACAAATACACCTATGCGCCCTCATTTCACCTCCTAACAGCCTGCATAAGATTGTCTTTATGCTACAGACGAGAAGACCAAGAGGCTCAGAGGGGTTAATCCAAACAGCTAGTAAGTGCTAGAACAGGACCTCAAACTCAGATCTGACCTCAAACCTCAGAGTCTTATCACCACTAGTCTAGGCTGCCCCAGGTTCCCCAAGGACCAGCCACCTTTTCTGCACCAACATCCTAGGATCCTATAGAGAGAGAGGATCTTATTTCTTCTCAGGAATAAAACAACAGTTCAGAAAGCTTGAGGCTTCACCAGAGCCAGGGACAGTCTATGGTTGGGAGATGTGGACAGTGTACAAAGGCCACACCAGCTGGGAGCCTGGAGCAGAGCTGGCTCTTGAGAATGTCTGTAAATTGAATGAATGAGTGACTGACAGTTGACTCCATGCCAGACTCTGCTCACCCTGCCATCCCACCAGAGGCTTGGTTTAGAAGTTGGTAGGCATGCCGTTGGGCTTCCCTGGTGGCTCAGATGATAAAGAATCTGCCCGCAATGCAGGAGACCTGGGTCCAATCCCTGGGTTGGGAAGATGCCCTGGAGAAGGGAATGACTACCCCCTCCAGTATTCTTGCCTGGAGAATCCCATGGACAGAGGAGCCTGGTGGGCCCCAGTCCATGGGGTCGTAAAGAGTCGGACACGGCTGAGCAACTTTCACTTTCACTTTCCCCAGGCATGCTGCTACCTCATTCATGCCAGCTTGGGTGGGGGGTGTGAAGCCAGGAGGAGCTCTGACTGGAGGAGCTGCATTCTAGAAGTGTCTTGTTGTCGAAGGCTGACTTGTCTATTGCTTCCCCTCACCCCCAAGTTCAGCTAAGCCTGTGCCTATGGGTTCCTGCATCGCTGGATTCTCCCCTAGTCCGAGGGTTTATCGGCAGCAAGGTCGCCCTGGGCCTACTGTGGGACGGAATCCAAGGCGTACCCGAGGAGAAAGGGGAAACTTGGAGGGGTGAAGGCAATCATCTCTGAACCTGGGGCCCCTCCCTGTCCAACAGAGGTGGGGGGGTGAGCACGTGGTCTGCGGGAGGAGCTACTGGCTCTTCACACTTCTGTCTCCAAGAACATCCCTTTCCAGGGTTGCGTTTGGAGCACCTCGGTTTGGTGCGAATGAACGGGGAGCTCCTGACTCTCCTGGTCAGCTCACAGGCAGGTGGGTCCCAGTCCCTAACTGGGAACCCTTCAGAGCCCAGGGTAAGCTCAGAGTAAAGCCTGGTGGAAGATGAGGCGAGACTTGGGTGGTGACCTGGTCCAGGCAGTCCTCAGGACAGCCCTGGAACTGCCTTCTCCAGCCTCCAGACTGGGTGCTCTGCACGGGAGGTGGCAGAAGCAGGCATTTGATGAGTGCTTATGGAAAGAAGGCTTGGAAAGAGATGGTGTTCCCCGTCCCTGGACAGGTCCAGCTCAGCTGCAAGGGGCTTCTGCCTGGGGGAACCCAACACCAGAGTGGGTGGAAGTGATGATGCTCATGGGCTTAGGACTCCCCTGGGGGTCTAGAGCCCCGGCCATCCAGGCTAAGCGTGTGGTCACCGCTGGGCAGCTGTCCGGGGCAAATCCTCTGGGAGTCCATGTAGGTGGCCCACCCCTGGCATGCCCCCAACCCTGACCCCATGGAGATCGCTTAGAAGCCCTGCCCCCCACGGTGAGATAATAATGACCATAATGAGAACAGTCACCCACACATGTGCACAGCGCTTTACAGGTTACAAAGTGTTTCACATACATCATCTCATCAATTCCTCACAACAGCCCTGTGAGGTAGGCAGGGCGGGGAGTAGCGTTTCCATTTATACAGATGTGGCAGCTGAGGCCCAGAGAGGGTTGATGACCTGTTCGAGGCCACACAGCAAGTTGGCAATACAGCTGGGACCAGAGTTAGACCTCAGTGCCCGGCTCCCTCCACTGACTGTGCTCTCCTCCAGAGGACCCCAGCCCCTGTCCAGAGTCTCAGCCACACCCGCGCCAGGCCCCCCTGCCCCCTGGCAGTGGTGCTGCCTGGCAGCTCAGCAGACAGGCCCTCGTCCCCACTGGGCAGCCCTGCGCCCTCCAACCGCTCTCTGCAAACAGCCAGCCCAGAGCTGGGCCCAGACCCACCACCCAATCTGCTCCTGGTGACTGCCCTGGCAGGGTGAGCAGGCAGGCAGGTGGGGCTGGAACCTCCTTCCCTATTTTCCTGAGTGATCCCTCCCCACAGGGGAAGAGAAGAGAAAGGAGGAAGAGGAGGAGGAGGAAGAGAAAGAACAAGAAACTGAGTTGGAAGAGGGCCCTGCAGCAATCAGGACGTCAAAAGTTTGCATTCCGACTAGCTATAGGAAATAGCTTTTTTTTTTTCTCTTTTTATTATTTCAAGTTTTCATAAAAATCCATAATTATTGAAACCCAAGTTACAGAGGAAGTTCGTAACTTTTTTATTGAACTATTGACTGTGCTGCATGTTGGTTCGTCAGCTTCCGACTCCAGTCTGTCAACGAGTGCCCCTGTGTAGGGGGGGTCCCCAGGCCTGGACTTCTGAGGTCCTGGAACGAAGAGGGCAGGCGGTGATGGCCGGCGGGGGCAGCAGGGGACGGGGTGAGAGGGAGAGAAAGTGTGTGTGCAGAGGGGTCGGGAGGAGGTGGGAAGGACTGGGGAGCCCGCAGCGGGCGGCCAGGCCCCTGCCCCTGCCCGGCGCGCCCGGGGGTCCCTGCCCCCCGCCCCGTCCTCATATCATCTTCATGTTGAACTTGCGAGGCGCGTCGGCAGAGCTGATGCCTGCGTCCGACTTCCGGGGCACGTACTCAATCTCGATGTTGTGCTTCGTGTTGCCCTTGCCCCGGCTCCAGAGAAACAGCAGCACCAAACAGAAGAGGACGACGCCCAGGAAGGAGATGAAGCCCATGGTGGTGGCGATGATGAGGGTCTTGATGTCGAAGGGGAAAGGCACGGTGGCGCGGGTGCTGTTGGCCTCTCCCTCGCCGGGCTGGTTGGAGATGAAGGCGAAGGTCTTGTTGGGCTGATGGGGCCAATCCGGCGAGTAGCTGCGCACGTGCAGGTGGGCAGGCATGGAGTCGTTGCCGCCCGCGTTGGCCGCGATGCACAGGTACGTGCCGTTGTCCTGTACCTGGGCGTAGCGCACCTCCAGCGTGCCGTCGGGGAAGACCGTGAGCCGCCCGTTGCTCTTGGCCGAGACCAGGTGCTTGCGCGGCGAGAGCCAGAGGATGGCGGGCGGCGGGTCGCCATCCGCCCGGCACACGAACTGCACCGTGTGGCCCTCGTCCACGAACACCTGCTGGGCCTTGCGGTCCCGGATGCGGGCGCGGCGGCAGGTGAAGTAATTGGGCAGGAGCACGTCGGGGAAGTCCTTGAACTCCTTGCCCTGGACGAACTCGGGCGTGGCACACGTGGGCTGCTGCCGGTTGAAGTTGAGCCGCCAGCGGCGCCGGAACACCCACAGGAGCCGGCAGTCGCAGGCCAGCGGGTTGGAGTCCAGGATGAGGGTCTCCAGGTTGCCCACCGAGTGGAAAGCCGACTCCTCCAGCGTGGTCAGCTGGTTGCCGGAGACGTTGAGCACGCGCAGGTAGTTGAGGCCGCGGAAGGCGTAGGGCTCCACCACGGCCAGCTGCCCGCCCACCAGCTGGATCTCCTGCAGCCTGAGCAGCTCATGCAACATGGAGCCCTCGATGGTGCTGATGGGGTTGTAGGAGAGGTTGAGGAAGCGGAGATAGACCAGGTGGCGCACGGCCAGGTAGGGCACAGCGGTCAGGTTGCAGTGCGTGATGGACAGGGACGTCAGGTTGAGGCCGTAGAGGCAGTTGGGAGTCATGGTGTCCAGGTAGGGCCAGTGCGAGATCTCCAACACCTTGAGGCGGTACAGCCTCTTGAAGGAATAGTCCCGGATGGCGTTGATGTTGAGGTGCCGCAGCCGCAGGACGATGAGACCGTGCAGGTGCGACAGCGCCTCGGTGGGGATGGAGGTCAGATTGCATTTCTCCAGCGTCAGCTGCTCCAGGCTATTGAGGCCGCTGAAGGCTCGGTGGGAGATGTAGACGAGGTCGTTGTCGCCAACCTCCAGCGACTTGAGGTTGTACAGGTCCTGGAACATGTAGTCCAGCAGGATGACGATCTTGTTCTCGCTGATGTCCAGCTTGGTCAGGTTACTGAGGCCGGTGAAGACGCCCAGGGGGATGAGCTTCAGGCGGTTGCTGCGGAGCCCCAGCGTCCGGAGGTTGAAGAGGTTGTTGAAGGCGCCGGGCTCCACGGCGCTCACGATGTTCTCGTTGAGCTCCAGCTCCTCCAAGTGCGGGAAGCTGGCAAACTCGTCCTGGTTGAGCGTTTTGATGCGGTTCTTGCCCAGGTCCAGCAGGCGGGTCTCGGTGGGGATGCCTTCCGGCACCGCCACGAAGCGCTTCCGGTGGCAGAGCACCGCGCGGTCCTGGGCGGAGCACTCACAGCGGGGCGGGCAGCCCGTGGCCGAGCCTGACAGCACCGAGCCCAGCACCAGCAGGAGGATGGGCTGCCAGCAGGCCAGGAGGGGGCTGGGCATGCTCCTCGCGCCCCCCGCCAGCATCCTCTCGCTCACCTGCGGCCAGGAGCAAGCACAGGACAGAGGTGGTGGTTAGAGGACGGTGCTCGTTGGTGCCCCGCCCGGGGCCCTGTATGCCCCTGTGCCCTCCTTCCCCGTCAGGATGTCCCTGACTCAGAGAGAGAGGCAGGGGTCCAGGGTGGCATATGACACCTGTCGGGGTTGTCAACCCAGTGAGGTCCAGATACCCAGGCCAGAGGAACTCCTGCTGTTCCCTCCTAGCCCCTTACCCTGCCCAGAGCCCTTCTAAAGGACTGTCCTACATCCCTGGGATCCAGTGGCTTCATGGAAGGGGTGAGGTCAATTCCGGTGATCCTGGAATTGGCACCCTAGGCTGTATCCACCTCCTTTTCATTTTACATTTATAGGCAATGGGACTCCCAGCATGCATCCCACCCCATACTTGGCACTCTGAGCTTCAGCTTCCCCTGGTGCTCATCAGAGATAAAGCTAGACCTGCTGAGCTGCTCCTAGGGCTCAGAGAGGGGCTCAGGGGGCTCAAAGGCTGAGCCCTCTAGGAATGGCCAACAGAGCAGCACATCTGGGCCCCAGGTGGGAAAGGGCTTTTGAGGCTACTGGGGTCCACCCTCTTGGCCTTCAACCTGAGCATTTCCAGGCACAGAGACCATGGCCCCCTCCCTATCAACAATGTGCGGAGCCCGAAGCCAAGAACCCTGGGCAACCAGCATACCCAGTGGTTCCTGCCAGTGTCTGCGAGTCTGCTCCCCGTGGGGTTTCTGGATCAGTGGAGGGCACCCCCTTCCAGAAAGCCAGGGCCCAGCCCTGAGGCCTCCCCATGGAGCCTCTGCAAGTCTCACAGTCCTCCAGATCCCCGTGGTGACCCACCCAGGCTCCTGAGCTCAGGATCCTGCTCTTCTTTCCTCCGGGAATGCCCCCTTCACATGTGGAAGCCCCATCTTCAAGACCTAACTCAGAGTCCATTGCTCTGAGAAGCTTTTTCTGATGCCCAGTTGGAAATGTATGTCCCTCCAAAGAACACCGCCCCACCCCCTCAACGAGGCTTCATTTGTCTGTCTCTCCAGGTTCCAGTCGTTGTCTTCCGAGTACCAGAGTCCTGTCTGATGGGGGAGCAGTCAGACCCCCAGAGCCCAGGACGGCACAGGCAGCCCCACATTGTAGCACTGGGGGTGGGAGGCTTCTTACAGTTGGGTCCCGAGGAATGTGCAGGACTTGGGTGGTGGTGACTAGGGAGATCCGCTTGAGGGCAGGCTGCAGGTGGTGTGAGTGAGGGGTATGCGGGAACTCACCCCCCAGACACAATTACTCTCTCCTCGTGAGTTCAGAGGCCATTGCTCCCACTTGTGCCCAGAAAGCTCTTCCCTCTTCTATCTCTAATCCACCCCATGGGAAACTGGCCCAGCAGAGTACTTAGGGGGTTGGGAGGACTAGTCTGGACTCTCTGAACAATAGAGGTTAGACCAGATGGTCTCTGGAGTCTGAGCTGAAGCCCTTTTGTTCATGGGGTGAAGATCCATCCCACCCAGCCTGGCACCCTCGGGGCTCTGCTGCCATCCACACAGCCCACACCCATGACCCGGAGGGGCCTCATTGCAGAAAGGGGATGCTCGGGCAGGGAGAATCCCATCTCTGCCCCAGCTCAGGGCCTCTCCTGCTCCTCTCCTTCCAAGCTCCTCCCGACGCCTGCCCACAGCCGCCACTTCTAAAGCTGCAGGTTTGTCACCCATGNCCTGGCACCCTCGGGGCTCTGCTGCCATCCACACAGCCCACACCCATGACCCGGAGGGGCCTCATTGCAGGAAGGGGATGCTCGGGCAGGGAGAATCCCATCTCTGCCCCAGCTCAGGGCCTCTCCTGCTCCTCTCCCTCCAAGCTCCTCCCGACGCCTGCCCACAGCCGCCACTTCTAAAGCTGCAGGTTTGTCACCCATGCTTCAACCCTTAAGGCAACTGGGGCTTGGAGAGCTTGCGGCTGCCCCAGGACACCCAGCCAGTTGAGGAGGTAGACTGGGGACCAGGACTCTGCTCTGTCAGACTTCAGTGACACCACCCACTTCCCAGTAGTCCAGGGTCTCCCAGGACTGACAGGAGCTCCCTGGTTTTTGATTGACTAAGTGACTGATTAACCAGAGAGGGTTCCTGGTGTCACCGACATGTTATGAAATCTGCAAGGTTTTGTTATCCTCAAGGGCTTTGTCCACCGCCCCCACTTCCCTCATCCCCTCTCATTCTCTCTCCAGAATTTTCTGTGGTTTGGCCTCCCCCACCCACTCCCATCAGGCCATTTTCCACAGTCACACACGCTCCAATGCCCCACCAGAAAAGCAAACATCCTGGCAGACGATCAATAAGTAATTGGGACGGCAGCTGGGGCTGGCGTGGTGTGAGCCTGGGGACCAGGAGAGGTAAATAGGACTTTTAGCACCCGGCTCAGGCTCGGATGTGGGTGGGGTAGGGGCTGCTGGAGAGGATGCCAAAGAATGAGAATTGGGGCAGTGAGTGCACAGGGTACGTTGAGATGTTGGTAAGACCCTCATACAGACAAGAATCTGGCATTGAAGATCCCACTGCCTTGTCTCAACCTACCCATCTCCCTCTTCTTCCACCATTCCCCCCAGTGAAGCCACCCAGGCATCCCAGCCTCATCCTGTGCATTCCTGCCTCTAAGCCAGCTCCTTTTGGAGATCTCTCCCAGCCTCATGGCCCCAGCAGCCTTTATGACATCCACCCCCAAAGGCCACCTCCTCCATGAAGCCATCCTTGATCTATTCAATAAAAAATCATCTCTTGCCCACAACTCTGAAGCACCTTACATTTATTAGTAATGACATTATGTAACTGATATATAACACATCTCATTCTAAAAATGATTTAAGCCAATGGCCAGCAAAATGATATTACAGGATGATAAGACAAAGCTAAAGGAGGCAAGCCACTCAAAAAAGAATGCCACAAAATCCTGTGTAATGGTAAAAGGTTGGAGGTTCCTAGTGACCTGGGCAAAGAGGGAAATATGCTGCAAAGCTTCAGCACTTGACACCTCTTCTGTGTCATCTGTTTAACACTGGGTCAAACCCTCATGAGTGCATTTGTCCCACCTGCTAAGACAGTGAGGTGCCTATGAGCAGATGGTGTGTCTGCAGCCTCAGGTCAAGGTGTGGCACAGAAAAGATTCCACTGAATGTTCTCTGGAAGGAAGTGTGTGTGCATGAGAGAGTTTTTGGAGGGGTTGAAGTCACTCTGATGAGGCTGACCCTGGAGCGGGTCCACTGAGCAAAAAGACACCTGGGGGATTCAAATGTGTTGATAAAAAGCTGGTCAGCATTGCCCTGGGTGGTAGGCCTAGCAGTTACACCCACAAAGGAATGGACAGTTCCAGAAAGACAAATCCTCCGAATTGCCTCTTCCCTCACCTTTTATGTGTGACTGTCCTGGAAGATGGGGACACTGAGGCCTAGAGGGGCTAAGATGGCTTCCACAGCACACTGGGCCTGGTCTCCCCATCTAACACCCCCACGGGGTCCCTGTCGTCAAGGGATGCTGGCAGGCTGGTGTCTGAGGGGGCCACCAAACCTGCTGAGTGAGCAACATGCTGCTCCCGCCTGCCCTGGCACCATCAATCCTGCTGGTTACTCCTGCAGCGGCCCAGGAGAAGTGTTTTATACATTTTAATCAGTGTTTTATTTTGGATCCTTGCCCCCTGAGGGGCTTTCCACAAGGGCAAGAGTTTAAAAACTGGCCCAATAAATACAAAGGAAATGAACATGGAAGGCTGGCAGGTGGGCAGGCAGAAGAGAGCCATGCTCGGGCCACAGCGCACAGAGCCCACAGCAGCCTGTCTGTGTCTTCCCAACCCCATCAGACCTGTGCTGCAGAGGGCCGCCTGCCACTCACGTTGGGGGCAGATGTGCCCTGGCTCTCTTGCTCCCCACACCAGCCACTCCACTGAGTGCCCTGGAGGACTCCTCCCCTCTCTGCCTTTTCCCCGGCTGTGCAGCACGGGTGTGGGGGGCAAGGCGTGGATGCCTGGGTTCCCTCACAGAAGTTGGATCTTCTCCAGCTAGAAAGTCAACATCTTCAAACCCATGTAGGGAATGAAGAGTAGTAGGGGCTCAGACCCCAAAACGCAGCTCTATAGGGGCTGGAAGGATCTGAGGGTGGCATCCCTAGCTGGGGCCTTCCACTGGGGCTGTTCCCCTGGGGCTCTCTGCTAGCTCAGCTGGTAAAGAATCCACCTGCAGTGCAGGAGACCCTCATTTGATTCCTGGGTGGGGAAGATGCCCTGGAAGAGGGCATGGCAACCCACTCTAGTATTCTTGCCTGGAGAATCTGCATGGACAAAGGAGCCTGGCAGGCTACAGTCCATGGGGTCACAGAGAGTTAGACACAAGCGAGCGACCAAGCACACAGCCCGGGGCTCAGGGTTGGAGGCAGCAGCTGCTGGAGACTGAAGCAGCATGGGATGACCCATGGGTGGACTTGGAAAACCCCTGAGGGAGGTCAGGGGTCATTCTGTCTCCTAAGGCAGCATCTGAGGCCCCTGGCGGTGTGGGCATGCCACTACCACACACGCAGCCTGACCCATGGAAACTGGTCAGAGGCCTGCACTTAGGGAAGGGGTGGGACTAGCAGCTGCAGGCCACCTGCTACACGCCAGGTTTTAGGCTTTATCCACACCGTCTTAGAAATGCTCACCCAGTGTTCAAAGAGATATTTCTTGTCCATTTTACAGATGAGAAAGGTGGAGGCTTCCAAAAGGGAATACATCTGACTCTGACTTGGCTCCAAAGCCAGGAGGCAGCAGAGCCTCCTGTTCCTGCGGGTCAGGCCACCTGTGCCAAGTTACCATGAGTGAAACAGGACTTCTTTCGGACACACAGGCCAGGCCAGAGCCAGGGGAGGAGCGGGCTTGTCCCACTGCAAGGCCGAGGGACAGCACTGGAACTTAGGTAACTGAATACAGGTACACCTGTGTCCATGTGCCATGTGCTTACTCAGGTGTGTCAGACCCTTTGCAGCTCCGTAGACTGTAGCCCGCTGGGCTCCTCTGCCATGGGATATCCCAGGCAAGAATACTGGAGTGGGGAATCTTCCCAACCCAGGGATCGAATCTGGGTCTCCCGCATTGTGTGGATTTTTTTACCTGCTAACCCAGTGGGGTATGACCTTGCCCCTTAAATCAGACAAAGCCCTTTCCCCAACTTTCAGAAAATGGTATGTTGAACACACAATTTTTTCAGTGTTTCCCCGCCATATCATTCTCCTTTGCCTGCTGCCACTGTCTATGCTAGAATCTCACCTAATTTGGGGTCGACTGCAGCACAGGAGGGAAGGTTCAGTTATTTTTGGTTTACGGTATCAATATTTCATGGTGTTCCCACTCAGTGCTCCTCAGGGACCGCAGGGAAATCCCCAGCACACGCAGACATGCAATCCCTCACCATGGAGGTGCCCACTGCCTCCCCAGGATGCGTGGCCCCCTGGGTCCTCAGCCTGGCTGTGTGACCCGGGGCAGCTGGGACAGGTTGCTCCCTCACTGCAGAATGAGGCTGTTATGTACCGTCTTGTCTTGTCCCGCCACCCTGCATTCCTCAGGCTGGGTCTGCAGCAGGAGGGAGACAGACCTGGGACAGGAGACTGAGGGCTTCACAGAGTCTGTCTCAGGCCCTGCTCAGCTCTCCTCCCCTTTCCTGCGTGCGTGCTAAGTCATGTCCGACTCGGTGCAACTTCATGGACTGTAGCCCGCCAGGCTCCTCTGTCCCCACCTGGGGATCGAACCGGCGTTTCTTATATCTGCAGCATTAGCAGGCAGGTTCTTCCCTGGTGGCTCAGACGGTAAAGCGTCTGCCTACAATGTGGGAGACCCAGGTTCGATCCCTGGGTCAGGAAGATCTCCTGGAGAAGGAAATGGCAACCCACTCCAGTACTCTTGCCTGGAAAATTCCATGGACGAAGGAGCGTGGTAGACTACAGTCCATGGGGTCGCAGAGAGTCGGACACAACTGAGCGACTTCAATGTCAATGTCAATGTCTTTACCACTAGCGCCACCTGGTCAAAAGTCCTGGGCCATGAGCACATCCTGTTTCCACCACCACAAGGTGGGTCAATTACTCAGAAAGGGACTTATGCAAGGTCACTGAAGGTTGGAGGCAGGTCAAGGTCTAGCTTCTTTGTGACTTGCCCTGTCCCCAAATCCCTGCCTTTCTGAAGTCCCTTCTTTGCTTTCAGCTCCAGGACACAGAGTAGCTGGATCCATTTCATGAAATGCTACAGCACACTTGTGGTAAGCGTGCCTGTTCAGAGGCACCCATGACCACGTGGCTGAAAGTAGGGTAATGTGGGGCTGCAGTGAGGCCCGTCTGCAAAGCCCCCGAGGGCCGCACCGTCCTGGAGCCTTGTCCCACAGCAGTGGTAGACTGTCTGCCTATGCCTGGAGGTCTCCCGCTCAGCCTTCAGAATCCAGCTCAGGGGTGTTTCACCCCAAGCCGCTCTTTGCAAGTCCCCAGGAAGAAGGGGTCACCTCCGGGAGGGGGAAGTCCCTCTGGATCTTGGGTGCCCCCCCCCAGACCCTGCTGATGTGCTGACCTCTGTCCCTTTCTCCCTCTGCTGGAACTTCTGCTGCCCCCCACCCCCTTCTGGGTCCCCCAGATGACAGTCCACAGTGCAGGGCTGAGGCTGATACAGCTCAGGAGGGCCAGGCCCAGCTTCAAGGGACAGAGGGCCTCCTGCCCCCACCACAGCTGCTGGGCCAGCTTCCCAGGACAGCTCCCAACTCCTGGTCTCGGCTCTTTATAGAGGCCTCAGGGAGGAGGTGTCAGGCTGAAACCCAGACACATTTCCACCGGCCAAGTCGGGGGCAGAAGGGGTGGCATTTTCAGCCAAAAGAACGGTGAGGGCAAAGATGTGCAGGGTGGAAGCAACTGATGTCCTGGAACCTTTGAGAGCATCTGAGGGCTCCTAATTGCTTCTCTCCTACCCCAAATCCTGACCCAGGTCCCAGGACTCCTTTTAAAGATCCTCGATTCTGCCTTTCCAGGGCTAATCCCTGCTGAGGTGTGAATGGCTGATAATGGCTTAAGGTGTGAGCTNTTTGATTCCTGGGTGGGGAAGATGCCCTGGAAGAGGGCATGGCAACCCACTCTAGTATTCTTGCCTGGAGAATCTGCATGGACAAAGGAGCCTGGCAGGCTACAGTCCATGGGGTCACAGAGAGTCAGACACAAGCGAGCGACCAAGCACACAGCCCGGGGCTCAGGGTTGGAGGCAGCAGCTGCTGGAGACTGAAGCAGCATGGGATGACCCATGGGTGGACTTGGAAAACCCCTGAGGGAGGTCAGGGGTCATTCTGTCTCCTAAGGCAGCATCTGAGGCCCCTGGCGGTGTGGGCATGCCACTACCACACACGCAGCCTGACCCATGGAAACTGGTCAGAGGCCTGCACTTAGGGAAGGGGTGGGACTAGCAGCTGCAGGCCACCTGCTACAGGCCAGGTTTTAGGCTTTATCCACACCGTCTTAGAAATGCTCACCCAGTGTTCAAAGAGATATTTCTTGTCCATTTTACAGATGAGAAAGGTGGAGGCTTCCAAAAGGGAATACATCTGACTCTGACTTGGCTCCAAAGCCAGGAGGCAGCAGAGCCTCCTGTTCCTGCGGGTCAGGCCACCTGTGCCAAGTTACCATGAGTGAAACAGGACTTCTTTCGGACACACAGGCCAGGCCAGAGCCAGGGGAGGAGCGGGCTTGTCCCACTGCAAGGCCGAGGGACAGCACTGGAACTTAGGTAACTGAATACAGGTACACCTGTGTCCATGTGCCATGTGCTTACTCAGGTGTGTCAGACCCTTTGCAGCTCCGTAGACTGTAGCCCGCTGGGCTCCTCTGCCATGGGATATCCCAGGCAAGAATACTGGAGTGGGGAATCTTCCCAACCCAGGGATCGAATCTGGGTCTCCCGCATTGTGTGGATTTTTTTACCTGCTAACCCAGTGGGGTATGACCTTGCCCCTTAAATCAGACAAAGCCCTTTCCCCAACTTTCAGAAAATGGTATGTTGAACACACAATTTTTTCAGTGTTTCCCCGCCATATCATTCTCCTTTGCCTGCTGCCACTGTCTATGCTAGAATCTCACCTAATTTGGGGTCGACTGCAGCACAGGAGGGAAGGTTCAGTTATTTTTGGTTTACGGTATCAATATTTCATGGTGTTCCCACTCAGTGCTCCTCAGGGACCGCAGGGAAATCCCCAGCACACGCAGACATGCAATCCCTCACCATGGAGGTGCCCACTGCCTCCCCAGGATGCGTGGCCCCCTGGGTCCTCAGCCTGGCTGTGTGACCCGGGGCAGCTGGGACAGGTTGCTCCCTCACTGCAGAATGAGGCTGTTATGTACCGTCTTGTCTTGTCCCGCCACCCTGCATTCCTCAGGCTGGGTCTGCAGCAGGAGGGAGACAGACCTGGGACAGGAGACTGAGGGCTTCAGAGAGTCTGTCTCAGGCCCCGCTCAGCTCTCCTCCCCTTTCCTGCGTGCGTGCTAAGTCATGTCCGACTCGGTGCAACTTCATGGACTGTAGCCCGCCAGGCTCCTCTGTCCACATGATTGTCCAGGCAAGAGTACTGGAGTGGGTTGCCATGCCCTCCTCCAGGGGATCTTCCCCACCTGGGGATCGAACCGGCGTTTCTTATATCTGCAGCATTAGCAGGCAGGTTCTTCCCTGGTGGCTCAGACGGTAAAGCGTCTGCCTACAATGTGGGAGACCCAGGTTCGATCCCTGGGTCAGGAAGATCTCCTGGAGAAGGAAATGGCAACCCACTCCAGTACTCTTGCCTGGAAAATTCCATGGATGAAGGAGCGTGGTAGACTACAGTCCATGGGGTCGCAGAGAGTCGGACACAACTGAGCGACTTCAATGTCAATGTCAATGTCTTTACCACTAGCGCCACCTGGTCAAAAGTCCTGGGCCATGAGCACATCCTGTTTCCACCACCACAAGGTGGGTCAATTACTCAGAAAGGGACTTATGCAAGGTCACTGAAGGTTGGAGGCAGGTCAAGGTCTAGCTTCTTTGTGACTTGCCCTGTCCCCAAATCCCTGCCTTTCTGAAGTCCCTTCTTTGCTTTCAGCTCCAGGACACAGAGTAGCTGGATCCATTTCATGAAATGCTACAGCACACTTGTGGTAAGCGTGCCTGTTCAGAGGCACCCATGACCACGTGGCTGAAAGTAGGGTAATGTGGGGCTGCAGTGAGGCCCGTCTGCAAAGCCCCCGAGGGCCGCACCGTCCTGGAGCCTTGTCCCACAGCAGTGGTAGACTGTCTGCCTATGCCTGGAGGTCTCCCGCTCAGCCTTCAGAATCCAGCTCAGGGGTGTTTCACCCCAAGCCGCTCTTTGCAAGTCCCCAGGAAGAAGGGGTCACCTCCGGGAGGGGGAAGTCCCTCTGGATCTTGGGTGCCCCCCCCCAGACCCTGCTGATGTGCTGACCTCTGTCCCTTTCTCCCTCTGCTGGAACTTCTGCTGCCCCCCACCCCCTTCTGGGTCCCCCAGATGACAGTCCACAGTGCAGGGCTGAGGCTGATACAGCTCAGGAGGGCCAGGCCCAGCTTCAAGGGACAGAGGGCCTCCTGCCCCCACCACAGCTGCTGGGCCAGCTTCCCAGGACAGCTCCCAACTCCTGGTCTCGGCTCTTTATAGAGGCCTCAGGGAGGAGGTGTCAGGCTGAAACCCAGACACATTTCCACCGGCCAAGTCGGGGGCAGAAGGGGTGGCATTTTCAGCCAAAAGAACGGTGAGGGCAAAGATGTGCAGGGTGGAAGCAACTGATGTCCTGGAACCTTTGAGAGCATCTGAGGGCTCCTAATTGCTTCTCTCCTACCCCAAATCCTGACCCAGGTCCCAGGACTCCTTTTAAAGATCCTCGATTCTGCCTTTCCAGGGCTAATCCCTGCTGAGGTGTGAATGGCTGATAATGGCTTAAGGTGTGAGCTGCTAATGGGGGGAACTTGGTCTTCCCTGGCCAGTCTAATCCTGCAGGGCTCTGCTGAGATGGGGGAGGGCAAGGGTTGCCTCCCGGCACAGTGGGGTGGGGACGCAGGAAACCCTGAGAGGAGGGGTGAGCACCCAGGCTGAGCTCCGGCAGGAGAAATCAGGACCGCCTGAGGCTGGCGGGCAGGCAGCTGAACCTCAGCTGTGCATCCGTCCATCTGTCTCCTCCAAGGCTGGTCAGCCCACCCTTTCCCTCTCCCTCTCCTCTTTCAGCTGCCACCCCCCTGGGAGAGAAAAATCAACCTGAAAGAAAATTGAGGTCATGTCCTTTGTCGTGTATAATTCTTTATTTTCCTCTAGCTCTTGGTTCCAGCAAAGAGTTGCTGGGCCTCCAGTATGCGTGTGGGTGTGCGTGTGTGTGTGTGCGTTTGTGCAGGCACCTGTGTGGCCTGTGTGGGTGTTTGGGCCTGTAGTCCCTCCTCCCGCCACTGCCACCAGCCCCATCTCCCAGGTTCGCTCCCAAAGGTGCTCACTTGGCCTCTCAGCCACAGCCGGGCTGGAGGGTGCTGCCTGGGCATAGTGTGGCTGCCTGCCCATTTGCTAGGGCAGCTGCCCCTGTATGGCCCTGGGCAAACACTGTGCCACCTAAGGGAGGGACGCTGCTGCCCACCCCATCGCCTACCCCTCCAAGCACAGCTGGTCTCGAGAGCTGCCAGCCTTCCGGCCAGCTCACAACCCCAGGCCATTTGCGGGATAAATTATGAATTTTAATTGTCAGAGCATCTTAGTGTTTAAAGGCTTCTATATATAGGCTTTGCCATCCCGGAGCTGCTGGCTGGGTGGGGAGGAGCCAGGGTGAGGCAGGGCCACTTCTGGGTGGGCACATGGTCCTGGGCTCACAGGTCCCTAGCCGGGGCTCTGGCCGGGGCACCCTGCCCTACCGTGTGGTCTTAGGTGAGTCCTGGACCACTCTGGACTCCGCCTGTCCTTCCACAGGGTTGTTCCGAGGTGACAGAGCCAGCCTAGGGGTGGCAGGAGGGAACCACTGATTCTGGGAAGCGTCTGTGTTGTCTGCTGCGGGCCTGCCTGAGTGCACAGCACTCCTGGTTGGCCCAGCACTATCCCAAAATTGAGGAGGGGCAGGCAAGCACCCATGTGGCAGCCTGATGGGGCTCAAAGAAAGTGCAGGTCAGGCACCCCCAAACCTCCCTTCTCATCTCTCTCCAGGCCTGGATGCCCACACAGACCTGAGACAGGAAGGTGCCCCCGAAGTACCTGGGGTCCCTCCACCGCCCAGGCCAGGGGCCCCTTGGGAGGTGCTTAGCAGACACACCTGCCTCTCCTCCCCTCAACACTGCCCTCCCCTCCAACCCGGCTTTGTGGGGCACCCAGGGCCCTCTCCCAGTGCTCCAGTCTTGGAGGCTCATCTACCTTGGGAACATCTCAGGCTGGTGCATTTTAGGCATTGGAGGTCTGAAAATCAGCCAGTCCCTCCCTGGGAGGGTCACCAGCCTTGGGTTTGAGAGAGTGGGGAGGTCACAGCCTGAGAAACCCAGGGTGGAGACGGGAGAGCTGAGGGAAGTGGTGGATCTAATTGTGGGGTCTGAAGGTCAGAGACCTCATAAAAATGATGATGATGATGATGACGACGACGACTAGAAAAGCCCAGCACACCAAAAGCCCTAATAGAGGGCATTATTCCAAGGACTTTACCTATGAAAATTTATTTCCCGTCACCACAGCCTGCTGAGGTAGGTCCTGTTACTGTTCCCACTGTGCAGATGGAAAGATAGAAGGAAGGAAGTTGTGTAACTCACTCAAGGTCACAGAGAGGTTCCGTTGGTCCTGACCATTTTCATATACTGCCTCTCTCCAAATCAGGTCAGGGCTGCTGAGCCACACAGTTGCGGGCAAGTGGCTTTATGTCTTGGGGCCCTAAACCCATTTAGAAAAGGGAAGGGCAGGGTTGAAACTGCTCTCACAGGGCTGGGGGCAGAGAATTCGAGGAGAAGGAAGGGAAGAGACATTTATATGCAGCACAGCAATTAAATGCTTTGCAGACTGACCCACCAACCCTCACCACATACCCTATGATGGAAGTACCATTAGCCCCATTCTACTGATGAGGAAACTGAGGCTCCAGGACATTAATTCAGCTGCCAAGGGTGTCTAACTCAAGAGACTCGACAACTCTAGAGACCATTACTCAAGTGGGGAAACTGAGGCCTGAGAGCATCACTGACTTGTCCAAGGTCCCACAGCACCTTGGGGTCGGGGTTAGGCAAGAGGCCCAGCCTCCTGACGGCAGCCACCTTCTCTCCGAAACACCCTAGCCTCTCTATTCATGGTGTGGCCAGGTCAGGGACAGATGAAGGTTTGCACTTTTTCTGCCCTGGAAAAGACTTAAAAACCAGCCCCCAGTACATCACAAACCAAGGTCCAGTGAGGTATTTATAACATGGGACAGGCAAACTATAAATAAAAACCCTTGCCTTCTCTTGGCACTGACTGTTCAAAGCCCTCTCTGTTCAACTGAATCTTGGCCAACCTCTTGCCAAAGTCTATTTTCCCAACCCAGTATATATACTAATTTCAGTATCAAGTTCTGCCCAGTCACAACTGATGCCATCACCTGGCTGGCTGTTCATGAGAAGCCCAAACTTGGGAGGGCCCGGGCATCTCTGCAAATCTCTCAGGTTGCAAAGCAGAGGGTGCAAAGGGCCCAGTGCAGGCCCATAGGGTGGAGCCAAGACCCTTCGTGGAGTCACAGAGAAGGTCCATTCAGTTCAGTGCATGCGCACTAGGCTGCTTCAGTCATGTCCGACTCGTTGTGACCCTATGGACTATAGCCCACCAGGTTCCTCTGTCCATGGGGATTCTGCAGATGAGAACACTGGAGTGGGTTGCCATGCCCTCGTTCAGGGGATCTTCCCAATCCAGAAATCGAACCCCTGTCTCCTGTGGCTCCTGCATCACAGGCAGATTCTCTTACCGCTGAGCCACCAGGGAAGCCCCATTCAGCTCAGTACAACAAATTAAATGGGAGATCAGAAGGCTCAGCCTGGAAGATGTGCCTCGGTAGATAATGAGTAAGCAGACTGTCATGAGAGGTATGCAAGCAGAGACTGTGGACCAGAGGCACTGTAGGAAGTCTTCTCTGCTGGGCCCACACCTCAGCAGCCCCGCTTAGCTCTGACATACCCCCACCTTACACCCTAGTCAAGAGAGCTGACACGGCCAAGTCCCCAGCCTCATCTGCAGCCCCATGCTGGACTAGACAGAGGGAGCCTGCTGCCCAGGCCGCCACCCACTCCACTCCCAGAGCCATGAACAGGTTCCCCGCAGAGGGAAGCAGAGGAGGTGGTAGAGAGAGATTAATTCCCCGAAATGGGAAAAAATAGAAAAACACACACACACCACACACCCTAATAACATGTAATAAGAGGTTGGAGACGAGGAACAATGCCCTGGTAATGTCACCCTGGCGGCAATCAATTTGGGTGTCACATGAAATAGGCATAATTATTCCGCCAGCCCCGTCGCTCGTCTCTAACCAGCTCCAGGGGCCCAGGCCCAGGCGGGGAAAACGGTGCGGAATCAATTGTTGGTGCACCAGGCTGGTAGAGGGAGCCGCTCCAAATTAGCTTGCCAGCCCCGCACGGCTCAGCCCCTGAGGGCAGGCAGGAGCTTGGGGGCCTTGCAAATGCCCAGAAGCCACCTTGTTTAGCCATCCCTCACTCGCTCAGTGGGCAGGGGCAATCAGGGAGGACTTTCCAAGGAGGTGGGAATAGAAGAACACAGATACATGAGTTCATTCCTCAGGTCACCAAACTCTTAGGGAGCACTCAGCCAGGCCAAGCCCCACACCAGGTGCCAAGGGTTCATCAGGGTGCTCTGCATTGTTAAAATGATGAAGCAAACTCTTCCTCTACCTCCCAAGCTGGGACCACCCTGCCCATCCGGTGGGTGAGCACAGTGCCGCCAGGATTCCTTTGGCTCTGAATCTGCAGGGACTTGAACGCTCCCTGTTCCTCCTTCATTCTCACCCGTGGGGGAGAACTCCCTGACTGTTCTTCCCCATCCCTGAGCTCGGGGTTTGTATGGACAACATCTCAGTACCTGGGGAAACTGAGGTGCAAAGGGAATGATTGCTTAGTGAGCATCCATTACACACTGGCGGTTGCCTATCTCCACCCCCATTTCATACGCTAGAAACTGTGAGTTTCAGAAATGCACATCGAGGCCGTAACACAAAATCATTTTACACTCATTCAGTCAGTAAAATTCGAGATGCCTGGGACGTCCCGGTAAGAAGGCCTGTGCTCTGCAACAAGAGAAGCCGCCACAGTGAGAAGCCCTCGCGCTGCAGCGAAGAGTAGCCCCCACTCACCACAACTAGAGAAAAGCCTGCACAAAAGCAATGAAGACCCAGCGCAGCCAAAAATAAATAAAAGATTTTTTTTTAAGACGTCTGGCCATATCGAGTGTGGGTGAGTGCAGGGAATAATGGGGATACTCATCTCCTGCTGGGGGAGGCATTAATGGCTCAACCAATTTGGGAAGCACTGCGGCATATTTCCTAGTAAAGCTGACAGTGAACACGACGTATAGCCCAGCAATTCTGCTCCTAGCTGCGTGCCCCCAGAGATGCCCTGCATGTTGTCTCAGGGAAGGGACCAGAAAGTTCACCGTGGTATTGTGTAAGAGCAAAAAGGGAAACAGCCCACATGCCCATTAATAGAAGAGGGATAAATATACTGAAGAATAAGTGCAAACAACAGAACATTATGCACCAGTGAAAATGAATGACCGACACCTATCATTATTTGCAACAATATAGACGAAGCTTAGGCATACAACTCTGAAGAAAAAAGCAAATTCCAGAGGATGGCACAGTTTCATGTTCCTTTTACAGAGTTCAAAAATAACTAAAATGGAACAATTTCTGTATATTAAACTATGATTTTTAAAAGGCAAGGGAATACTAAATAGATCATTTAGGGTAGTGGTTGCCAAGGGATGAGAAGAAACACAGTAGATGTATATTGTTATTAAAATGGTAGTGTTCATGTTGGGAGGAGGGTCATGATATTCATTACATTAGTAGTGGTAGTAATAATACTAAATATATTAACTAAATAACAGGCCATGCTTGCACCAGCGAGCAAGAGTCCCAGACCAGAGGTCAGGAAGAAGGCATTCTAGACTGAGCCCCATGCTTGTAAGCTGGGGATTTAGGGGCAAGTCATTCTGCCTCTCTGGCTCTCCATTTTTTCTAAGCAATAAAATCAAATCTCTGTACCACCTACAAGGCTAAGACAGAGAGGACATCACTGATACTAAGAGTAACTAGCAGTTCTGGAGAATTTACTGTATACTCTTCTAAATGCTTTGCACATATGAACACACATAGTTCTCATAATGGCCCTCTGTTATCCTCACTTGATGGATAAGGAAGCCAAGGCCTAAAAGATTAAGTATCAATAACTTGCTCACAGTCATAGAGGTAGGCAGTGGGAGAGCTGAGATTTGAACCCAGGCATCTGCTTCCAGGGACCAAACTCAACAGCCTCACTCACGATAAAATGACATTGAAGGAACTGAATGCACACAAGGAGAGGACTGTTGTCAGAACAGCTCTACTGGGTCCACAGAGCCCAAGGATAGTCACTCAACACAGAAACAAAGGGCAGCATGCTTCAAATGCATTTGGAAATGAACTTGCCTTCCCACACTCTTTCTACGGAAAAGCCAGCTCTGGTTCTAGAATCCTGCTCTTTATGTCTCTGCCAAATCTTCTACTGCCTCAAGAGACACCCAGCCCCTCTGTCTTCCTGGAGGACCCCTGACTGCCGCAGCCCCCCAGGAAGAAATCCCATGAGTACCCATGTGTACTACTGAATGCCTCCCCAGCCTTGCCTGGAGCATCCTTGACGTCCCCCCACCTCTGCCCTGCCTGGGACACCCTTGATGTCCCCACCTCTGCCGCCCACAGGCTGAAGATACTGTGTCTCCTTCAGGTGGTTTTGGCCACCAGAACCAGCTGCTCCCTGGTGCCTCCCAGAATCTTCCCTATCCTGGAGGCCAGGCAGGGGAGCCCTGGGGCTGGGTACAGGATTGCCCAGTGTGTTCAAGGCAATCCATGGGGGCCATGGGAGGGTCTAGTCCAGAGCAGAGCAGGCATCTCAGCCGGGACGTGTGGAATAAATGTATGGATGAACTGGTACAATATTAGGTGCAGACCAGGTACTGTGGGTGACTGGGGGAAGAGGGTCAGTGATGGGGAGCAGTCAGGGAGGCTTCCTAGAGGAGGGGCCAGGAGAAGAGAAGGCCTTCTAGGTAGAAATGCTGAAGCAAGCCAGGTGATGGGGGGATATGTAAAGGGACGGGTGAGAATGGAACAGAGAGCCATCAGTAGGTAGCCATCAGGAGGCAGGAGGTCCCTGAGGCTGGAAGGCCACCAACCTTCCACAGACTGCTGCACACGCGAGAGCTAAATTAAGAGTCCCCAGCCAGCAAAACCAAGGCTCTGGCTCTGAAGCCACCACCTATGGCCTCCCTGGCCCTTCTCTAGCCCCATAGGACCCACTTCCTCAACCCCATGTCTGACACACTGCCTCACACTTCCTCGGGACCCTGTGCAAATCACTGCACTGTCTCATTTCTCACCAGGAATGAATTTCCCCACCCTCCAGACCCAGTCATTACCCGCTCACCATTTGCTTTGGTGGCACCCAGAGAGCAGACTAGATGAACCATCACTGGTACCAGGGATCCTGTCTGGCTTTATGCTGAACAATGACCCACCCTCACAAGACTTTTTTTTTTTTTTTTCTGGTATCCTGCTGGACTTTGGGTCTTAGAAAATAATATCTAGTATAGGAAAAATGGGTGCTCAGAGGTAGGGGATGGAGAAACTGATCCCTAGGATCAAAGAAGATTACTGCAAGGGTAGGATGGTCTCTCTATTGCCCTCGGCCCATAGACTATGATGCCTTGGCCCTGAGCACCTAGTCATCCCCCAAAACCTGGCCCCTTGCATTGGGAACCCACTCTAACTCCAGGCACTGCCGCCTTGACCAAGCCCTACCCAAAGCCCACCTTTCACTTAAACTGGCAGGGAGTGGGAGAGGGGGCGGAGACAACAAGAATACCACAAGGGGCCCTAGGAGGGGCCGCTGGGTGCTGCCCGGTGTCCCTATCTGGGTTCCGAGGAGTTCTTAGCCTCACCCTCCTGCCCCCTAATCCCCGTTTCCCACCTCAGGCCATGGGGAGAAGGCAGGAAGGGCAGGCAAGCTGTCCCAGCAGACTGGGTGCTGGTGCCTTCGCAGAGGTGTGAGCACTCGGCCCCTCCTGGCCACACAAGGACAAAGGGTTTGGGAGCAGCTGACCCTCCCTTCCTGCACAGCACTCCTCGCTGGGTGTGGGGAAGCCTGGATGCCCAGGCTTATTGCTCCCTGGGCATGGGAGGCACCGGTGCTGAAGCCATCGGCATAATGACCAGCAGGGCTGAGCTGGAGCCACGGGCCAGGCAGGGCTGCGCACCTTCCAGCCCCGAGAGCACAGGAGGGCTGAGGGAGGGCTGACTGGAGGGGAAGGGGCTTGCCCAGATGGTACTGCCCCACCTCAGGGCTTCCTGCCCTTCCACCCCTCCAAGGCAGAGCTGCTGCCAACCTTCCAGATGCCCCAACTCCCCCACCCCGACCCCAGGGCCTCTGAGAACAAAGAGGAGATGCCGGTACAACCAGGGCTGGATGGAGCTGGGCTGAGACTCAGGGCAAGAGACAGGAGGGGACTGCCCACTGGGCCTGGCCCCACCCCTCCTCTACGTGGGATCCGCCTGGAGGTGCCAGGGGAGTAGGAAGCCCACAGCCCACCTTACAGAGGTGGGGGGAGAGGAGGAGTCCCCTTCCTTCTCAGCCGGGTCCTACCTGCCACCAGCTGTGATTCAGAATGAAAAGTGGGGCAGGGGGAAGTGAGAAGCTGGGGCTGAAGACAAAGGGGAGGCCCCTCAATGGCTCCTGGGTCCCCCTCAACCCCAACTCCCTCTCCTCCATTCCTCTAACCCCCGGCCNCCGGGTCCTACCTGCCACCAGCTGTGATTCAGAATGAAAAGTGGGGCAGGGGGAAGTGAGAAGCTGGGGCTGAAGACAAAGGGGAGGCCCCTCAATGGCTCCTGGGTCCCCCTCAACCCCAACTCCCTCTCCTCCATTCCTCTAACCCCCGGCCTCCCCTCTCCTCCCCGCACTGGGCAGGAGCTGGAAAGGGGCTGCTCCCAACCATTAGGGGAGCCAGGTGGCGCCCAGCCCGGTACCCGTGAAGAAACCTGGTCCCTGACCTGCATCCACCGGCATCCACAGGGGTGCCTGGAGCAGGTTCGGGCTGCCTGGGGGTGTCTGGGGTCCATAGTAAGAGGCAGTCACCCAATGCTGAGCAGGGGGCTTACCTTCCAGGACGCCCAGTGCTCGGGATGGGAGGAGGGACAGAGGACGAGCAGGACGGGGACCCCTCCCCAGCTCCGGGGTCCCAGCTAGCCAACCTGGAATCTGTTGCGGTGGGAGGAGCGGGAAAGCTTCATTTCTGAGGCTTCAGGGGGGCTGTCAGATCTGAGCCCCCGAAGCGGGTCTGGGAAACGCCGGGGTGCCCCGCAGACCCAAGAGGGCACAGCCCGGGCCGACGGCGGCCCCCGGGGGCGCTCGCCGCGGGGCCGCCTCCTCGGGGCTGGGCCTCGGCCGCCGGGCTCACCTGCATTTCGGGCGCGCCGTCCGTCCGCTCGGCTCGGTCGCCACTCGCATGTCTTCCTCGCCGGGCCCCAGCCCCTGCCCAGCCCTCTCCTCCGTCTCCTCCTCCTTGCCCGACACCTCCGCCCGGCAGTCCGCGCGCGCTCGCGGGGCTAGCCGTCCCACGCGGGCGGGAGCCAAGCCGGGGCCGGGCAAGGGCCCGGGAGTGGGGTGGCGGGAGGCCGCGGCCCCCGCGGGCGGAGGGGCGGGTGCGCTCGGAACGCGCGACGCAGGCTCTACGGGTCTAGTTCTGNCTATCCGCCCCCGACTCACCTGCTCCCCGCCTCAGTGATCTCGACGGGGAAATGGGGGGAGCCCACCGCTCCCGCCCCCATCCCCCAGGTGCTGGCTGAGGAACTTGGTGTCCTGGGATGAGGTCTTCTGGGGCCCACAATTGTCCCTCTAAACCTTGGAGGCAGCAGGGACGACGAAAGTGCTGTGTACCTCCGAGAAACTGCCCCAGAGTCTTAGTTGTCCACGTGAACAGTATCCAAACCATTTACCCCTCCGTTTCGCTAAAAGAAATGACCCCTTCCAGCAGCCCTTATTTCACTGATGGGGAAGGGGAGGCTCTGGGGGGAAGTATTTAGAAAAAGACATTTTTGAAGGTCTAGCTTGGACCTGGTGAGAGTACACACCCCTGGCTTTGTCACCAGAGACCCCATGGGGGTAGGGGGACTGTCACTGGGAACAGATATCTTTCCACTCCTATCTCATGGGGTGATCCCCAACACAGTCCCCTTAAGGACACCAAGACCAGGAAGAATGTGCATTAGGAAGGCCCAGTCCAAGACCCAGAGACCATGCCCTGTAGCTTCAGCGGAGCAGTGTTCACTCACACCTCCAAGCCTTGGTCCTTACTGGTCCACCTGCTTGGCATGCCCTATCCCTGGTTCCCACCTGCACTGTAAGACCAAACTAAGACCATTTGCTTCTTATTCCTCTCCTCCTCTGGCTGAAATGCCCTTAGAGGCAAGAGTCCGGTCTCCTCCCTGTCCTCAGACTAGGAGCTCCCAAGAGCAGGCCTGAGACAGCACATTTTACGGGTGGGCACACAGCAGATCTCAGCTTCGGGGTGAAAACTCGGCAAGTCCCAGTCACGCAGGAATTGATGGCTGGAAGGAGTCAGCCTGCTGATGCCTGAGTGCTCCCAGCAAAGTGGAGAAGCTGGCAATTTGTCAGGGGGACTCAGGAGGAGGGGCGGGGCCTCTAACATTTGTAGAACTCCTACTGTGAGCTAGGGTATGCTGTACTTCATCTCACTTCAAGATGGAGATTGCTATCCCCATTGTACAGATGAAAAAACTGAGGCTCTGGGTGGGCTAGTCACTTGTCCAGGTTTATTCTGTATAAGAAGTAGAGCTCGGCTTTGAAACTTTGTGTGTGTGGTGTCAGAGCAGAAGCTCTGCTCTCCCCACTCTGGGAAGCTGAGCAGACAGGACCTAGTCCCCGTGGCACAGGCAGGAATGGGTGGCACATGGCCTGCCAGCACGCCTGCTTTGTGCTGATCCTGCCCACTTGCATCCCAGCAGCTCTCAGGGTTTTACGATGATGATTATTTCTGAAGGCACTTGAAATTAATGACAGCTCTAAAATGGCTGGGACAGTGGAGTCATCGCTGAGACCTCTAATTAGTAAGAAAAACGGAGAAGACCAGGAGCTGGGGAGGCAGGTGGGGGCTGGGCAAGTGGCACTGGGCATGAAGCAGGGCTGGGGAAGTGGGTTGGAGCCAGCACCTAGCCAGAGGTCCCTGTGGAGCAGGTGGACACTATCCCATTTGAGGCCACAAATTTGATTCTGAGCACTCATTCATTTGCTGGGTCACCTTGGAGGGAGTCACCGCCCTCTCTGGGGGCACGTCTCCCCAATTATGCAATAAGGAGTTGGCCTGGGGGTCTCGAAGTGTGGGGGGTTCTATAGGGAGAGTGGAATGAAGCCGTAAGAGGGGGCTCCTTGAAAGAAGACCCTGAGTCCCTGGAAGGCTGAAGCCCAGACGGTGGGGGGCCCTGTAGCCTCCAGGAGCCACCTAGAAAGCCTTCCATGTTGGGGTTGCCGAGGCTGCTGGTGTAATGAAGTCCTGAAGACTCAGGCTGGAGAGACGTGGATCAGCAAGTGGCAGAAAATCCATAGGTCAGAGCCCTGTGCTGGCGCAGCTATGAGCGGGTAAGGGATGGGGTGACACCTGAGGGGGCTGGCAGGAAAGTTCTCTTTAGGAGGTAGGCCTGGAGCTGGGACCACGGTTAAGACCTTCCTGCTCTCTCTTCAGCCCTTCTCTAAGAGCCAGAAGGGACTCCGGGACTCCAGGGTCCCACCTAGACATGTAACAGGTCTGGCAGAGGTACCTAAAAGGGAAAGGACTTACTCAAGGCCACTTGTCCAGGTGTGCCCTAGCTCTCTGTCCTGCCTGGGGCAGCTGGCATGCAGGGGACTTATTTATACAGTGGCTGGCTCAGTTGGATGAGGAGATGTGCTGGCTGACACGGAGGGACACCCACTGTGGGTAGAGGCTGAGGCCAAGACTCCAAGGGCAGGAATGTGAAAAGCCCACCCTCCCTTCCTTGGGGCATCCTCTTATTTATCATTAACAGCTTTCTTAGATCCTTAGACCTGAGACCCATTTCCTTGAATCCTTTCACCCACTCCCCTTCCAAAGCAGGGCACTATGTGGCCCCCTCCTTCCAGAAGCCTGCTCTGAGCCCCTCTGTCTCCTCTGAGCTGGCCTTTGTATCCTTGGGCGCCTCTCTAAGCCTCAGTCCCTCTCTGTAAGACTGGGTGGATCAATAGGACCATTTCATGGGCTGGTGTGAGGATCTCATGACAATATGCAGATACCCAAATCCGCAGATGTCCAAGTCCCTTACAGCTGGCCTTCTGAGTCTGTGGATGTGACCTGTGGATACAGAGGACCGAATGTACACCCTGTACTTGCCTCTGGGCCTGGCACTCAGTAGGTGGTTGATAAACGTGGGTACTTTTGATAGTTGTTATACATACTGTTATGGCTACGCTTTGCCTCCTGACCCTGCAGCCCGTCCTCTGTAAAGACAGGGGTCTACCTTCCTCCTGACCCTTCAGCCCATCCTCTGTAAAGACTAGGGTCTACCCTAAGGTCCCTTTCACATTCCCATCAGGAGAAGCCTGGGCCGAGTTCCTTATTCTCCGAGAATCAGGAACACCCTGAAGGCAGAGATTGATCTTGTGTCTCCTCCAGTTTCCTCAGAGAGCCTGAAGCCCAGATTCCAGAGAGTTTGGGGTGTGCAAACTACACTCAACTGAAATCCATTCATCAGGAAGAAGCCATGGGTTCCTCTGGAGAAGGGGGCCAAGGCATGGAGGTGGGTGGGCATGGATACTCTTGAATCCCCAATTCTCACCTCCCCTCATCTCAGGGGCCTCCATCACCCACGCCTCCTTTGGAAATATTCCAGCATCGGTGACATTCACTTATCTAGAAACAATGTGGGCAGCAGCCTCCACTAGTTGGAATTGCACTGAGAACTGGGGGAGGCCAAAGCCTCCCGGAGGCCCATGGCAGGAGCCCACGGCAGAGATGAGGTCCTGGGACTGCCCCTCCTCAGTCTGCTGAGCTTGGCGCCTGGCTGCTGCATCCATAATGACTGAGATGCAGGAAACTGTCTGAGGCCAGTCAGTGAAGGGGCTCGTCAGTCCACCCTGAAGTCCCTCCAGGGGAATAACTCATGTTCCTGACCTTGAAGTTAGCTCTCCTTGAGAACACAGGGAAGCTGTGCACTCCATTAAACACACACACACAAACACACACACACGCACACACAATATCCAAATGATTAAACTGAGAGCAAAAACAAAAAGCAAATATAAAAAGTAGTTTGTATAAAGGGATACTCCCTGGCTCTTTGGGAATCTAGGCTCCAGGCTTGGCAGAGCGACTTCTCCCAAGAGCCTGGGCTTGGCTGTCCCTGCGGATCATGTCAGGGGGAACTCGAGCTAATGTGTGTAAACAGACAGCACTATTAGCAAATCCATTTATTAAGCACTTGTCTTGAGTTCTGTTGTGCAGGAGACTTGTTTATTAACTTAAGTCAGAACCTGTTATTAACTTAAGCCAAAGGCAGCATGGCAGCTCGGAAGACGTCCAGCCCCAGGGCCAGG
The DNA here is from genome assembly GCA_006410875.1 of Neotragus pygmaeus. NCBI lineage: Eukaryota > Metazoa > Chordata > Mammalia > Artiodactyla > Bovidae > Neotragus > Neotragus pygmaeus. The sequence continues at coordinate 888,198 of SJYV01030848.1, forward strand.
CAGCCTTGAGTTCTGGCCCTGGCTCTGTCTCTAATCGCTGTGTGATCCTGGGCAAGTCACTTCGCTTCTCTGAGCCTCAGCTGCCCTGTGATAGGCAGCTCCTAACGCCCCCAGTGGTCCCTGTATTCTGGTATTCCCAGTCCTTGTGCAGTCTCCTCCCCTCGACTGTGGGCTGGACTAGCTGACCCACTTCTAGTGAACAGAATATGGCCAAAGGGATGGGATGTCACTTCTGAGATGAGGTTACAGAAAGGCTTCCATCTTGGGTGCCCTCTCTCCATCACTTGCTTATTCACTATGGAAAAGGCCAGCTGCCATGTTACAGCTGCCCTGCAGAGAAGTGTAAATGGAAAGAAACTGATGTGTCTAACCTAACACTCCAGGAGGGCCTGAGACTTGCCAATAGCCACGCAAGGAAGCTTGAAAGCAGACCCTCCCCAAGTCCAGCCTTGAGATGACTGAGGCCCTGGTGGACACCTTGGCTGTATCCTTGTGAGAGACCTTAAGCCAGAGGTACCCAACTAAGGCTCCCCTGGATTCCTGACCTACAGAAACCGTGGGAAAATAAATTATTTGTTGTTTTAAACCTCTATGTTTTGGAATGATATGTTATGCAGCAAGTGGAGATAACTAATACATGCTTCATCTGTCAAGTGGGCATACAAATTCCTTCCTCCCAATATGACTGGGGGCATTGAGATAATGCAGGAAAAGTGCCTGCTGCCAGTCAAGGTGAAGGATGACACAGCAACTAGGTGGTTATCTAATAAAGTTGAGGAGATGCACATTCTATGACCCAACAATCCCCTCCTGGGTATACAGCCTGGAGAAACACTTCCAAGGGAGACAAGCACAAGAAGGATCCTAAGGGTAGTGTTTGTAATGGTGAAAAATCGGGAATCCCCTAAAGGCCCATTACAGGTAGATGGCATGACCAGAGTGTGGTGTACCATGAGTGGAAGGCTGTGCAGCATTCAAAATGGACAAGCTAGAGCCACACGTGTCAGTGTGGGTACGCTCACACACAATGTTGAGGAAAAAAATCAAAGATGGTGCCACATATAGAAGGTTTAAAAAGAAGCCCCAAACCCTGTAAATGATGTGTGGATATCTCTATATATTTTTAAAAGCATGAACACACACATAAGGATGATCAAGTCTGACTCCAGGGGAGTGTTACCTCCAGGGAGAAAGGCAGGGAAGGTATAGAGTTGGCCTGAACCCCATACTGACCATTTACCATGAGCACAGTGGATCTAAGTCACTCATTGAATCCTTTCCACAACCCCATGGGGTCCATTCTATTATTCTTTCATCTTACAGAGGGGAACACGGAGGCACAAGGTCTTCAGGGAGATTTTCCTGGAGCCAAGTGGGACACCAGGACTTGGTTCCTCACTTTGCCACTAAACGGAGGGAGGCCACATTACCTCTCAGGCCTCAGTCTGCTCTGCAGCTTGGGAGAGACTTACCCTCTGCCTCACCCTTCCTAGGTGTGAATTGAGATGCTGGGAAAGTCTTGATTAATCAATCTGAAATACTTGCAGAAGCCCCCATGAACCAAGTCTGGGGCTGGCTAGGAGAGACTAAAATCAAGGAGGTGTGGATAAAAGGGGGCTTCCCAGGTGGCACAGTGGTAAAGAATCCACCTGCCAATGCAGGAGATGCAGGTTCGATCCCTGGGTCAGGAAGATTCCCTGGAGTAGGAAATGGCAACCCACTCCAGTATCCTTGCCTGGAAAATTTCAAAAGTAGAGGCCCCCTAGCAGATCACAGTCCATGGAGTTGCAAAGAGTCGGATGTGACTAAGCATACATGGATGCACATGGACAAAATTCACACAATTCAGTTCAGTTCAATTTTGCACAGACTTAATTCACAGACAGTTGTTGAAGTTAAGGAATATTGCTTAAGCACCTACAATATGCTGGGCCCTATATTAGGTGCTTTCCTAAATTAGCTCCTGCAAGCCTCAACCACAACCCAGGAAGGTAGGAACTATCATCCCCATATAATCAAGGGGGTGAGCAACTTCCCCAGGTCACACAGTAGAACTGGGATTGTCAGGATTTGCCCTCCCTCCACCCTTGACCTGCCCTCTGCTTGGCGTTAGGGGCATAGATGGGAAGGGTGCAGGCCTCACTGCCCTCTGGGGATCCCGGCCCAGACCAGGAAGGTCTGGAGGAGTTGGGAGGAGAGAGAGATGTGTGTGGTTGGAGCAATCAGGACAGGTTTCCTGGAGGAGAGGGAGGGGCAGTTGCTTCAGTGGGCTCATTAATGGTGAAGCAGGTGAAGGCATTCATGCGTCCATTCTCCCATTCATATCCTCAGTTAATGCTGCAGCTTTCTCTGCGCACCAGTGCCCATGATCTCCTGCACAAGACCGCACAGCCCCATCTAGACTGAGGTGGGGGATGCACGGGGTGGCGTGCACACCCGAGCAGGGGCTAGGGAGGCCGGACAGACAACCAGGAGGTGGTGAGGGCTGAGCTGAAACTGAAGAGTGAGTAAGGGGCCAACCAGCAGACAGAAGGGGGGGGTGGGACTCCAGCAGAGAACACCAGGGGCAAAGGCAGGGCCCTAGGACTGTGGGGAAAGACAGCCGACTCCATGGAAGCCAACAACGACGAAGGCAGTTCCAGCTCAGCTGAGAAGGGTCTGGGGGGCTGAGGCCGCCACCATCTGTCTACCAGATAGGGAGAGTCTCCACGTGCTGGGTTTTCTAACCAGCTGGCTCCCCACGCCAGCTCAGCCCTATTGGGCAGGCAGCGCCCCTCTCCAGAGGGATTAAGAGCAGGTGAGTTCGAACCATAACGGCGCATGTAATTATGTGCAAAAATGGAGAGCGTCTTAATAATTGATGGTGGGAGAGAGTAAATATCAGCAGAGGAACCCGGCTGTATCGCTGCCCCGTCCCGTCTGGCTGGGACCCAGGGCAGCTCCTGGCCGCTAATATGCCCATAAATTACTGAAGTTATAAAGAAGAAAGCAGGTGTCATGTCGCACCCATAAACAGCTTGTTAGTTAAGACTAACGAAGGGGCAGCCTGCCGCTTGGCATTGTATGGGCTCCCACCACACCCCCTCCCCCGGCCTTCCTGATTGCAGAGGGAAGACGGATGAGGGTGGGTGTGGAGAGAGAGGAGGAGAGACTGGCCGCCCCCTCCCTGCCCCTATCCAGCATCCTGACCCACTGTGGAGTCAGGTGGTCCTGGGAAACAGAGGAGGCCCACATATGTAAAGAGCCCCCAAACGGGCTGTGAACTCCCCTCACTGCAATGTACAAGCAGAGGCTGGACCAAATGTCCAGAGGACACAGAGGAGCCAAAAGAACTCTGAGGTCCTGTCCAGTCAGACACACTGAGGCTGACTGGGGTTACTGGAAAGAACCGGATGCTGGGGCCAGACACGCAGGGTGCACATCATGGGAGAGCCGCTAGCCGGCTGTGTGACCTTGGGCAAGTCACCCACCCTCTCTGAGCCACTTCCCATTCACGCTGCCTGGGTCTAGCCACGCCTGTCTTGGCGGATTGTGGGGAGGATCCTAGAAGCATATGTATGTGATACTCTGGGTGCGCAAAGGACGCCCCCTCTACCTCCCTCGTCCACCCCCACCCTCACAGGGGCTTCTAATTAGATCAGGCCTAATGAGGCTTCCCTCTGCCAGGCTCTGTTTATGCTTCATTTAAGGCCTGCAGGACATTAGGAGGAAGAGAGAGACAGCTGAGGAGGGGAAAGGAGTCCAGCTGCCAGGGCTTGGCCACCCCAGGCTCCACCACACACAGGGCATCCCCACCCCAGGGAACAGAGGAAGAAGATGGGGGATACTCTGGGGCCAGAGAGAGAGAGAGACACCTCGGCGGGGTTGGCGGTGGGTGGGGGGAGTGAGAGGGTAGGAGGAGGCTGGGAAGGCAAGCATTTTGGCTCCTGGATGATAAAGAGCTTGAACCTCTGTCTCTCACGCTGGGAGGTCTTTGGTCTCTAGAATGCTTCCCTTCGGGGGGGTGCAGCCAGTCAGCCTGAATGGGGCACTTGGGTGCCCACGTTGTGGTCAGCTCTGCTAAGGGCCACATAAGACAAGAGGGCCTCCTTCCTGGGCCTAGGGAGGGTGCCCAGGAGAGGCAGCCAGATCCCCCTCCATAACCTGCGTGAGACCACACAGGGAGCTAAGGGCAGGCCTGACACCTGTGCTTGGCTTCCAGCAGCAGAAATACCCCCAGGAGAGCATTCCTTCTGTCAGTGGTTTCCTTCTTCTGGAGGAAAGAAAGGAATCCTGAGAGTTTCTATCAGTTATGCTTTGGGCTCGGCCTCTCCTCCAGGGGTCCCCTCTGCACCCCTTATCTGGTGCAGGACTGCTCTGTCCCACCATGGCCTGCTGTGCAGATGCACAGAGAGGCATCGTCACTGCCCAAGGTCACACAGCGAGTCAATGCTGATGCCTAGAGCCAGGTCCTCCTGCCTCTGCCCACACCCAGCACTCAGTCACACTGGGTGCTGGGCACTGTGCTGTGACTGTTGGGATGCAAACACTCTGACAGCCGTTGTGGTGTGGGGCTCCCAGGAGCACTCCTGCCTGAGGACACCTAGCCCCAGGCACCTGCTTCTCTACCTACCGCCTGCCCAGTGGGATGACAGCCAGTTGGCCTGGACAGAGAGGAATGGAGGCATTTTGGAGGGACGGCTCTTGGGGCTGGGTGCTCATGCAGAACCTAAGGACATCTCCCCTTACCCCTGCCCAGAGAGGGAACATCTTTTGCCCAGGATGACAAAAGTCAGATGTGGGGGAGCTGGAACATGTCTATCTGGTTTCAAAGTCTGCACCAAACTAAATAGGCAAAGCATATAGAAGGTTCATAGGGTGGTTACAGGCTGGTGTGCACTTTTGTGAGGGGGTGGGTTGATCAGGTCAGCCCCTCATGGCTCCCGGAGATCCACACTGGTCCCTCCTTGACCGCTAGAGGGTCTGTCGCTCTATCTCTGTCTCTTCCTCCATCTCTCTGGCTTACTCTCCTTCTCTCAGAGGGTCAGGGAGAGAAAGGCAGGCCAGACTCCTGGGCCAGTGAGAGGTGGACGTGACCATGCCCGCTGGATGGTGCTGGGAGCTGAGGAGTGGAGAGTAGGGAGGTTGCGGGGTCTGGATCGGGGGCGAGGTGGGGAGAATAGGGCTGTCCAGGGGGTCAGGGGAAACACAAGGCCCTGGGGGTAGGACTGAGGGCTGGGCCCGAAGGTGAGAAGGACCCTCTCTCCTGCCTTAGCTAGGTCAGACCTTGATAAGGACTGCTGGACTATCAGCAATAGTCAGGTTACACGGAGGGGAAGAGAGGCTCTTTGGGGAAGGTCGGAGGGTGGACACACAGGGAGGACAGGAGCCTCAGGTCGGTGGCACCTCCTCGGGTCTCTCCTGGCGACGTGAGCTGCACCCCCTTTCCTGCCATTCTTGAGTGTGCTGTCCACCAGTCATAGCACTGACATCAGGGAGGCTGGACCCATGGGAGGACGCACCCCAAGCTCCATGGTTGAGTGTTTCCACCCCGAGAGGAGCCACAGCTCTGGCCCAGAGGCAGCTAGGACCAGAGGAAGATCACAGGTAGGGATGTGAGAAACCCAGGCATCCTTTCTGAGAGGCTGGACCACCCCCGGCAAGACCCCTGGGCCTTTTGCCCTCTTATCTCCTCTCCCTCTAGTATGAGTTTGGGCAAGGGGATGACATATCTGCAAACAGGGATATGGGTGAGTGTGATGAGTGGGATAACCTTCTGGAACAAGGAGCCCTCTGGGCAGAGCACTTAGGCAAGTCCCTTCACCTTCTCCGAAGTATCGTGAGGATTAAATGACATTACCCATTCAGAGCCCTGGAACAGGACCCAGTGCCACGATCGGCCTTCAAGAGAGCGCACCGCTGTGATCGTGAGTCTTGCTGGTGCGGCAATGTCTGCTCTGTGTGTGTATCCAGTTTTCTGGGCTATGGTTTTATCATCATTATTTTATCATCATTATTATACCAGTGCTGTATTGCAAATCTGTTCTGTTTGTATCACTGTTGAATGTGGTGTGTTATTTCGGTGATGTATGTCAGGGTTAAGTGACCTGAACAGGACTTTTCTGCATCTCCCCATTTTCAAAGCCCCATCAGTCCACAGATGGAAAACCCAAGTCCCCATTCAGGGTTTCCGGCTGTGCTGGAGAGGAGCAGAAACTGTGGTCTACAGCTAGATCAAATCCTCTCTGCCCATGTTGACCTAGAAGCCCACCTCCCACAGCTGGCTGACCAGAGCCTGAAGGGCGGGTGAGTGGGGGTCGTGCCCTGGTTCCCGGAGTTCCAAAGGCAGACCTGAGTGTCTATCTGCCCTTCCGGGCCTGCTCCCTAATGTGGCATTTCTGCAACCAGGGAAACGAGGGTGGCACTGACACCAGTGTGAATGACACCAGGAGGGCAAGAAAGAAGCCAGCACAGGAGATGGCCCCAGAGCAGGGCTGAGGCCTGGCTGACTTCTCACTGGTCACTCCTGAAGCTGGTGGACACAGTGCTGGGTGGTACCCTCAATTCCTTCAGCAACATGTACACAGGGCACTACTGTGCCCATTTCACAGATGGGGAAACTGAGGCCCAGAAACAGGAAGTGACTTGTCCTAGTCAGTGGAGCCAGGAATAGCAGCCAGGTCTGGCCCTGCTGACAGTCACAGAGGTTTGGGAATGGAAGGAGGACACTCCAGTTGGAATCTTTTCCAAGGGGTAAATGATGTGGCTCAGGCGGCAGCCTGAGGTGGAGACATCTAGAAGGTCCCAGACAAAGGGGGGCCCCCACACTGAACCAAAGCATGGGCTCATACACTCAGATGCAGTGTGTTCACACCACCTGCTGGGGTGTGAAAACCAGCCATAAATACCTGCATTGTCGTGGTGCTCATCAAACAAGTGGGAAGAGAGGCCTGGTGTGCCCTCAGGAAATTTCCCAGTGACTCACAGACTTGTGGACCCCCCCCTCTTGGCACACCCAGACACTCCTTGCATAAGCACATCCCCTGAAGCCGGCTTGTCGGGGAGTCTCCTTCCTCCCCCACCACCCACTTCCCAACTTAGGGGACTGAGGGGTCCACAGTAGGGTGAGCAGAGGGCTGACCCCGAGGCCTGATCTGTCTCACTGCCTCTCTCCCCAGAGGCAGCCCAAGCAGCAGGTGGAGGTGGTGCTCATCACTACTCATCCCGCCAGTCCCAGCTCTCTCTCCCCACCCTTGAACTTGGCAGGGACAGCTCCACATTTAGTTAACATGCTGGAGGAGTGTGTTGGGGTGGAGGGGTACCTGCACAGCTCATGGCTAAAGATAAATGCCAGCAAGCGTCTGAAGTGTGGGAAGCGCTGTGAACAATTTCAGGCCCTCCCATCCCCCTGGCAGGTTGGTCCCTCCAGCTGCCTCCCTGGCTTTGCCCACACCTGCGCTCACTACACAGCTTCCTGGTCCCCCTAGAGAGCAGGCTCCAGACCCACTTTAGAAGGGCCAGCAGTCCTCCCTTAGCCACCAGTTAGCTCTGGGAAATGGAGAGTGAAGAGAAGAATAGTTCAACATCTTGCTGCTAATTCTCCCCTCATGGCGAACATTAGCCTGTCCTCCTCAGTGGATCCCAGGAGCTCAGGATCCCAAAGGCCCCCCAGACACTTCCTCTGCTGCAGGAGCCAGGAGGCCCCCGAAGAGCCTCAGCATGGCTGATGCACAAGTGCCTGAACAAGCCTCAGTTTTCCCATCTACAGATTGGCATGGTACTGCCAAGCCTGCCTGCTTCCTGGAGGGGACAGTGACACCAGAAGGGCCTTGGGGGTGTGACGGGGCGGACACCCACCTCATGGAGGGGCAAACACACCTCTGCCCCACCGTAGTCAGTTAAGGCACAGCTGGTTCCTGTCTCTGCTTTAGCTACACGTCAGGGAAGCGTGTGTGAACCAGGAACCCCACCCAAACACACAGCCCCCAGCGCTACTCTAGCACGTGCCAGTGTGCCGGCGGACCCAGGTGTGTGCACGACGGCACGCCCCCACCTCCACCCCTGGCATACATGCTGGCAAACTCGTTCTGTCCCCATAAGGAGTCCTGCTTCCCAGCACCCTGCTGCCATGGCAACCAAGAGAGCTGAGTCGGGGGCAGGGATGAGGAAACAGGAGCCTGGGGGAGCAGACTGGGCTGCAACTCACAATCCACTGAGAGGTCAAGGACTCCTTCCCGCCTCTCGCCTCTCTCGCTGCTCCCAATACAGGCCACACAGCTCTGAGCACGAGGAGCCCAGGCAGGAACCTGCAGTTTCCCCCACACCGCGGTGGGCCAGAGCACAGCCCAGCGGGCCATCTCTCCTGGAAACAGACCAGTAAAAGCCACATTCAGGGCAGGGTCTGAGGGTCAGGCCCTGGCTCAGATATCTCCCCATGCTGAGCCTGCCATGACCTTTTTCCATCTCCATCCCCACCGCCTGCGGTTCAAGCATCAGGTGTCCTCCCTGGGGTCTCTGTCCTTGGGAGCACCCCAGGAAGGGCAAGGACTTTGATAGTCACAAGAGATGGGGCTGGGATTGGCGGGCAGCCAGGTGCGGTGTGCTCCTCTAAATGAGGCCCAAAAGAGAGGCAGGCCCCACCACAGATGGTGGAGAAAAATAGAAATGCCTAATGCTTCCTGAGCGTTTACTCTGTGCCAGGTACCAGGGCCCTCCTGTAATCTAGGCATTCACTTATTTCCTACTCTCAACAGCTCCATGAGGAAGGTGTTCCGAGTGTCTCCGTCTCACAGGTGAAGACACAGAGGCACAGAGAAGCATAGTAATTTACCCAAGGTCTTAGGGAAGGAAGTGGCACCCGGGCACATTCCAGCATAGAGTGTGAAGACTGGAGGAGGCTCTCAGCTGGCTGGGTGTGTCGTGGGGGACCTATAATTCATTTGTCTAACTGCCTATTTTATAGGAACTAATGCTGAAGCTGGGAGGCAGGTTTCTCTTGCAGCCTCCCTGGTGGGAGTCTAGGGCCAGGTGGGTGCCTGGCTGAGAATCAAGGCCCCTGGAGCCTCCCAGACCAGGCCTCTGATATGCCCCCTGAGCTGTATTGCCCCCCACAGAAAGCACTAGGAAGCCAGAGCTGAAAGGGTCCCAGTTTGTCTGCCAGGGCACAAGCCAGTGGAGAGGCAGGCAGGCCCAGCTCACGAGAGGGTCTGACACAAGATGAATAGTGATCAGAGCAGGAAGGGAGGAGAGAAGAACCCCAGGGAAGGGAGGAAATCCCAGGGGTCTCCCTGGAGGAGGCAGTCTTTCAGGAGTGGTAGGATCCTGACCTTCAGAGAATGGGACAGACATTCTAGGAGGAAGGAACAGTAGATGCGAAGGTGTGAAGGTTGGACAGGGTGCACACAAGGCCCACAGCTGCCCAGAATGGGGTCAGAGTCAGAATATGGTCAGAGGCTGAGTAGGAGGAGCCTGGGAATTCTCCTCCGAGTCTTCCCTCTTCAGCACTGAGGGCAATGTTTAACTCGTTGATGAGATGTGTCCTTTTCTAAAAGGCCAAGGGGCCAAAGGGGCTCCCTGAAATTGAGCAGGAAGACTCACAAAAAAACCCCAGTGTTAAAGATCAGAGATGGCTTCTTCCATTAGAGCCTGTGCTGGGGCAATGACAGCCTTGCTGAAGGACGTTCCAGGCAGGCTGAGACCAGCACTGGCCAAGCCTTGGTCCACTCTCTGCTGCCATGCCCCAAGCCCTCTCTCTGTCTGTTTTGCCTACCACTCTCTTGCATCCCCGCTCCCTCCCTTCTTTCCTTGTGTCTTTCTATCATTGTTCCTTTATTTTATTTTCAGCCCTCAGCACTTTTCCTGAAAAAGAACAGCTGGGCTGCTGGAGTCACAGAGGAAATATTTTTTTGACTACTTTGCAGATTCCCCTTCTCCATGAAAACTGACGCCACCATTGCTAACTGACAGGTGGATGCTGAGATACTTATTTCCTTGTCTCCTTCTTTCCTCTTCCTCTCTGGGCTCTGTTCCGGGGTATCTGGGAAAGACAGGACAGTCACACAACAGTGGGAGGAAAAGGGTAGTAAGGGGTAGAACTTTGGCATCAGATGGGCAACTGGGGCCCTCAGTAGCATCATTAAGCCCATTTACAGATGAGGAGACTGAGCCCCAAGACCACCCAGATACAACAGTAATTACAGTACTAACACTAAACACAGAGCTGGCATTTAAGGAGCACTCGTTGTGTGCCAGGTACTGTGGTAGACCCTTCACATGCAATGAACCAATGAGGCAGATACATTACCGAGCCCATTTTACAGAGGGGAAAACTGAGGCTCACAGGGATGTCACTAGGCCAAGGCCACAGAGTTGGACCAGTAGAGTGGAATATCCCCCTATACAACCATGCCCACGTTCATTCTGCCAGCTGCAACCCCCGGCTACCCTCCAGATGGCTGGTAATGAGAGAATCAAGATTTGAAACCACATTTGTCTATATTCTCATTCCAAAGCTGGACTCTACTCCATGCTGATTGCTGTTGCCAAGAAAACATTAGACAGCAGTTCTAATCAGAGAATGACCTGGCCTGATCCTGACTCCAATCTGATTCCTGAGGCTAAAGGGTATGGACCTCCAGACCAAGCCTGGCTCAGCCTCTGACCTGCCCTCTCTGGACCTCAGAGACCCTGCTAAGTGGGAGAGACTGGACAGGTTGAGCCCCAGATAGCAACACAGGAACTGGGGCCGAGGGCCCCCAGGACCATGCTGAGCAATGCATGCCTCCTTTCCAAGGGGCCTTTTGCTCATCCTCTTCTCCAGGGCTGGAGAACACAGGCAGGCCCCTGCTCCTCTGGGATTCTAATCTGCTCCCTGTGGCCAAAAGACTCAAGGAGGGAACAACAGGAATCCTGGCCCGGGCCTCAAACCTGCTGGTACACACCCCAGCAGCCATCAGAATCTTGCACACACACACCGTGGGGCATCCCTGTAAGGCCAGGAGCCCTTCAGCTCTGTATGTGTTATTGTGGGTCCTGATCTGTGTACCCTCAAGTCCAAACTTAGGGACAGTGCCTTTAAGACACATCCAAGGAATGACGATCAGTCCTGCAAGCTAAGAAAGGCTGTTTGGATCAGAGCTGGCAGTAATATAGGAGAGCAGCCTGTGTTATCTGCAAACCCGCAGCCCTCCTTGGCCGTCCAACATAAATGTGTTTAAATAGCAACACAGATGTACATGTCAATGGGAATGTTCTAAGCTAACGTGTGGCTGGTGTAAATGTTCATGACTTCAAAGTAAACATGATAGGTGGCAATGCTGTGTTCAATGTACACATCCAGTCTTTGGTAAGAGAGAGGGGTTCGTGAAAAAAAAAAAGTCTAGTTGATGTGAGATGCACACGTGGGACCAATGGTAATGCATGTGTTCACATAGATGGAAGGTTAAGGCAAATGGGACTGACTATCAGAGATGGAGATCATGGTAAGAAAGGGTGGAACAGTGAGAGCGAAGCCCCAGGGACACGATGTGGAAAGGAGAGGATTCCAAGCGGGGACAAGGGTGCAGAGAGAGGCTGGGGGCAGTGGACTGTAGCCCTGGGGTCAGGGTGGAGAGCCTGCTCAGCTGGGGTCCAGACATGGCTGGGGAAGGTCTCCGGTGGGAAAACGGAAGCCAAGGGAGCCAGAGTGCCCTGAGGGGACCTTGGAACCCTGTGTGCCCAGGAGGGCCCTGGACCCAGCCTGGGCTCCCACAGGCTGCCCCCCAGAGAAGAGCAGTTCCCAAGACTGCTCATGGCCAGGCAAGCGAGACCCTACTACAGGGAGAGTGGGGAGGATAAAAGGGGAGAATCCTTCCACCACCACCCCAACTCTATCATTCCAGGGGATCGATGACAGAAAAATAAAACTAGTCTGTCAGGAAGCCTTAGTTCCAGCCCTAGTCAATCACCAGGTAGCACTGGTCAATGGGCCTAAGATCCCAAGCCTCAGTCTTCTCACATAAACAATGGAGGCTGACAATTAATTTAAAATATCCCAAACAGGCAAATCTACAAAGCCAGAAATTAGTTACTGGTGAGAGACAGGGGTGTCAAGGGGAGTCAATGGATTTGTGGTTTCTTTTGGTGGGTGGGGGGGGTGGTCAAAGATGTTCTAAACTTAGTTTGTGGTGATGCAACACTAAAAGATATTTAATTATAAACTTTAAATGGGTGAATTTTATAATGTATGAATTATGTCTCCATAATTCACACACAGTAGTAAATAATTCACACACAGTAATTCACACACAGAATTCACACACAGTAATACATAATTCACACACAGAATTCACACACAGTAGTAAAGAATACACCTGCCAGTGCATGAGACGCAAGAGACATGGGTTCAATCCCCGGGTCAGGAAGATCCCCTGGGGAAGGAAATGGCAACCCAGTCCAGTATTTTTGCCTGGAAAAGTCCCATGGACAGTGGAGCCTGGTGGGCTACAGTCCATGGGGTGGCAAAGAGTCGAACATGACTGAACACACACACACAAAGACAGTTCAAAATTGATTGCATAAATAAATAAATGGACAAATTATTTCTACAAAAAATGTTGTACATTGAAGATATTTTGTAATAAATATACTAAAGAAAAAGAAAAACAATGGAGAAGGTGATAATACCACCTGTGTTGTTCCCACATGAGATAGGATGTGAAATTGAAAGGGCTTTGCAAACTGTAAAGTGATGCGCAATGTGAGGTGGAGGAATCCTGGTCCCTGGGGCTTTGCTGTTGATTGACAAGCACCAGGGAGGCCAGTTTAATGTCTCCAAGGTGTGTAAGCATGTGCACAGCATGTACATGCACGTGTGTTTGTATGTCTTTAAGACCTGAGGTTCGCTGAGACTCTGCCACGGGGTTTTGAAGTGAGGGGGAAGAGAAGGAAGTGAAATTTCAGGATAATCTTAAAAGCAGAAAAAAAAAATTATTACGTGTCAAAAGGAGTGGAGAGGCTTAAATGGCTCCCAGGTGGGACACAGAATAAAACAGTCTTTGCTTTTATTTTTCGATTGTCTCCACGCAGGGAAGACAGGCAGAGGGTCGTCATAGCAACCCTGGGCATCCGGCAGGGGGCGGCCTGGACTCCGCAGGTTTGTCTGGGTTGAATAGGGTGAGTCAGCTCAGCAGACCCTGGAGGATGGAGCTGGGTCCAGCCCTGTACCTGTGTCCTGGAGGCCACCAGTTCCTCCTCTCCTGGGGGCCAGCACAATGGGAAAAGGACAGACAGGAGATGCCTCGTGGTAGGGCCAGTCCAGGTTGAGCCTGGGAGCTGAATCTGAAGGTGGAGAAGTCTGAGGATGGGGATGGGATGAGATGGGTGCCTGAAGGCTTGACGGGGCAGTAAGGGACTCCTATGTGGTAGTTACAGAGGAGAGAGGCCATGCATGGCCAACAGATGATTGAACAAGGATTGGAATAAGTGTTGGAGGGTCCACCCTGGGTGCTGGAATGGACAGGGCATGGTGTGGAAGCTGGTGGCTCTCCCAACCACCCCTGAGCCTGTGTTAATGGAGAAGTTATCATTTTAGAGGCTAGGTCTAGAGTGAATTTGGCTCCAAAGGTAAGGGTCAGACAAGAGAGAAATGGGGAGAAGAAAAATCCTGATTGGAGGGACTTCCCTGGTAGTCCAGTGGATAAGACTCTGAACTCCTAATGCAGGGGGCCTGGGTTTGATCCCTGGTCAGAGAACTAGATCCCACATATACACCAACTAAGACCCAGTGCAGCTAGATAAATTTTTTTCATTAAAAAATTTAAAAAAATCCTGATTGGGAAAAAAAGTAACTATGGAAGATTTATGCATCTGGGTACATACAGAGTCTACTTTTAATGGAAATTTGAATTGGAGGAAAGAAAGAGTCCTACATTTGTGAAAAATAGCTGGGAGTTCACTGTCCCTTTCACTGTGTATTCCTAGCATTGACATTCAAGAAATACTTTTTTGAATAATTAGATGAATGACAGAGGTCTGACTGAATGGTGTTCAGAACACTTCATGCAAGCTCTAAGGAGGCAGTTGACACCTTCTCTCTGATCATTTTCAGGCTGGTATTGAAAGTTAAGCAGCAAAAGAAACCAAGCTGACTTAAAAATGCAAATGAGGAGGTTGCTGGCCCAGGAAACCAAAGGAATATGAGCATCATGTGGCCCAGGGCACACCCAGAGAGTCTGGCAACCTAAACTGAGGAAAAGTGGTCACTGCTCCTTCTTAACGCCAAATGATAAAAACCCACATTTGTATCAAGTGGTGATTGATAACAGTTCATTCCTACCAAGAAAGAACCACACTGTGCCAGGTGTTTAGGCTTCTTTAGGTCCTGCTTGGACTTAATAAACCACGATTCTGATACACATGCCAACCTCACAGTCTGACGTCCTGGAAGTTACACTTGCCAAACAGCTTCAAATGAAGAGCAAACCATAGGCAGTGGGAAGTCTTTGATGGGTGAGTAACTCCAATGAGTAGAAATGTAGATTCTGGGGCATGGTCAGGGCGGACCCCTTCACCCAGTGACTTTTGCTGCAGTCTTATTTCAAAGGAAAGAGGCTTTGCAATAGTTTGGGGCTTGGGATCTTTGGATCTCCCGATTTGGTCAAGCCCTCAGGGACTCTCGACTGAAGGCTGAGCAAGGGTAGCCTTGGGAGAGAGTCCTTGGGAGACCAACAAGCCCTGAGAGACCTTTCAAGCCCAAGAAGTCAAGAAATGCCTCAGAACAAGAAACCTAGAACCCATTTCCCATTCATGACAGAACCCCGCTCCCTCTACTCACCAAGGAACCGCTCCCCTGGTGAAGGCCCACATGGCTTCTGAAAAGCAGGCATGGGGTCAAAGGGCATGAGCACACCTCACGGACCCACCAGCTTTGCCCAAAACTTGTTTTCTCTGTGAATCAGGGGATCAGTGGGACAAAGCATCCTTCAAAAAGCCACTGTGAGGACTGAATAAGATACTGAATACTCAAGAGCTTCATTCACAGTAATATGAACCAAAGGATTACTAGTATTCTTGTTGCCGTTGTTGATTCATTGGGTAGAAGGGGGTCCCTTCCCACAGTCCCTGGAGATTCAGAAGCCTGTCTGGGCCTCCCAGCAGCATCCCTGCTCTGAACCATGAAGTCTTGGCTGACAGCTCTTTTGTCTTCCTGAACAGCCCCAACATCTCTTGCCTGTGGCAGCAGCTGGGGAAATTGTGTGTGTGTTGCTAGAACATGGGGAAATCACATTTCTCCATGCAAAGATATACTCCAGGTGACATCTGTCACTCACATCCACACCAGACGCACCCCACCTCTAAGCCATGTTCCTGTCGCTCTCCACCTAGAACCTGCTCCAGCTGAGTGGTTTGAGGTCCAGCTCCAGTGCCTCTTTCATCAGGGAGTCCTCCTGGATTTCTCCCAGCCCAGCAGTGGTCAATGCCAGGATCTGGGAGGAGAGGACAAGAAATCAGGCTCAACCTATAGCCTGTCTGGTTGGTGCCAAGACTGGTAACCAATGAGCCCCTGGAGGGAGTGTGCCTCTGCCACACCACCTGGTCTTTGCCCGCTTACCTGCCTGTCTCTCTCTCTGACTGTGAGCTGCTGCAGGGGAGGGCAGGGTCTGACTTGCCCAGTGAATATAGGGTGAGGAGAAGGGGAAGGAAAAGCCACCTCTTTCCCCAATATAGCAGGAAATGCTGGTTGGTAAAGAAGCTCTCAGAAACCAGATGTCAGAGGTAGGGGTGGGGACCTAAGATAATCCCTTCCCTGAAGAAGACTGAGAGCCAAAATGAGAAAGGGACTTGCCTAAGGTCACACAGCCTTATGTGGCCGTGACTTAGGACTCAAGCCCATGTCCTAAGTCACTGTGTATGCCTACTGTGCCCTCCTTGCCCCAGGCCTTGGACTCTAGGGCCTCCAGCCAGGGAGGGTGGCACCTTCCTGTGTAATAAGGGAAGGTGCTGAGTGAGAGGAGGGGTCCTTAGCTTGGGCCACCCAGACCACCCCAGGCCTTCTCCATGTCAAATGCAACATTTGTTGAACAGAATTGAATTTACTGTTCGATTGTAGGAGATGTAATTTGATCTGGGTCTTATGAAGCCCTTAATAAAGTCAAGGTATTACTGTTATCTCCTGTTTTTTTTTTTTTTTTCATGTGTTAAGAGCACTGGACATGAGCTTGATCAAGCTCCAGGAGACAGTGAAGGACAGGGAAGCCCAGTGTGCTCCAGTCCATGGAGTCACAAAGAGTCAGACATGACTGAGCAGCCGAACAACAACACAGCCTCTTCCTGCCAGTCCAACTCTTCTTGATCCAGAGAGCCCCTCTATACACTGCTGTTTCTCCACAGCATGGCCACATTGGGTCAGGCCTCTGCTTGGGGCAGGCCCTCCTCCAGGGTCGGGACCATATGAACTCATCCCTGTGTCCCCAGCAAATGCCAGGGGTCACATCCAGAATGACCACACTAGTGGCAGCTGCCTTTAATGAGATCTGCTCTAGCCCCTGGGCTATGTGCACATCACACAAATCCTACAGGGGAGGGATTATGAGCCCATTTTACAGAATGAGGAAACTGAGGTTCAAGAAGGCTCACTCAGCAGAGGTACTACAGGCAAGAAGAGATGGATCTGGATTCACAGCCAGGTCCCCAAAGCCTGTATTCTTAACATACTCACCCCTCAATCCCTGACCAGATGGGTGAGTAGAAACCATCCTCTCCTTTCAGCTCCCCCAACCCTCCCAAGCCTCATCTCCCACCTCCTACCCCTGCACTATTTCCTGTTCTCCAGGCAGCCCTCCACACTTGCCCGGGCAGTGTGGAGTCCACCACCACCCAACGAGTCTGTGATGCATTCAGGTTAGATGGATGCCTGCCCCTGACCAGGAGTGGGGCCTGAGTCTTCTGCCCATGTCTGCCCCAGTGTACCTGTCCACAGGGGAAGGCTCAGCAGACAGGGATAAGGGTGAGGAACCCAGAAAGGGCCAAAGAGTTGACCCGAAACCTTGAGCTGGGCTCGGGGTTGCATGTTTTAAGGACAAGGTTTACCCAAGGCCTGCACAGGGGTCAAAGGGCACGCCAGGCCTCCTGTGGCCCAGGGCCGAGCTCTGCCAGGACACAGAGCCCTGATTAACCCTCCGCAGGAGCTCCCACCCTCTTGATGCTGCCTCTGTCTTACTCCATCTCTCCCTCCTTGCCTTTCCCACCCCCTTCCCCTGCCCTTTTTCCCTTCCTAAAAAACACAGAAAAAAATGGGATTCAGAAGCCTACACCGCCTGCAAAGTATGGTTCAGCCTCCCCAAAAGAGGAAATGCCAGCGTGCGGGTTCTCATGGCAACCCCAGCTCCTCCCCGCCCAGCCGCCCTGTGCCCATATGGTGAGATGCACCACGGTGCTGACTCAGCCAGGCCTTGGGGTCCCGGGCCTAGGCCTCAATGTGGTCAGCGTTGGTTTATTCAGCTGCCTTGACCACAACCTACCCTCCTGAGCAAACAAGACCACCTCCTATAGGGACTCTTTGGGGGTGTTAAGCCCTACACAGGATGCAGGCAGGTGGGGGCAATATTCAGGAGTTGCTTCGGCCCCGAGAATGGGAATTCTGTGATCTGATGCAGCCTTTGAATTCTGTTTTTCAACCTTCAAGGCAGAACAGAGTGGGCTGGTCAAACAGGGTCAGAGGGAGCTCCCCTGCCTCGCCCTTCCCTCTGCCTTTGCTCCCCATGCCCTGGCCGTTAGAACTTCCATGTCAGGTGTGGAGGGATGCAGGAAGCAGGATGGCCTGGAGAGGGTTTGGTCCTGGCAGCCGCTCACCAGCTACTGGCCCCCACCCCATTCCGAGCCACAGCACGCCTGCTGGTCTCGGAGCTGTGGAATGAGGAATCAAGGCTTGGACCCTTGCCATGGCTAAGCTGCCCCAGGGCGCTGTCTGCTCGTGTCTCTAACTGTTCCCCATGCCCAGAGCAGCTCCTACCAGCCTCCTGTGTGGACTCCTAGTTTTCCACGCCAGTTGGCATTTTCATGGCTAATGAAACGGAAGCTAGTGCCAGGCGGGCTTGGGGACAGCAGGGCTGGCGGCTGAGAAGCAAACCTTCCAGGGCCTGGCACCCACGCTGCTTCCTTTTCCAGGGCCCCGCAGGACGAGACAAGCACAGCAGGCCGGCGCATGGATGTCCAGGTCCCTGGTCCTGCCTGGATCCCCACCTGACTCGGAGCAGCTTCCCAGACCTCAGTCAGTTCTAGGTCACCTTCAAAGATCCATCCTGGGGGGGGCTAGGTGTAGTGGGAGTCAAGCGGGGGACCCAGGCCCCAAAGCTGAGGGGAGTGGAGGTTGGGACCCGCTTAGTCTGGCTTCATGTACATGGTTCCGTTGCCACTGTGGGGCCCTCCTCCCGGAAGCTCTAAACCCAAAACTTGCCTGTCTTGATCCTTCCTGTATCTTCTCATTTCTAATCTCTCTCCCCGTGTCACACACATGTCTATGAGTGTCAGAGTCAGGACACTCAAAGGGGGTGCAGCTGACCCTTAGGTGCACATAGGTGGGGGCCTAGAGGGGATCAGAAACCGCACAAGTTCACACAGCAAGTCTGGGGTCAAGTCTGAGGTCAAGTTAGCCTCCCTGCTAACTTAGGGGAAATAGAGCCCCTGCCTCCCTGCTCAGGGTCTCTTGGAGTATCAAACTGCTTTCTCTGATTCTCCCTCTCAGCTGATGGGAGGAAAGGGAGGAGGGAAGGAAGGATGGATGGATGGATGGATGGATGGATAGATGAGTAGATGGATGGGGGGGCTGTGGGGAGTCGGGAGCAGGGATCCAGGAACAGATGGGCTTTGAGGCTCCTCTGCAGGGGCTTGGGGGAGGGGGAGGAGGCCTAGAGAACCTGGAACTGTTACAAAGTTGCGAGTTAAAACATTCTTCACACTCCCGCCTCCTTTACTGTTCTGATGCACCAAGACGTGACAAAAATGTGTCAGATTTTTTAAAAACCACACACATACACAAATGCCAGTCCCCATCTCTGCCGCCCGCCCAAGCTTGGGCCATCTGTTCCCCGGGGGTGGGAGGGGAGTGGAGCTTGGCAGTCGGTGTCAGCACTCTGGCCACCCCCAGCCCTGGGTCTGGACCAACAGCCTGGCCCAGAAACAGCCCTCCGGTAATGGCGGGATGTCTAGGAAGGTGAGGGCTCGGACACTTGGCTCGTCCCCAGCTGTGCTGGCCCACCCTCCTGCCAGACCACTGCCACCTCTGCCCACCCAGGGGTCCAGTGCACGCACAGCCCCTCACTGAGCTGGGCACTGCCCCTCCTCTCCAATGTGCTGTGTTTGTGTGCACAAGGTCTGGGAGACCCCCTCATGATGTATGTAAGAAACTGAGGCCAGAGGAGAAGCTTGCCCAGGTCCGAGTGCATCCCCTCATTCATTCATTCATTCAGTGAATGAATGTCTTCCAACAGAAGGGTGGTGAGGACAAGAAAACAGGTGGGCCTCGTGGCAATGGCTCGAGGGGAATCAGTGAGATCAACCATCGCGATGTGTCTGGGACTGTCCTGGTTTTGGCACTAAAACTTCTGCATCCTGGAAATGCCTCGGTCCCAGGTAAACTGGGATGACTGGTCACCTGGTGGCCACTTTAAGATGGGCATACATGCGTGCATGCATGCTCAGTCATGTCCGACTCTTTGTAACCCCCATGGACTGAGGCTCCTCCGCCAGGCTCCTCTGTCCATGGGGTTTCCCAGGCAAGAATACTAGAGTGGGCTGTCATTTCCTTCTCTAGGGGATCTTCCCCACCCAGAGATCAAACCTGCCTCTCTTCTTTACCACTAGCGCCACCTGGGAAGCGCTGGGCACGTATGGACTGAGTCCAAACATGGGGACTCAGTGTGAAGGTTTGAGACTCCGAGCAAGAAGGGGCAGGCTCTAGGGGGTGGGGGAGTAGGCCCTGGAAGGGAGTAGGGGTTTTACTTGGTCACAGAGTCAAATTTTACTGTGGTCATAGAGTCAAATTAGGGAGCAGTTGGTGCAAAGGTTGTAGCCTGTATGGATTTTTTTTTTTAATTCATCAAAGGAGACTTCCCTGGTGGTCTGGTGGTTAAGAATCTGCCTGCCAATGCAGGGGACACGGGTTCAATCCCTGGTCCAGGAAGATCCCCCATGTGGGGCGGGGGGCAACTCAGCCTGTGCTCCACAAGAGAGGCCACTGCAGTGAGAAGTCTGCTCACCTCCACGAGGAGTGGCTCCCTCCTAGAGAACGCCTGCGTGCAGCAACGAAGACCCAGTGCATCCAAAAATAAACAAATGTTTAAAAAATTCATCAAAGCTGGAGACACAGGCTTGGGTATGTGAAGCTGGCAGGGACTAGATCTTGCCAGGCCTCCGAAGCTTCCCGAGGGAGTCAGGACTTTAGCCAAAGAGCATCAGGGAGCCACTGAAGGGAATGAAAAAGTGAAAAAATGGGTTAGTTGCTCAGTCATGTCCGACTCTATGTGACCCCATGGACTGAAACAGGTTCCTCTGTCCATGGAACTCTCCAGGCAAGAATACTGATGTGGTAGCTGTTCCCTTCTCCAGGGGATCTTCCCAACCCAGGGATCAAACTCAAGTCTCTTGCATTGCAAGGTGGATTCTTTACCATCTGAGCTACCACAGAAGGGTATAATGTAGGCTTACTGTGGTCAGATTTCCAAGTAAGAAGCCCAAAGGCCACAGGTTGGTCAAGCCTCTGTGGAGGGCCCCAGAACACCACCCACTGCTGTACCCACCCCCAAATGTAGGAGAGTCTAGCCATCCTTCAGGGCCCAGCCCAAATGCCAACTCCTCTGAGAAGCCTTCCCTGATTGCTGAGAGAAGCAGGGGCAATCATGCCCTCCTCCGGTCTCCTCCAATCTGAGGATCCCCCAGTCTGGGTCCCAAGGGAGCCCTCATCACGGTGGCTACCCTGCCAGCTCCCATACTTTGTCACACTAGATTCTCAAAACCATCTGACCAGATCCATTTCCAGGTGGGGCCACAGAGGCTCAGAGAGAAGTGGTTTGTTTAAGACCATACAGCATTTGATGGTTGAGGTCAGTTCAGAACTATGTCACTTCTGTCTAAATTCAGAGTGCCCTGGGGCCCTGCCCACAGCAGTGTTGTTGGCAGGGGTGGGGGCCAGTGGGAAGTAAGAAACAGAGGATGATCAGCTATCTTCCCTTGGAGGAACACATGAGTGGTCATCACCAGGGTAAGCTGGATAGAATGGGCTGTGGGGCGTAGTATCTGGGTATACGGGAAAAGCTGGCCACGGCTGGGAGATTTATAATGGAAGTCTCCCAGATCAATTACTGAATTACCAGGCAATCTGACCTTGAAAGCTTGCAGGCAAGAAAGGCTGGAGTAAGGTGAGGAGGTAGCCTGGGAGCAAGTGTTCAGCCTCCTCCAGTAGGGGAGGGGGTGCCCGGGAGAAACAGGAGACTGCCTGGTAGAGAGGGAGATGGGTGGGACTGAAATGCCACCACCATCTCACACTCGTCTGTTGAAAGTGGTGAAGTCCCTCTCAGAATGCGATCAGCTCTCCTCACCTCTCACTACAGAGCTCATCAGGGCATCCTTCTAGATAGGTGGAGTCCTCACAGTAAGTTTCTCTTCTCAGAGCCTCTGTCCCCCCACCTACAGAATGGGGATCCTGTCCCAGCTCTACCCACCTCATAGGTAGAAGCTCATGTTAAAAAGTCCAGCTTATAGATGGCATGTGCAGCCTACAGTAGAGTCAAGAGTGCAGCCATGGGAAACGTGGAGGGGTTCAGAGATGATAAGGGTGTTGCATTTGGCTTCTCGGGGGGCCCATGCGATGACCCTAGGCACCAAGGGCCTTTCTAACGGGTGCCCTGAGGTTCCTGGGGGAAGGCTGCCAATCCTGGAGCACCAGCCTCCCAGCATCTCCTGGGAGAACCCTGAGCCCCCAGGGAGCAACGGAGACTCTCCTGCCCTTGCAAGGTGACCCCAGGTGAATGCCTGACACAGTTTGCAGTGCAAACAATTGGACTCTTCTGTGTACTGAGTGGGAGGTAATCCCTGTACAGTGGGGATGCCCTGGTACTTCTCTGTGCAACTGGATGGGGGTTTGGAGGAGGGAGAGGTTTGCTCTCACTCCCTCATTCTCCTCCTGCCCCTCAACACTGTTCCCTTATCTTTCTACCAACGAGAAATTCATTTGGGTCAGTAGATTAATTATTAATAAATGGCTTTATACTGCTTTTTAATACTCATACAGTGTTAACAATAGTGCCTGACCCACAGTAAAAATTGAGTGTTAGTGATTATTATTAATACAATTACTATAGTGCTCTGCTGTTCAAATCCAAGTACCATAGGCAGGATAAACTGCTATCAGTCACTCACACCTTAGTATGAATTAGTTAAAAACCATCTTGCTTTCCTGCTCGCCCATCTAAGATCAGCTTCTCTTGGGATGAGGATAAATTTGAAGCTTGTTTGGAGGGGGGCACATAATAAACACCTGGGCCTTGAGCATCAGATTTCAAGGTGAAAATGCCCAGGTCTTCCTAGCCTGGCTAGGGGAAAAAATTTTGAGAGTGAGGGGTGAAAAGCCTTCAGGGGCTGAAGAGTGTCCCTAGTCCTCAAGTAAACAGGGCATCTGGTCTGGGAGCAGGGAAACGCACAGAGGAAGGGGTGAAATGCTGCCCAGAGCACAGGTCTCTTTCCAAGACAGGCAGGGGGAAAGATGGGGGGCCCTGAGCTGTGCCCAAGCCTGGCTGCCTGCTCACCACCACTCTGGGCACTGCAGGGGGAGATTGGGGAGATGGGGATGGGTTGGGGGGTGATTACAGGCAAACAGAGTGGAAAATGAAGCCCTTCAGATGGCAAATGAGTTTAACAGAAATGAGATGGGCAGAGACTGTGATAAGAATGGCAATGCTGGGCAAAGGTGAGCTGATTCTCAAACAGGTCCGGCTAGGAAAACAGAGGGTGGGGGAGATGATCAGCTTCATCCCTCATGGCCCCCCTGCCAGGATGAAGGGGCCATGGTGCACACCCCCACACTCACCTAGAACCAAGAAGGCATAGGGACCCACAAGTGGTGGGGTGAAGTTAAAACATGAGTGACTGTGGTCAGACTTGCCGAAGAAGTTCTTGGCCAGCACAAGGCACCAACTGGGGAGTCTAGTGTCCTAAAGACAAGTGTCCGCCTCTCTCAGAGGAGCTGGTCCCAGCTCTGCCTCAAGGCATGACGCAAAGCCCGCTTTGCTGAGAGTGTTAACCTGTGGGAGACCCCTCACCAGGAGCAGGTCTCTGTCCCCTATGGGCAGGCACTCCCTCTCCTTATCCATAGGTCTTGGGAAGGCTTCCTTTGGGCCTCAGTGTGTGCATCTGTGAAATGGGGATAACAGTATCCACCCTGCCAGGCTGTGCGAGACTCCAAATGAGACACAGTGCAGGTCACTGTCGATTCCCAGCTAGGCCACCAGCCCTGAGGGCAGGGTAGAGACAAGCCCTTCCCTAGCCCAGGGGCTTAGACATCGTTTGCCAGGTGAGCTGGTGGTCACATCTTCACACCTCTCTAGATCCTGCACCCACTTCCTGGCTGACTTCCCTACCCTTTGCTCCTTTCTTCCTCCTCCCCTTCCTGAAGCAGGCTCAGAAAGCTGGCACAGGGCAGCCCTCACCACACCCGGGCACGAGTCAGCCCTCTGCCTTCACCTGGCCTCAATTTCCATCTGTACATGCTGACCCAGAGGTTCCTGTAGACACTCCAAGGGCCAATGGCTCTGGACAGGGAGAGGTTGTCCCAGATTCTGCCTCGGTCTTCATGGGTCATTTTGACCCAGGACACTGCACACTGCCCAGCTCTCCTCCCAGCCAGACTCTGTTTGGGCCTCTGAATGGAGGTGAGAGGAAGAAGGCTGCGGAGGACCAGGAGCTACTTCCAGCATGATAACTATTAACCGGGCTGGCAGATTGAATTATACCTTTTCCAGTTCCTTACCCTATTGATCGAGAGGACTCACATGTGTGAGCGGGCGTGTGCACCCAGCCCGCGGGGCTCTGGGGCTCCAGTGCGTGCGCTGAGTCAGTCAGCTTTGCAAATGGATGGTGTGCTGCCAGCTCGGGCCCTGCAGGAGGGAGCTAACCTTGCCCCCGGTGCCCCAGCGTGAGGGGTCCTGAGCACGTGCTTGCTGCTTGGCTTGGCCAGGGCCACGGGGAGCAAGGGAAGGATGGGCTCCGGCGTGGAAAGAAAGGAAGAGAGATGGGGCTGGCCGGGGCCCTTGGGAATGAAGGAGGAGGAAACTCCTCTCACAGTTTCTCAAGGAGGGGGCTGTCCAGGAGCCTAGACGAGGCCACAGGGACCCCAGTCTGAGAGGAAAAAAAACAGTCCTGCTCTGGGGCCCATCTGAAGAGGCCGTGCATGACCCTGCTCTCACCTCTACCTCTCAAACCCCTCTGCACTCCACCCTCTCTTCCCTGACCCTCCTTAACTCCTCTCACAGCCAGGCCAGTGTTCCCCTGAGTCCCCCTGCCTGGGAGTCTTCACTCCACAAGGGGCTGGTGAGTCAAGGGAGGCCGGCCACCCTCCCCGTGGCCTCAAACACAGCCCCTGGAGCTCCTAAAGATGGATGGTCTCTGGTTCCATATTTCAAAAGAGGTTCTAAGTCCATGAAGCAACTCCTGAGCCGTCCTGTGCACACACATCCAATACAACCACACCAGTGACACCAGCATTTCAACAGCCAGCCCCTACATGGGACCTGTGTGTGCATGTGTGCTCAATGGCTTCAGTCACGTCTGACTCTTTCAAACCCCATGGACTGTAGGTTCATCTGTCCATGAGATCCTCCAGGCAAGAATACTGCAGTGGGTTGCCGTGCCCTCCTCCAGGGGATCTTTCCAACCCAGGGATGGAACCTGCATCTCTTACATCTCCTGCATTGGCAGGCGGGTTCTTTAACACTAGCACCACTTGGGAAGCCCACATGGGACACACGTGTACACTCTGAAAAAGACAAGCAGTGTAGCAGGCTCTGCGCATGGAGGCTCTCGGATGCGCTGAAGCTGCTGCAGGCAGACCGCTTGCTCTCTTCTCATACCTGGTAGGTTAGGAACTGGCCTCAGCGGGAAGCTGGGGTTGGCTGGGGTCCCTCCTTCCACCTGACAGCCCTTTCGAGTGTCTCACCTGCGTATGTGTCACATCCGGAGGCTAAGGCTGACCCAGGGGCATTAGGAATTCCTTCCTTCACCTAGCATAAATCAAACCAATCGTCTATCCTTTCACTCAACAGATATTCTTGGGCAGGCACTGAGGACCCAGTGGTCATGCCCTGGCAGAAGGAAGGAAAAATCTCCCGGGCCACCTGAGAACTGTGTGCTGGGTGCAGTAAGGAGGAAGTGGCCTTGGTGTCTCCAGGGGTGGAGCGGGGAGAAGGTGTCCCGAGTCCCTGGGTGACTTAAACCATGGCAATTCCCTAGGATCCAGTTTTCCCAGCTGAACAGGAAATCCCCCTCCATCACTCTGCCCCCAGTCCCAAGAATGTCTCTCTGAGCTCAAAGGGTGTGGCAACTTAGGTCCTGTCTCAGACACTGACTAGCTGAGTCCATCCTGAAATGGCAGTAATATCCTTAGCCGTTTCTCTGTCCACTTTCTCTTGGAAACTCCTTTCTACCCATGAGGCATCCTACTCAGACTCCAGATCCTGCAGATTGCCCCAAATTCTACCACTAGGGTCCCTCCTCTGTGTCAGGCATTCTTTACGTGGGGTTGCGCGAGTCCTCAGTCGTGTCTGACTCTTTGTGACACCCCGGACTGTAGTCTGCCAGGCTCCTCTGTCCATGGAATTCTCCATGCAAGAAGCCATTGCATGGTTGCCATTCCCTTCTCCAGGGGATTTTCCCAACCCAGGGATTGAACCCAAGTTTCTTGTGTCTCCTGCATTGGNCCTGTCATGGGGTGGACAGAACTCAGGCATCAGAGCTGCCTCCCAGGCTTTCTCCACCTCCTTAGAGCTGATGCCACTGGACACGTGATGAAACCTCACCGAACCTCAGTTGCCTCATCTATAGATGGGTTTATAGAATATCAGCCTTGCAGGACAGTAACAGCACACAGGAGGCCCTCCACCCTTCAGAGCCCACATCATCCCCAACTTCCCTTCGCTTCTCCCTTCCACACCTCTCACTTCCTCACACTCTACCCCTAATCAACAGCCAAGGCTATTCTCTGAATCCCCCACCATCTTTCCCCAGGTCATAATCAATGGAAGCAAACAGCAAGGCCTGGACACACATGAGATTGTGGGGACATTTGTCAGATGATGGGAAAGGAGCTTCAGAGCAAGGAGAAAGGACAACTCACTCAGTAAACAGTGTCCAAACAACCGGCTAGTCATTTAGGGGAAACTGCTTAGATAGCTATTCTCAAACCACACCCATAGAAACATTCTGAATGAACCAGAAATTTAAATATTTTTAAATATTATGCGTGCTGCATGCTCAGTCACTTCAGTCGTAACTGACTCTTTGCAACCCTGTGGACTGTAGCCCGCCGTGAGAGCTCTGTCCATGAGATCCTCCAGGCAAGAATACTTGAGTGGGTTGCCATCTCCTCCTGCAGGGGATCTTCCCGACCCAGAGATCAAACACACATCTCTTACATCTCCTGCATTGGCAGGTGGGTTCTTTACCACTAGCGCCACCTGGGAAGCCCCTTATATATCATAAAGAACTAGAAAACAACATAAGACAACTTTTCAAAACTTTTCGGTGGGCAATGCCAGAAACTCTAAAGGAAAATAGTGATGGACTTGACTGCAGGACCATTTCAAACTTTTAAGGGATTTAAAAAAACAAACTTCCATAAATTGACCAAAAAACAGCCACAAAACTGTGAAAAAAAATTGCAATATATGGCAGGTAAAGGGTTAAGTCTCTCATCCTCTTATAAATCAATGTGCTCTTGCAGGTCAATAAGATGCATTTCACACACCCTCCCACCAAACAAGGCTGGCTGTGACCTCCCCACAGCTAATGCGTGGTCAATGCTCAGCCTGCATCGTACTTGACCTCATGCTTGAAACATGTCCTGCCCTTGGCTTCCAGGAGAGTATACCTGGCTCTCTTCTGCCTCACTCATTGCACCTGCTCTGTCATCTTTTCGGTGCCTCCTCAGCTCCCTCACTTCAGACCAAAGGGGGCTCCAGGATGGGGTCTCCAGTCCTTCTCGTTTGTACCTATGTGCTGTGCTTAGTCGCTCAGTTGTGTCCTCCTCTTTGCAACCCCATGGACTGCAGCCTGCCAGGCTTCTCTGCCATGGGGATTCTCCAGGCAGGAATACTGGAGTGGGTTTCCACACCCCCCTCCAAGGGATCTTCCCATTCCAGGGATCGAATCTGGTCTCCCACATTGCAGGCGGATTCTTTACCATCTGAGCCACCAGGGAAGCCCAAGAACACTGGAGTGGGCAGTCTGTCGCTTCTCCAGAAGATCTTCCCAACCCAGGAATCAAACCAGGGTCTCCTGCACTGCAGGCGGATTCTTTACCAGCTGAGCCACCAGGGAAGCCCTGTGCACCTACACTTACTCCCTTCATGCTCTTATCCAATTTCATGCTTTATGCTC
Organism: Neotragus pygmaeus; assembly: GCA_006410875.1. Classification (NCBI taxonomy): domain Eukaryota; kingdom Metazoa; phylum Chordata; class Mammalia; order Artiodactyla; family Bovidae; genus Neotragus; species Neotragus pygmaeus. The sequence goes on from SJYV01030848.1 coordinate 915,798, forward strand.
ATGACCATGTATTTGTATCTCCAGTTCAGACCTGGGCCCTGAACTTCACCCCCATGTCCATTTCTACTCAGATGTCTACTAGCATCTCACACTTCACCTCTCCACAGCTGGGGCCCACCTGGGCAGTTGCACCAAGCCCCACACTCAGCAAGATCCCAGGCTTAGTTTAATGCTCTACTCTCAGCACTGTGAAATTCTTAATATTATTTTTTAAACAAAAGGCCATACATTTCATTTAGCTCTGGCTCCCACACATCATGTAGCCAGTCCCATCCATAGCTGAGCTCCTCTCCTCCCCTACATCAAACCCACTCTTCTCAATCAACTCACTCTGCTCTGTGGATGGCAGCAGTCCCATCCTTCTCCCTACTTGGGCCAAAACCTTTAGAGTCACTGTTATGGATTGAATGTTTGTGTCTCCCAAAATTCGTACGTTGGAACCCCAACTCCTGCTGTGCTGGTGTTTGGAGGTGGGATGTGATGTGGGTTAGATGAGGTCATGAAGGCGGGGCCCTCATGATGGGACTGGTAACCTCATAAGAAGAGGAAGAGATACCAGGGCTCAGTCTCTCCATGTGCACACAAAAAAGTCACATGAGCACACAGCGAGACGGTAGTCATCTACAAGCCAAGCAGAGGGTCCTCGCCAAGAACTGTGTCTGCCAGCACCTTGATCTTGGCCTTCCCAGTCTAAAGAAGTGTGAGAAATAAATGTGTGTTGTTTAAGCCACCCAGCCTATGGTATTTGGTTATGGCAGCTTAAAATGACTAAGTCAGTAATCTTTGGCTCTCTCTCTCTCTCTCTCACATACACACACACACCACCTCATCCAGTCTGCCAGCAAATGCTATTGGCTCTACCATTAACATGTACTCAGAATCTTTTCATTTCTCCTCACTTCCATCAAGACCCCCTAGTCCAAACCCCACCATCTCTTCCCTGGATCATCACAACTGTCTACTGCCTGATCCCATTCTGGCCCCCTTCAGTAGCTGGAGTGATCTGGCTAAAATGAAATTCAGATTGTGTCATACCATTATTCAGAACCTTCCATGTCTCCCTGCTTTACCCACTTCATTCCGAGGAAAAGCCCAGGCCTTAGGGTGCCCACAAAGCCCTGTGAGGTCTGGCTCTTGATCCCTCACTGGTCGCACTCTCCACTCTCTCCCTCCCTCGCCCTGTTCCAGCCACACTGGCCTTCTCCCCGAGCCCTGAACAGGCCAGGCCTACCCCTAACTCAGGGACCCAGACATCTGTGTGACTCATTCTCTTGCCTCCTACAGGTCTTTTTTTTACTGCCGTCTTCCAGCGAGGCCGTCCTGACTGCCATAACCAAGTGTCCCAACACTTCTCATCCCCACCCTGCTCACTTTTCTTCTCATTAGCACTTAGCACTCATACACACACTAGATTTCACTTGATTATCTGTTTTTCCTTGGCTGTCTCTCCTTCACAAGAGCTTAAGTTCCACGGAGCAGGGATTTTGTTTTGTCAATTTCGTTCACTGTTAGGTCCCTAAACAAAACAGTATCCAACACGTGGAAGATGCTCAATTAATGCTTACTGAATAAAGGGACAGATGAGTAGAAGAATAAGCTGAGGATCTGACATGAATAGGCACTTGATAAACAGGCAAACAAATTGAAATGGCCAAAGAACACACACGAATATGCCCAATCTCATCGGTGATCAAAGAACTGTAAAATAAATCAGTTTTACCCACCAGGTTGGCAGGGATTTAAGTGAGTGATAATGTCAGGTTGGCAAGGGTGAAGGGACAAGGCCTCTTGTACGTGACAAGTCAGCACAAGTTTCTGGAGGTTGATCTGGCCTGTGGGTCAAACCTGGAAATGTACATGCCCTCTGATCCAGGCAGTCCACTTCCAGAAACACCCCCAAAGGACCAGTAGCACAAGCGCACATAGATGTAGGAACTAGGAGGTTCCCCGAGTGAAGTTTATAAACAACCAACCACCAGAAACAAGCTAAATGGCCCCTGACAGCATTAATAATTGATAACATAACCTAAAGACTGTCCATACAATGGGCGTAAAAGGAAGGGAAGAACACTAGAATGATCTATACAATAACATTAAGTGAGAAATCAAGCGACAGGGCAGTATAACTAGTATGATAGTTTTTCCTTTTAAATTATGTTTCTAAGCACATAGAAACAAGTCTGGAAGGATATGATATATGGAACTAGTTAGCAGTGGCTAGCCTTGGCAAGGAAGAGATTTTGGGAAGAGCGTGAACTGCATGCTTTAGATACCTCTACAGGGACTTCCCTGGCGGTCCAGTGGCTAAGACTTTGCCTTCCAATTCAGGGGATGTGGGTTTGATCCCTGGTCAGGGAGCTAAGATCCCCATGCCTCACAGCCATAAGGCAGAAAGAATACTGTAACAAATCCAATAAAGACTTTAAAAATGGTCCACATTAAAAAAAATTCTTTAAAAATTATCTACATTGTTAGATCAATAGTTAGATACAGGGAACATATTACCTTAATAGTTGGAAAAATTACTCCACCTAAGGAGAAAATACATCTCTTGTCTCCCCAGTGCTGAAGGATGCAGAAATAGGACATTCTAAGCCCTCATATCTGGCCCTGCCTCATCCCTGTTACCCTACGCACCTCCATCCCCACCTCCCAGCACTCTGGGTTCCAAGCTCACGAAACAATTTTCTATTCCTGGTTCCTCTCACAGCTCCACACCAGTTTCACAGCTCCATTCACTGGCACAAAGGCCCAGCCGACCCCACCCAGTGACCTCCTCAGCCTGAATTCTGCTGTCAGAGAGCCAGAGGGGGAAGACAAGGACCCCAAGAGCACCCTTCACAGCAGCCCTGCAGCCTCTAGTGGAAACCCCAGGTCTCTGCCCCAGGGACTGTTTGCAAGACCTACTGACTGTGGCCTGAGCAGGCTTGACTGCCCCTGGCTCCGGGGCCCCCTCTGTAGGCCATGGACACAGCTGCTCTGAGGGTGCCAACATGGACCCAGCAAAGTGAGGACTGAACAGAGGAAGAGGGGGCTGGGGTTTCAGTTTCCATTAACATCGCCAGATTGAATCAATAGAATCATAGGTCTCATGCAATATTTGGGACATACTTATGCTGAAAAATGATCTGTTGTCTTTCTGAAGTTCACATTGAGCTGGACATCCTGTATTTTTTCTGGCAAGCCTAGCTCCCACTGCATCCCAGCTCTTGATCCCAAGCAGAAAGCCTCTACTGGGGCACCCAGGAGCAACCGAGAAATATCCTCTCTTGGGCCCCACGCTGAGGGATTCAAAATGATTAAAAGTGAGCAGGGCTGTTCTCTGTGCCAGAAACAGCGCCTCTGCCCTGGGCGTGTCCTGTAGACAGCAGTGACTTTCCGGAGTAAGAGCCCCCACTCACAGAAGCACACACACCAGGCGAGTGAAGATAGCAGCTCCGGCAGGGGAAAGCCAGTGACGGCAATGGGTGAGAAACCTCAGAGGCAAAAGCTCCCACCCCCGAAAGAACTTGGCAGGTGTGTACCACGAAGGGTCCTTAACCAGCTGCAGACAGCGATGTGTGGTAGCCGCACGGGGGTCTCTCCGTGTCTCGGGGACGAAGCTTGGCGAGCAGGGGTTGCTGCTGAGGTGGCCCGCCTCTTGGAGGTCTGGGAGCTCCTGCCGTGGAGGCCCTGCGGGGGTCTGGGGGCTTCAAACCCCACTCTGTGCGCCTCCCCCCATCACCCCGACAGGGGCTCAGCCACCCAGTGCCAGGGGACCCTGCTCTTAGCGTCCTCCCACCCAGTGCAGAGACACAAGGGAGAGCCCACCTCCATCTCCCCCTACCTGGGTCAGACGGCTCCGGGAGGCAAACAGCCTGGCCTCTGGGGGCCGGGGGCGTGGGAGCGGGAGCGGCGGCCAGTCCGTCTCGGTCCCAGCATGCACTGCGGGGAAGAGCAGGGAGGTGAGTGCGGACGAGGACTGGGCCTCTGCAACCCGGGATGCCCAGCTCATCATGCGCCCCCCGCCCCGAGCAGATCCCGACCCTCTGCCCCCAGGGGCTCAGCGCTGCCTCCCGCTTCAGCGAGGGGCCTTCTGCCACCCGTCTCCCTGCTATCTCCCGGCCCCCCAGGTCTGGCATTCGAGGCCCTGTCCAAACCCCTCACTTCACATCCTCTCACACTGTCTTCAATAGGTCAGGCCCACCTCGGCAAGTTTTGTTCACCACACACACACACACACACACACACACACACACACAACGTCATTTTTTCGGAGGTTCCCCACCACTGAGCACAATACCCTCTGCCAGGATCCCCACTGCCCCGGCCAGTCCTCCTGCCCCAGCTGCTGGGCCTCTGGCCAACCGACCTCTCCCTCCTGTAGGAGGCTCCTGACCCACACTCCCCTCATTTTCACCACTCCTCCTCACACATGGCCCCTAGCTGCCATGTCCGGTCCTCCCCCTCTTTCTCCTCCCTGGACCACCTTACCCACACCAGTGTTTCAGTCACCCTCTGTCCATGCCCCCCCCAGGGGATTCCATCACGCCCAAGGAGAGTGGAGGCCCCTGACCTGTGTCCTGCCCTCTCCTCCCTCCCTCAGCTCCAGCTGCAAGGCCTGCCCTGCAGCACCTCCCGCTCCAGCTCCACACAGGCCTGGCTCCTCCTCAGCCAGGTTCAGCTCAAGGCACCTCCTCCGACAGCCTTCCCTGACCACCCTGCACAGGAACCCCTCCTTCCCCGAGTCACACTACCCTGAGTGACTGACGTGTCATTCGGTGTTCCCTGTCTCAACAATCCCACGGCGAGCTTTATTTCCAGTCAGGTTAATTGAGGTATAATTTACTTGCAGTAAAATTTACCCTTTTTTAGATAAAGAATTCTAGTGAGGATGTGGAGAAAGGGGAATCCTTGTGCACGGTTGGTGGGAATGGAAATTGGTGCAGCCACTATGGAAAACATTACGGAGGGTCCTCAAAAAATTAAAAATAGAACTACCATGTGATTCAGCAATTGCACTTCTGGGTATATAGCCAAAGGAAATGAAAACACTATCTCAAAAAGATAGATGCACTTCTGTGTTCACCACAGCCTTATTTACAGCAGCCAGCACGTGCAGACACCATAAGTGTCCATCAGTGAATGAATGAATGAAGGAGGTATGAGATATATACATATACATCTATATGATAAAATTATTCAGTCAGAAAAAATAAGGAAATCCATTTGTGACAGCACGGATGGACCTTGAAGGCATTATGCTGAGTGAAATAACTCAAAGACAAATACTGTACTGCAGAATCTAAAAAAATAGAAATAAAAAACTAAACTCTTAGGAAAAGAGATCGAACTTATGGTTACCAGAACCAGAGGGTAGGTGGAGAAGGAAGTGCAGGAAGGTGGTCAAAAGGGCTTCCCAAGTGGCACTAGTGGTAAAGAGCCTGCCTGCCAGTGGAGGAGACTTAAGAGGCTCTGGCTCGATCCCTGGGTTGAGAAGATCCCCTGGAGGCAATGGCAACCCACTCCAGTATTCTTGCCTGGAGAACCCCATGGACAGGGGAGCCTGGTCCATGGGGTCGCACAAAGTCGGACACGCCTAAAGCAACTTAGCACGGCACAGCAGGGTCAAAAGGTACAAACGTCCAGTTACAAGATAAGTATGTGCCAGGGACAAGCACAGCGTGATGACTATAGTTAGCAGTCTGTTACACACGAAAGTTACCAAGAAAGTAGGTCCTCAGAGTTCTTATTACAAGAAGAAAACCTTTTTTCTTCTTTCTTTTCTTTCAATATATCTATATGAGATGATGGATATTGGGTGGTAATCATTTCAAAATATATGAAAATTAAACCATCATACCGTACACCTTAAATGTCTACAGTGATGTATATTGATTATTTCTAAATAAAACTGGAACAAACTTTACACTTTTTAGTGCACAGTTCTGCACTTCGATGGCAGTATATAACACGTAACCACTACTGCAATTAAGATAAAGAACAATTCTATTAACCATCCATATCTAAACGTCTCCATGAGTTGTCCCCTTTGTAGTCAACTCCCCCATCCCTGCCTCTCATAACCACTGATCTGTTTTCTGTTTCTATAGTTTTGCCTTTTCCAGAATCTCATACAAATAGAATCATCCATATGTAACCTTTTGAGTCTTGCTTTTTTCATTTATCAAATAATGCATTTGAGATTTACCTGTGTTGTTTCTTGTACCAGAATTTCATTCTTTTTTTATTGCTGAGTAGTATTCAATTGTTTATCCATTCAACAGCTGAAGGACATTTGGATTTTTTCCAGTTTGGGGTGATTATGAATAAAACCACTATAAATATTCACATACAAGTTTTTTATGAACATAAGTTGTTATTTCTCTTGGGAAAATACCTAGCAGTAGGATTCCTTGGTTATACAGTAAGCATATTTTTAACTTTACAAAAAATAGCCAGACTTTTTTCCAAAGTGACTATACCATTTTTCATTCCCACTAGCAACATATGAGAGTTTCAGTTACTCTGTACCCTCACCAGCAGTTACTATTGTCAATTTTGTAAAAGTCAATGTTAGAGATAAGCAGTGGTATCTCATTTTTTTGGGTTGAGGGGGTGGCTATCAAATCCAAGTTTATTGGGGGTATTTGTAGAATTGCTTTAACTCTCATTGTCATTTTGATTCGCATTTTCCTACTGACTCATGAAAATGAGTGATTTTTTTTTTAATGTACCTGACTTTTGTTTTAGTACCATCACTATCTGAAAGTACATCTTGATTTAATTCTTTCTGTTTATTTTCCATTTCTCCCATCGTATGTGAGAGCGGGGACCATGAGATTTACTCCTGCAATATCTAGAACGGTACCTGGTGCTGGATAATGGTGATGATGATGATGCATTTACAAAGTCCTGATCATACGCCCAACACTATTCTGAGTGCTTGACAAATGCTAACTCATTTAATTCTCACAACCGCCCTAAGAGAGACAGATGCTATCCCCACTTTAAAGAGGAGAAAACAGAGGTAGAGAGAAGTAATTAACCCAGAGCTAACAAGCCTCTGAGCAGAGCTCTTCTCTGGAGGTGTGCTGGAGTCAAGAGTCTGGAGTCATGATCAATACAAGAACATGTTCCATAGCAGTCACATTTGCTGAAGGAATGAAAATGTGGAAGAAAGACAACTTCAGTCCACTGTGCCATAGATTGAATATCTGTGTCCCTTTCAAAACTCATAGTTGAACCCTAATCTCCATTGTGATGGTATCTGGAGGTACGGCTTTGGGGAAGTGATTAGGTCATGAGAGTGGCGCCCTCATGAACAGGATTAGGGTCCTTATAGAAGAGACCCCCGAGAGCTCTCTCGCCCCTTGTGCCATATGGACATACAGTGAGAAGAGGGCATCTACGAACCAGGAAGCTGGGCCTCACCAGACTCTGAATCTGTCAGCACCTTGATCTTGGACTTCCAGCCTGCAGACTGTAAGACATCAACTACAGTTGTTTATAAGCCACCCAGTTTCTCTGGTATTTTGTTACATCTCTGGTATTTTGTTACGTAGCCCAGACAAAGACACAGGGGTTTCTAGATTCTACCTCTTGGATAGTTCCCCTCCAAAGCTGAATTCATTCTCACTCTCGATTCTACTTCTCCTCCTAAAAAATTCATTTTATGTTGATATTGCAAGCAACCAATAGGGACAAGTGGGGTGAGGTTGAGTCAAACCTGGAGCCTGGCGGTGAAGGGCCCAGGCCTGCCAAGGGGCTTATTCCTTTACAGGGACTCCTCCTCAGAGCTTTTCCCACCACTCCCTCCCACTCACTTGGGGCCTCCCCAGGCGGAGAGAATGAACAGGAAGTCATGGCCTCGGCAATTCAGAAACCCTTGCTCTGAGAACTTCCCATAACATAAAACCTTTTGTCCAGACTTCACTTCTCACTGCTCACTGAATATCTGGCACATTTCCTCCATCCCCTCTCCCAAACAAAATTTCCCCACATTTCCTCAGCCTGTTTGCAGGTAGTTGAGACCATATAAAAAGTTCTAGCCAGTGGGCTGTGAACAAAAATGACGTGTCACCTCTGCGCCAATGCATTTAGGAGCCTGTGTGCACCTCTTTCATTTTCCCTCCTTTGCCACTGTGGCCAAAGAAGGCTGTGAGTTCCAGGGGGCAGCTACCACATGGTTGAGCTTCAGCCTGGGTCCCTGTGTGACTAAATGGACCAGCTTCTGCCACCCTCTCCACCTCCCACATCGGTCATGTAATGTGAATTCATATGGTAAAAGAAGGGAGCCTTGTCACATTAAATCAGGAGTCGCCAACCTCCAGGATCTAATGCCTGGTGATCTGCGTTGGAGCTGATGTAATAACAACAGAAAGAAAGTGCACAGTAAATGTAATGTGCTTGGATCATTCCCAAACCTTCCCCCAACCCTCACCCCGGTGGAAAAATTGTTTTCCATGAAACTGGTCCCTGGTGCCAGAAAGGTTGGGGACTATGGCATTAAATCACTGAGAGTTCAGAGAGAGCTTATTAGTGAAGCACTTCTCTACCCTCCCTCCATCCCCACCAGCCACATGGGGGCATATGGTTTAAGAACATGTTTGGATGACTTTCTGGGTGACAGAAGTAAGCTCCATTTGGGAGCCCCCAAATAACTAGGATTCCCGTGAGAGATGGAATGACTTCAGTTCCCAAGTTGAAGGGTTCCCTCTGTTTACAAGGGAAAGGGTGGGGGGCAGTTCCTGGCCCTTCCACAGGATCCACTAGCAGGACAGTCCCCACCTGGAGAAGGGAGGTGGAAGCTGAGTCAACTGGGAGCATCTTTTTGACAGTGAGGTCCTTGGCCAACATTCAAGGACTTGAACTTGACTTTAGAATAAAGGCTGGCACATCTTGAGTTTATCCCTGACTCAGACCTGGGACCAGCCCCCAGAAAGGCCCCTGAACTCCAAGCTGATTGGTCCTGGATGGACAATTTGGGGTGGGGGAGAGCGCAGGAAAACTCAACCAGGGCCTTGAAGCCACAAGCAGCAATGCGCCGCAGGTTTAATTGTAGATTTATGTTTTGAAATTATTGGAACTCTGCGTTGGCAGTTTTCATCTTAAAGGGTGTGTACTCCTGTGGGGCAACACAGGGAACAGGGGGAGGAGGCAGCCCTTCAAGATGACGGCAGGAGGCCGGTAGAGGACCTGGGGGGAAATCCCTTAGTTTATATAGGGTCCCTGTGACCTCTCGCCTTTTCCAAGAAGTAAGATCTGGCTGCCATAAAATACACTGCCTCTGCTACTCACACTCACCCCAAACTGGTACAATACAGCTTCTTTGAGGCCAGTAAAAAGACTCTTCTTGAGAATGAGTGCTGGGTGCTGGTGTCAGTACTTGAGTGTGTGCATCCAAAGACCCGTGATTTCAAACTGACGCCAGGGTAGATGGAAACTGCAGCACTGCATGGCACCCTACA
>SJYV01030848.1:925394-993044 GCA_006410875.1 Neotragus pygmaeus
GGGTGGGCTGGGGGTGGGGACTTGGGTCAAAGGCAGGGGTGGGGTTGTTTAAAGTGAAGAAGCCCCTGGAACAAAGGCAGGCTCTGTGGACCATGGGGACCTGGAGACTGGGGCTTCCAAAGGAGCAGTCGTGAAGAATCCTCTCTTGGAGGCTTTGGGGTTGGGGGCCTGGAGTTTTTGGTGTAGCTGAGAAAGACTGAAGCGAGTTTTGCCATCCTTTTGGTTAAGAATAAAAGGGTGTGACTGATACTGTATAACTGAAAACTAAACCCTACAAAGAAACAGATAATAACTGTTCCATTCTTTACCACAAGCGTTTATTTATTTGGGGGCTTATTTTGGTGATGAGAAATTCATGATGATAAGTTCGGTGATTTTGGTGAGCTTTTTGGCTTAGGAGAAAATTTAAATTGGGTGCAGACCCAAGGTTTTACCCCAGTTTGCATAACTTGCCCCCACCCTGATGACCACAGGATTTGCTTAGACATGCTAGCGCTGAGGAACCATGCCCCAAATGTGCTGTGCTTTCTCCTTTTGTTTCCTGCGGGCAAGTTTCCTGACCAATGATGCTGAGAATTACTCATCCTGGGGTCAGGGCTCCAGCGATGGCTTGTGGTTAGAGTAGAGATTTGGCTGAGGTGGGGTCAGCTCAGCCCCCTGGCTCGAAAGCACACTCGAACATCCCCACTCAGGGATGAAGGGGTTTTAAGCTTGGACGTTATGGTCTGGTACCCAGGGACCCAGGCAATGTTGGGATGGGTGCACTGGCTCATGGAAAATGCCTGACTACAACTGCTTGGGGGAGGATTCCCTGAGCACAACATGAATCGTTTTCCCCTGAATGGTTTTTGCTGACTGACTGGGCTTTAATTCACTGTCTGCTAAGGGTTTGGGGGCTGAAAACAGAGGACGAAGTTTCAAAGGCAAATAAGAGACGTTCCTGTGGGGAATGGAGGGAGAGCTGGCACACAGGAGAGGGGTGGCAGGCAGAGGGAGGATGGGGGGGCGGTGGGAGAGGGTAAAGGGCGCGGACATCCCCATCTCGTCACCGTCACCACAGTCAGCCTCCTGGAGAGCTCAGCCCTCACTGTGCTAGGTGCTTCCCACTCTCTAACCCACTCTCTGCCCACCAGCACCCTAGCAGACGCACACTGTCATTGTCTGCATTTCTTTCAGTAATTTAAAAAATATTTATTTATTTGGCTGCACTAGGTCTTAGTTGCAGCATGTGCGGTCTCCAATCTTTGTTGTGACATGTGGTATCTTTAGTTGAAGCATGTGGGATCTAGTTCCCTGACCAGGGATCGAACCTGGGCCCCCCTGCATTGGGAGTATGGAGTCTTAGACACTGGATCACCAGAAAGTCCCACTGCCTGCATCTTCAGGATGGGGAAACCAAGGCACAGAGAGGGGCAGTAACCTGCCTTATTTGGAATGAGGCTATGTTTCAAACCCAGGCAGTCAGGCTGTAGCACTCATCCTAAGAGTCCCTGATGAAGCTGGGTTGGTCAGGTTAGACATGAATGAAAGGCTCCTCAGTGCCACTGGCAGGAATTCTGTCTGTGGGTGGTCGGATCCAAGTTGTCAAAAAAAATCCACTTTCTGCCTCTAGCCCTGTGACCTTGAGTGAATTACTTACACTGAGACTGGCTCCTTACCTGTAAAGTGTATTTCATATGACAGTGGAGAGAGTACAGAGCACGTGTGAGTGTGTGTCTGTGTGTGTGTGTGTTGCCTTGTACAGTACTTGGTAGAGAAAAAAATTCCACAAAAAGCAGACACTACCCCCTACACCCTGTCATGGAGCCAGAGCACAGATATGCCCATCTTCAGAGCTTCCAAGCATGTACATGGGCATGCATGTACTCACATGTACACATGTATACGTGTGTGTATGCTCATGTGCCCATGTGCCCCTGTTGTGTGCATACTTGTGTGCACATGTGTCCCTGTCATGTGTGTATACTCATGTGCACATGTGTCCCTGTCATTTGTGTATACTCATGTGCACATGTTCCTGTCATGTGTGTACTTGTGTGCCCATGTGCCCCTGTCGTCTGTGTGCTCATGTGCCCGTGTGCCCGTCATGTGCATATACTCATGTGTACATATGTCTCTGTCATGTATGTACTCGTGTGCATACGTGTCCCTGTCGTATGTGTACTCGTGTGCCCATGTGTCCCTGTCATGTGCGTATACTTGTGTGCACATGTGTCCCTTTCATGTGTGTATACTCGTGTCCACACGTGTCCCTGTCATGTGTGTATACTCATGTGCGTGTGTATACTCACGTGCACATGTGTCCCTGTCATGTGTGTATGCTTGTGTGCACACATGTCTCTGCCATGTATGTACTCATATGCACGTGTCCCTGTCGTGTGTGTATTCATGTGCCCATGTGCCCCTGCCCTGTTGTGTGTGTACTCATGTGCCCGAGTGCCTCTGTCATACGTGTACTCATGTGCACACGTGTCCCGGTCGTGTGTGTACTCGTGTGCCCATGTGCCCCTGTCATGTGTGTGTACTCATATGCCTGTGTGCCCCTGTCATGTGTGTGTACTCATGTGCCCATGTGCCCCTGTCATGTGTGTGTACTCATGTGCACATGTGCCCCTGTCATGTGCATATACTCGTGTGCACACATGTCCCTGTCAGGTATGTACTCATGTGCACATGTGTCCCTGCCATGTGTATACTCATGTGCACATGTCCCTGTCGTGTGTGTACTCATGTGCACATGTGTCCTTGTCATGTGTGTACTCGTGTGCACATGTGTCCCTGCCAAGGGAAGCATTCATGTGCATCTGCACACATTTCCCTTCCTCTCCCATCCTTAACTCAGGCTGGTGGTGGCATCAGCCATGTGGTCCCCAGCCAAATACCCAGACATCACTCGTGAGTCCCTTCTTTCCCTCTTCACCCTCACGTTCCCTCACCACGGTTAGCCAATGCCTGAATATTTCTCAATCGCATCTTCTCCTAGTTCTCCCTCACCCCCACCCCAGCCAGTGTACAGGCCCCACTCCACCCACCCTCCACACAGTGGCAACCAGAATGACCTTTCCCGGTCACAAATTTTACCTCACCCGCAGGCCACTTAAAACCCTCCCAGGAAGGCTAACCAAGCAGGATGTAAAACTTCTGAGTTTCACATAAAGCCCTAAAGAGAAGCCTGACAGGTTTGCCTGAATAAAGATCTAAAGCTTCTATATGGCTGGAGATACCATAAACAAAGTTAAAGAGATAAATGGCAGACTAGGGGAAATATTTCCAACACACAGACAAAAGTTTTAAAATCCCTAATATACTAAAAGCTCCTTCATACCCATAAGAAAAAGGCAAAAAGAAAAGAAAAATAGGCAGCGGATATGAACAGTCAATTCACAAAGAAGAAAATACAAATGGCCAATAACCACAAGAAAAGTTGCTCAGCCTCACTGGGGAGAAGGAAAGTGTGTTGAAACCACAGTGAGATGTTTTCCTGGACTGGCGAAAATTAAAAAGCTTGATAATGTTCAGTGTGGAGGGCAGCTGGGGAAATGGCTCCCCGCAGATATCAAGGGTTGGAGCAAAAACTAGCCCAATCTTTTGGAAGAGCAATGTGATAGTACCTATTAAAATGTAATAAGCATACCCTGTGCCAGGGCAACTCCACACCTAGAAGCCTATCCTACAGAAAGGCTTACACGTGTCAGCCAAGATATATATACGAGGATGTTCACTGATGCATTATTTGCAAGAGTGAAAAATTGAAGGCAACCTAAATATCCATCAACCCAGGCCTAGTTACATAAATTTCATTACGGCCAAACAATGGAATATTAGGCAACGATTAAAAAGAACATGGGAGATCTGTATTCTGTGACACTGACGGACGCCCACAGCACACTGGGACATGAAAAATGGAAGGCGTAGAGTAATGTGCATAATATGATTCAGTCCTTTTCTTTTCAAAAAGATAACACACAATAAATATGTTTATTAAGGCACAGAAAAAGTTCTAGAAGGAAGCACACCAGATCAACAACAGTGGGACCTCGGCACAATGAGATTTAAGGGCAAAGAAGGAAATTTCTTAACAGGATGTACTTCTGTATTGTTTCAGTTTTTACATGAGCAGATATTGTTTTTGTGATTAAGAAGGAAAAAGAAAAAAAATACCCCATCCAAAGCCGCTCAGTGGCTGTGAGACAAAGTCCAAACTCCCCAGGCGGCAGCTGAAGTCCAGGACACTGCCCTTGTGCGCCGCCAGCCCAGGGTCTCCCACACTCCCTTTCAGGTCCCCAAGCCAAGCCTTGGTCCCTTCAGTGCCGTCTTCCCGCAGCGTCCTTTCCTGCCTTCCACATCTCATCTCTCAGGTGGCTCCTCACCTATCGCCACCTTCTGGAAGCTCTCCCTGAACAAGCCCCACACCCTGCCTCCACTCTCCCGGCAACGGAGGCAGCCAGCATCCAGGTTGCACGTGTGTGTGTCAGGGCTATGCTGTATGCTTTACTCCGTGTCGACTCCTTCGATCCTCACAGCAACCCTAGGAAGGTCTGTCATCATCTTAGTTAATGCATGAGGAATCTGAGGCACAGAGGGGTTAACCACCTTGCTCAAAGTCACACCGCCAGCAATCAACAGAGCCAACGAGTGGTGGTGTCAGGCAGAGCATACGTGAGGCCCTCTGCCAGTACTCAGCACCCAGGACCTAAACCTTCCAGGCTCCCAGACTTGCCTAGGAGTCCCAAGTTGGTGGGTGGGTGAGGTGAGGGTTTGTCTTGTTCCTGCCCCCAGAACCTGGGCAGGTAAGCATACACAGAGAAGTCTGCCGGGGTGACAAGCCAGCTCCCAACATCAACCATCCATTGCTAAAGGAAGCAACTGGTCTCTCCAGTGGGCTGGGACCAGCTCAGCTGGAGGCCAGCTGACCTGGGATTGCTGAGGAATGGCATGATTTGTGGAGGTGCAGCCCCTTCCGGGGCGAGGACCCAAGCGACTCCCTGCACACCTACTGTGTGCCAGGCCCTTAGGGGTTACACGCCAGGGAATCCCGGGGCCAGGAGACTGCTCTGCCCTCCACGTGCTGTGAAGTCAGACACATGGAAGCCAGGAGCCAGAGAGGGGGACAGTGGGATGGTGCTCAGAGGAGCAGGGGCCTGGCTTCTAATCAGGACAAAGCAGACGGGGGTCTCTGTGAAGTGGCATCTGGGCCCAGCCCCAAAAGACGAAGGGGGATCTGGGCAGATGGCGCGGGGAAGGGAACTCCAGGGGGCTGGAACAGCTTAAGCAAAGGCTGGAGGTAGGCAAGTGTGGAGAGCTCTGGGGAAGAGTCACTGGTTTTGGCTGGAAAACAAGATAAGTAGGGAAGCAGCAGTGGATGTGGGGGTGCGAGATGCTGGGGCCCTTGAGGGAGCAGCTGCCCACAGCAAGGAGGGAGCAATCTGAAGCACGTGGACTGCCTAGGACCGGAACCTGTCAGGCAAATCCACCTCTACTGTCAGCTCATAACAGTGGCCTAGTTCCCCACCTCGGTGCCCTCACCTACAGAAAATCATGCAACTTCCAGTACTGGTGAGAGAATTAAACTAGACGGTGGTTTGCAGCACGTTGAACCTGGGGAGGCGGGGGAACACGTCTGGTGGGGGCACCGTGCTGGAGGAGACAGAGGCGGCTCGCTGGGGGCATCGGCCTTTGTGATGAGAACTGATGTGAGCATAGGCCCCTCAAGGCCCCCCAGCCCAGCAAAAGTACTCAAATACTAGCCTTGTGTTTAAAGCACAAACTCCAGGCAATGTGATTTCAGACTCTTCTTTCTTAAAGAGACATGAGAGGCAGAGCCTCACGATGTTGAGCAGGTCTCTACCCCTCTCAGGGCCTCCATCTCTCCAAGTGGGGGGTAGGTGACAGGTTGGGCGGTTTCTCTAGGCCTGGTTATTCAGAAGGGGCTGAGCTATGGAAAGAGGGAATGGGCCAGGGGTGATGGCAAGGAGGTGTGGAAACTCAGAGGGATGGGATTCAGAGAAAGGAGGGTTGGGGATGAAGGAAGCAGAAGACATGCCTTCCTGGGCTAGTCCCCTAACCAGCCAAGGGCCTCCTCACACCCTCTACTCCAAGGCCCACAGCCCCCATCAGAGCCCAGGGGGTATTCACTCACTTGGGGGTGAGGCTGGAAGAAGTGGAGCTCCATCCTCCCAGGGCAAGTTCACTCCTGGGAACAGCAGAAACAGCGACGGGTGGGCCAGGAGGCAGGTAAGACCTGGGGTCATGCCCCACTGGGCTACTTCAGGCTGAGTGCCACTAGGCAAGTGCCTGCACAGTTCCATTTCCTCTTCTATGAGATGAATACATATGCTTTCCTTGTAAGTAATGTTATTACCCTGGGGCCCAGCACACCAGTGACCTGCCTCATAGGTGAGCCCTTTGGTTCACCAGAAGCTGAGCAGGACCTGGGGGAGTCTCAGCCAGCTCTGGGAGTTGGGGAGAATCACTCACCCCCAGGCACCCCCAAGACCCCCATGGGTGCCATCCTCCTCATCGCTCACAGGGACCCCGTCTTAGCCTCCCCACTGGCCCACCTACAGCACTGCGCCTGCCCACCTGCTGCCAGAAGAACTCTCTAAGTGAGGCCCACCTCGACTCTGATCACTCGGCTGTCACTGTTTGCTTGTCACTTCCCCCACCAGCCCCGTGGGCAGGAACTACATCTGATTCATCTTGGCCGTTGCAGAGTGTGGGGTCTGGCACGGGAGTCCTGCCCACAGGCAGCAGAGCTCGCAGTGGGGATGAACAAGCAGGACCATTCACCCCTCCCACCCCAGCACCTGTTACTCTGTTGAATATTCATGACAGTGCTGGGTTCCACGTGGGGCTGGGGGCAGAGCTCAGTGTGGGACCACGATTCAGTCTGTCTGGGATCAGGGCTCAGTGGGGCTGGGGTCAAAGTTCAGTCTTCTGGGATTCGGGCTCAGTGAGGGGCTGGGGTCAGGGTGCAGTGAAGGAAGTTTTCTGTCCTCTACCATGAAGGGCTCAGGACTTCTCCCAGGCTTACCCCCTGCTTTGAAAACAATTTTTCCTGCCCCTGGAGTTCTGGGGCCTGTCTTGGGTCCTCACCCTGCCCACGCTCTACCCAGGCAAGGCCTGACCTACGCTCCACTCCAGGCAGCCATCGAGTGGAGGCAACCCATACTCACTATGTCCAGCCACCACCTGACTCCCGCAGAAGGGGCTCAAGGTGGGAAGTGCTTCCTTGCACCCCTAACTGGCCTTCATAAACACAGCAAGGACAGTCAGCCTTCTGGCCTGAATGCATTCCCAAGCCAAGGAGAAGTGATTTGGGGTTAGCTCAAGTTTTTCTATTAGCCACCCCACTGTCCCCACTCTATTAGCCTAGACGATCCAGTGCCAGTGGGGGTAAATCCAGGTCTGGCTGAACATGCAGGCAAAGGTGATGGCTGATACATGGCAACGAGATGTGCCATCCAAACAGCTCCTCCTATCACAGTGCCTGAAATCCTTTGTGTTCCTTGCTTGAAGTCAGTCTTGTTGACCCTCCTCCGAAACCTCCATCCTGAATCAGTTTTTAGCTGGGCGTGGGGACTGCCAGATCCCTCGGCCCTGGGTGACTCAGGTCTAACCCAGGTCTGGCACTCACAGGGCTCAGAAATGGGGAGCTGAATCAGGGACTGGCCTGAGTGGGTGTCAGAGTTTGGCAGGAGGCTGCCCGCACCCCTCAGCACTCCAACCCACCCAGCCAAACCCTCCACTCCCTCTGCCTGCTACTTCCAAGCAGAGGGTCAAGTTGGTTTGCTGGAAAGACACATGGTTCTCATTTTAATTAATTAAAGAAAAATCTAATCACTGCATTAAACTTCTCATTACTCCACTTGAATACCCGTTAAGTAAATTTAATTACCAGAGGATTGGGTTTCCCAGCCTCTTTCATTAGCTTCTGATAAGATGGGGGAGTTGGGAGGGAAGGGGATGGGAAGCAGAACAATGCCATTCTCAACCCACAGAGGGCAAGGTGGGCAGTGTACTGGGGCTACTGTGGTCAGGCTTTGGTGTCTCCCTGAGGACAGGCTTGGCCCTGGCCGTGGGGAGACCCTCCTCCCAGCTACCTCTAGAAAGGAAAAGGCCTAGAATCTGGATACAGTCAGCGCTGAATGCTTCATTTACAGCCACTCTTGGTTATTTATACCCCACCTCCTTCTAAAAGAGTTTGAGGTTGCTAAGAACAGCACAAGCTGAAAAATAACAGGAGGAATCAGAACAAGGGAAAGATGTGCGAGAGAAGAAGAGGAACCCAGAGCCAAGGCTGCTGAGCAGCTACATGCCGCAGCATCCCGAGCGCTTATCAGAAAGAAGCCACGAACCAGCTATGAGCTTCCTAGCAGCCAAGACAAAGACAGCAACACATTTCGGCACTAAGGTCATAACCAACAGAGTATTCATGAGGAAAGGCACACCAAACCTTGGTCTTTCCATCTATAAAAAGGGCGGAGCTTGAGCATGAGCTAAAGGAAATGACCATTGGCAGAAGCAGTCAGCAAAGGTTTCCTAGAGCAGGAGGGATCTAAACTAGGCCTTGAAAAAGAGGACGGGGCAGAATCCATCTTTAGTAATCATTTATTATTTGCTTTCTCCAGCCGGAGGCATCTCCTTCCTGCCAGCAGGACTCTGAGCTTCCTTTGAGAAGCTCAAAGGGAGCTTCTCACTCATTCCTGGCCACATGGTTGGGAAGGACAGACCCTTACCCAGCCCACCCTCATTTCCTGTGTACCCAATTAAAGGATCAGGATTATCTTAACCCTGCCAATAGGGCCCAAGAGATTTATAGTCAGTTGAGACTATAAACCCCAAGTCCCAACTCTAGGATTTTTGTTTGTTCTATCAGAAAAGCAGGTTTTGTCTCTAGCCGAGACTCCAGATTTCAACCTGGTAGCCAGTAGCCCCAGAAACTGCTGGCACATCTTATGATTACATCATGTGAAAAGCTACTAGGAGTGGTGCCATCACCAAAAAAAGAGAAGCAGAGAATTACAGACAGAAAACAGCTCCTGGTCACATTGTTGAAGCGACTGGATCAAGCCCTGCCTGAAGCCCAACTTACCCCCAGACACTTCAGTTACATGAGTTGATAATCTCATTTTATTGGAATAAGATTTTTGTTACTTGCAACCAAAGGATCCTCACAGACACAGTGTTCAGAAAGGTATCCTTCCAGTTCCAGGGATGGAGAAGGCTCAGGCATTCCCAGGAGCTAGGGAATGGGCAGGGTGGGTGTGCCACCTACCGTGACTGCCACTGTGCCCCACTGAGTCCTGAAGCTTGAGGAGTCACTTCGGTGCAGGCTGGGGAGAGGAATAGGCTGGGGAGTGGGTCCAGGAGCTGGGCAGGGACAGAGCCCCGAAATGCTGGCGGGAGGCAGGCTCAGTGCAACCAGAACATGGCTGTGGAGTTCCTAGAAAAGAGGAAAAGCAAGAATGAGCAGTATGGTTCACATGGGGGACACAGGGGCGCAGGGCATCAGGCAGACAGTGGTCACCTTTACCTAGGTGAGGCCAGAGTCAGCCAAGTCTGTCCTCACTTCCTCACCTCTTGTATGGTGCCACTTACCCCTTTACTGCACCCTCACCGAGTACCGCCAGGCTGCAGAGGAGCATCTATAGGAGCCCTTCCCTCTGAAGAGAAGGGAGGATGGGGGAGGGGTGTGCAGGCATGGCTGGAATCCATGTGCTATTGCCAGAGTGTATGTGCCTGGTGGCAGGCGGAGGGGAGGGGAGCATCCCCCTCAAGACTGTGGACTCATTTCTCACAGTTCCTCTTCCAGTGAGTGCCCAGAACAGGGCCCAGGGCCTAAGGCAGCCAGAACAGGACAAAGGAGAGTGAGGCAGCTATCTTCTTTGATCGCTGGTCTGGACTTCTAAGTGGCTTCCCTGGTGGCTCAGATGGTAAAGAATCTGCCTGCAATGCAGAGAGCCAGGTTCAATCCCTGGGTCAGGAAGATCCCCTGGAGAAGGGAATGGCAAATCACTCCAGTTTTCTATGGGCTTCCCAGGTAGCACTAGGTAAAGAACCCACCGGTCAATGCAGGAGATATAAGAGACAAGGGTTCAATCCCTGGGTTGGGAAGATCCCCTGGAAGATGGCATGGCAATCCACTCCAGTATTCTTGCCTGGAGTATCCTATGGACAGAGGAGCCTGGTGGGCTACAGTCCATGGGGCCACAAAGAGTCAGACATGGTGAGTCTGATTGAGGAGTCAGATTGAAACAACTTGGCACACTGGACTTCTATAAGAATCCTAGAGAGGAGAACGCTCAACCCAAGGGAATGAATGGTGGTGTTCCGGGCATGGGCAGAGAGCGATGTAGTGCCTCTGAGTGCCTTCCCATCTGAAGAAGCAGAAACCTTCTACTCTGCCTTCACACCGGCCTCCTTTGGGTACTGACCCAGCTTGGGGGGGCCATCCCTCAAGGGGGTGATAAACACAGTCTTCCC
Organism: Neotragus pygmaeus; assembly: GCA_006410875.1. Taxonomy (NCBI): domain Eukaryota; kingdom Metazoa; phylum Chordata; class Mammalia; order Artiodactyla; family Bovidae; genus Neotragus; species Neotragus pygmaeus. The sequence continues at coordinate 935,880 of SJYV01030848.1, forward strand.
CAGCTTCTCTTAGGTCAAGTGGCACCTTTGGGGAGGGACAAAAGGTGGAGATATTTCAGACTCAGGACACTGCCTGAGGTCCTGGCTGTTGGAAAGTCACTAAGCCTCTTTATCCCTTCATGAGTCCTCTGATCTAAGGGATACTGGCTTGCTTCTTGGCTCCATAAAAAAGGCACAACAACCAAGATCCTGCGTCACAGAACATTCAGCCGACTGGGTCTCCAGAAACATCTCTAGACCAGTGCAGTGGAATTGAGCTTTCTGCAATGATGGGTGTGTTCGATACCTGTGCTGCCTGATATGATAGCTGCTAGCCACACGTGGATGTTGAAATGCGGATACTGACAAAGAGTCTGATTTTTTCTTTTCTTTTGTTCATTTATATTTAAATCTAAATGGTTACCTGTGGCTAGCCGCTACCATGTTCGATAGTACACCTCTGGACCAACCCTTGCCTAGCCCCTGGCCCCAGTGCTATACATGCTCAGTGGTGTTGGACTCTCTGTGACCCCCATGGACTACAGCCCGCCCAGCTCTTCTGTCCATGGAATTTTCCAGGTAAGAATACAGGAGCGGGTTGCCATTTCCTAACCCAGGGGAGCTTCCCAACCCGGGGTAGAACCCGCATCTCCTGCGGCTCCTGCATTGCAGGCAGAGTCTTTCCCTCTGAGCCACTGAGGAAGCCCCCCTGGTCACAGTACCCAGAGTAAACTGAGGTCCAGAGAGGAGATAGGATTTGTCCAAGGTCACATAGAGAGTGGCAAAGGCAAAATCTAGAACCTAACTCTTCGACTCCTAGGCCCAACTNGGTAAAACTTAGCAGTTTATTCACGGGGATGTGGCATCAGGGCTCCTTGGTGCCTGAGTCGTCCTCGTGACCTAGAAGCAGCTGTTGGCCTCTCCTCATGGTGGTTGTGGGAGAACATCTCGGGTCCCTTGTGAGGTGGGGAGTCAGGGCCTGGGTCCCTGCATGCCACTTGCTCCTCACCCACCCTGGTCCCCAGGCCCTGATTCTGGATGATGGTGTATCCTCGTGGCCTTCGCCTTTACCCTCCTCCTGCTTCCTGTGTATGTGTGTGTGTGTGTGTTTATAATACAGTGAAATATTACCCAGCCACCAAAANCTGCATGCCACTTGCTCCTCACCCACCCTGGTCCCCAGGCCCTGATTCTGGATGATGGTGTATCCTCGTGGCCTTCGCCTTTACCCTCCTCCTGCTTCCTGTGTATGTGTGTGTGTGTGTGTTTATAATACAGTGAAATATTACCCAGCCACCAAAAAGTAATTATAGTTTTGTCATTTGAAACTACGTGGATGGACCCAAAGGTTATTTCTGCTTAGTGAAATAAGTCAGAGAAGGACAACTACTCTATGTCATCACTTATATGTGGACTAATAAATAAAATAAACAAATAAATATAATAAAACAGAAACAGCTTCACTTATATAGAGAACAAACTAGTAATTACCAGTGGGGAGAGAGCAGTGCAGATGGGCATGACAGGGGTAATGAATTAAGAGGTACACCCTACTATGTATATAATAAATGAGTTACAAGCATATATCTTACAACATAGGGAATATAGGCAACATTTTATAATCACTTTAAATTAGGTATAAATATAAAATATTAAATCACTATGCTATACACCTGAAACTAATATAATGNGTATGGTGCCACTTACCCCTTTACTGCACCCTCACCGAGTACCGCCAGGCTGCAGAGGAGCATCTATAGGAGCCCTTCCCTCTGAAGAGAAGGGAGGATGGGGGAGGGGTGTGCAGGCATGGCTGGAATCCATGTGCTATTGCCAGAGTGTATGTGCCTGGTGGCAGGCGGAGGGGAGGGGAGCATCCCCCTCAAGACTGTGGACTCATTTCTCACAGTTCCTCTTCCAGTGAGTGCCCAGAACAGGGCCCAGGGCCTAAGGCAGCCAGAACAGGACAAAGGAGAGTGAGGCAGCTATCTTCTTTGATCGCTGGTCTGGACTTCTAAGTGGCTTCCCTGGTGGCTCAGATGGTAAAGAATCTGCCTGCAATGCAGAGAGCCAGGTTCAATCCCTGGGTCAGGAAGATCCCCTGGAGAAGGGAATGGCAAATCACTCCAGTTTTCTATGGGCTTCCCAGGTAGCACTAGGTAAAGAACCCACCGGTCAATGCAGGAGATATAAGAGACAAGGGTTCAATCCCTGGGTTGGGAAGATCCCCTGGAAGATGGCATGGCAATCCACTCCAGTATTCTTGCCTGGAGTATCCTATGGACAGAGGAGCCTGGTGGGCTACAGTCCATGGGACCACAAAGAGTCAGACATGGTGAGTCTGATTGAGGAGTCAGATTGAAACAACTTGGCACACTGGACTTCTATAAGAATCCTAGAGAGGAGAACGCTCAACCCAAGGGAATGAATGGTGGTGTTCCGGGCATGGGCAGAGAGCGATGTAGTGCCTCTGAGTGCCTTCCCATCTGAAGAAGCAGAAACCTTCTACTCTGCCTTCACACCGGCCTCCTTTGGGTACTGACCCAGCTTGGGGGGGCCATCCCTCAAGGGGGTGATAAACACAGTCTTCCCCAGCTTCTCTTAGGTCAAGTGGCACCTTTGGGGAGGGACAAAAGGTGGAGATATTTCAGACTCAGGACACTGCCTGAGGTCCTGGCTGTTGGAAAGTCACTAAGCCTCTTTATCCCTTCATGAGTCCTCTGATCTAAGGGATACTGGCTTGCTTCTTGGCTCCATAAAAAAGGCACAACAACCAAGATCCTGCGTCACAGAACATTCAGCCGACTGGGTCTCCAGAAACATCTCTAGACCAGTGCAGTGGAATTGAGCTTTCTGCAATGATGGGTGTGTTCGATACCTGTGCTGCCTGATATGATAGCTGCTAGCCACACGTGGATGTTGAAATGCGGATACTGACAAAGAGTCTGATTTTTTCTTTTCTTTTGTTCATTTATATTTAAATCTAAATGGTTACCTGTGGCTAGCCGCTACCATGTTCGATAGTACACCTCTGGACCAACCCTTGCCTAGCCCCTGGCCCCAGTGCTATGCATGCTCAGTGGTGTTGGACTCTCTGTGACCCCCATGGACTACAGCCCGCCCAGCTCTTCTGTCCATGGAATTTTCCAGGTAAGAATACAGGAGCGGGTTGCCATTTCCTAACCCAGGGGAGCTTCCCAACCCGGGGTAGAACCCGCGTCTCCTGCGGCTCCTGCATTGCAGGCAGAGTCTTTCCCTCTGAGCCACTGAGGAAGCCCCCCTGGTCACAGTACCCAGAGTAAACTGAGGTCCAGAGAGGAGACAGGATTTGTCCAAGGTCACATAGAGAGTGGCAAAGGCAAAATCTAGAACCTAACTCTTCGGACTCCTAGGCCCAACTCTCAATAGCACCCACTGCCCTTCCCGTGTTGGGCTCATGTTCTCCCATCCTGATCAGCCCCGTCACACAGAGTCTTGCAATCCCACAAACCATGCTACTGCTGCCAGGACAGGGAATCAGGCCACCTTTGAAGGGATCATCTCTCCCAGCCACTGCTGCTGGCCCATCCCTCAAGCCCCAGTCAAGCAGCCCCAAAGAATATAGCTGGGGAAATCATTCATCAGAGAGGAAGTGCTCTGGGCACAGAGCTGTTCACTGCAGGGTTATTAATAACAGCAAAATGCTGGAAGCTGCCTAAACATCCCACAATGGAGATGACGAAGTGCATCATGACACCGTTGTTTGATGGAATATTATACAACCATTAAAAATGATAAACACAGAGATTAGTAGCAGCACAGAGCAATGTTTACCTAACAATATTGAACAAGAAAACAGAAAATGGATGAGGGTGGGGCGGGGTTGCCATGGTGTACAGGGTTCTGTGCTCACTGAGCCCACTTATATCTGTTATCCCAGCCTGCACTGCAGCATGACAACATCCAGAGTTCATACCCATTCTAGAGATGGAGGAGCTGAGGCTTCAATAAGCCACCCACAGCCCTGGTGACGGGGGAGGGAGGGCTTGAATAGGGCTTGAACTCTTGATTTCTGACTCTGGGGACAGACTTCCACAGCTGTTTCTTTGTGCCATGATGGGGACGTTAACTTTTGTCCTCTCCTTTTTATTAAATCATCTTATTTAACAGATACATTCTAAGTGCCTTACAAACGTGGACTCACGTGATCTCTGCAATAGCTATAAGAGGGAGCAATTGATACTCATTTTTTATTTTTTGATCAGGAAACTAGGGCACAGAGGTCAAGGGTCACTTCTACTTCCCACATGTTCTACAAGGTTTCAGTGCTGTCTTCACAGGAGAAGGGCAATGTGACGAGGAGGGAAGAGCTGTTGATTTGGAGCAGTAGCAGCACAGGTGTGTGTGTGCAAGCACATGTGTGTGTGTGCATGTGTGCAAGCACATGTGTGTGTGTGTGTGCATGTGTGGTCTCCCTTTCTAATTGCATGGAAATTCTTTATTGTAGCAATTGAAAGAGAAAAGTTCCAGAAATAAAATATTGTACCTAGAATTCTTTACAAGCACAAACATAAAAATGAAAACTATTCAAAATTAAAGCTACTGATACATCCAAGAGACTGTGAACGCAATCAGCCCCTGGCAGCCAAGCTCAAGTCTCCAGGCTTTCCTGCCAATTTCCTGACCCCAGACTCTTCCCTCCTGCCTGGGTGAGATCCTCACCTCAGAGGGCAGCGAGGAGCGGCCCTGTGTGCAGGTGGACTTCAATAAACACCTCCCGGAGCCCTCGGCACAACACAGCAGGCCAGCAGACAGACTTCAGAGCCCGAGCTGCCTGTGGCACTACTGTCGCTGGCCAGGGCTGACCTCAAAAGGCCAAGCCATCCAGGCCTCTGCCTCCAGCCCAGGCAGCCCCATTCCACAAGTGGAACAACCGAGGCCACCCAAAAGGTTAAAGACCTCATCAGAGGTCACACTGCTACTGAACAGGGGAACGTGTGTGTCCACGTGCCTATGTGTGCATACAACCCACACGTACACGTGTCTCCCATGTTTGCTAAGTCACTTCAGTCGTGTCCTACTCTTTGTGACCGCATGGACTGTAGCCCGCCAGGCTCCTCTGTCCATGGATTCTCCAGGCAAGAACACTGGAATGGGTTGCCATGCTCTCCTCCAGGGCATTTTCCCCACCCAGGGACCGAACCCTTTTCTCTTAAGTCTCCTGCATTAGCAGGCAGGTTCTTTACCACTAGCACCGCCTGGGAAGCCCTGTGTCTCTCATGTGTGTGTATAATTAAAATATCAGCTGATACTCAGCTTATACACATACCATGCACAATGATGATTATGTTACTAACTGCTACCATATCCACAGTTGTGTTTCTATTTCTTCTTTACATTTTTCTGTTATTTTTCATTCTGTCACCAGATACTTACGAGCACTTACTATGTACCAACTATATTATAGGTGCTGGAGATTAATTGGGGTGCCCCTCACAGGGATGGGGGTACAGACGATAGCAAATAAAGAAACAAGATAGTTCCAAAGAGTGATAAGTGTGATGAAGATAAGCTTGGGCACGTGAGAGAGAGCGCCTGGGATGGGGCTCAAGGGTCCCTCAAGTGGGAGGATCCGAAGAGGCCTTTCTGCAGAGGCCACATCTGAATTTACACCTGGACAATAAGAACTCAGTCAACCTAGAGCAGCAGGAACAGGGCAACGAACAGAGTGGGGAAGGAGACTGGTGTTTCTGAGGAGCAACAAGCCGTTTGGCTCCTCTAATGAGATGGGCAGAGGTGGGGCATGTATGGAGAGGAGGCCCCGAGGGAGGCTGGGCCTTGAAGGCCAAGGTAAAGCTTCAGCCTTCATCCCTAGTGCAGTCAAGAGTCACCTGGGAAGTGCTGGGACGTCTTACTAGTTGTGAAAAGTTCCTCTGGGCTGCCGACTAGAGCCTGGGTTGAAGGGGAGCAGGCCCAGGAGCGGGGGACCCGTGGGCTGGCTCTGGCAGTTGCCCAAGACAGGGAGATGTGCCTTGAGCCAGGGCGAGGGAGGGACTAGACAGATTGAGGATATATGCTGCTGCAAACACAGCTCATCAGCAGTTGGTTGATGAGTTGGATGTGAGGAGGTGGGGGTAAGAAAAAGGAATCAAGGATGACTCCTAGATCTTCTACCACGGACACAAACTGCTTTTACCACCAGACCCCCCACAAAAAAATTTTAAATAACCGTTAAAAAATAACAGCAGATGAGCCACCATGAATACCGCCACCCCACACACCCTGAGTCTCACACACCCAGGGTGCATCTTTCTTTCCAAGCCCCTGCTGTGTTCTCTGGTCCTGCATGTGGCACACAGGGCGGGAAAGAGATTGGGTCCCACCCTCAGGCTGGCAGGAGACAAGATTATCCAGAAAGACAGGACAGGGCAGAATGGGGAGGGTGTAGAGGGGGCTGGTCCAGAGCAGGTTTTAAAGAACATGCTGGCTGAACCTGAGAAGTTCTAGCATGGGGCATGGGACTGGGGAGGCAGGGCACAGCATCTGGGAAAAGCATGAGTTTGAATGTAAGACCATCCTGGGTTTAAGTCTCGGCTTCACTCCCGGCTCACTATGGGACCCTGAGTAAGTTCCTTTGCTTCTCAAGGCTCAGATCCCACAATCCTCCCACTCAAAGTTGTGATGAAGACTCAGTGAAGTGATATATGTCAAGAACTGACATTTATAAATATTAGCACCTTTCCCTTTTTGTTTAAAAAAGGGCTAAAGAAATCAATTTAATCCTAGACAGGTAAACTTACGTCTATCCCAATCAAGATTCTGGAAGTGCTGCCGAGAATGCCCGGAAAGACAATGGTAAGTGTCAGAATCTCATGACCAAAGGGTCTTGTGGGATAACCGCCTGTCCTCTCTCAGCTGCTCAGAAGGGTGAGACGCACTCCAGCCAGCCACAAGTGAGGCCCTCATACATCCTTGTCGATGAGACAGAAAACTGTGGGCTGGGCTTCTCGGTGGTTAGCTATATAAGCAGGTCCAACAATGTGGGACAGTGAGGTGGACCGGCCCCTGGGATGGAATCTCACTGGCATCAGCAGGGTTGTTCCTGGAACAACCTTTTTTGCCAGAGACTAGAGACCACAATGTGGGCTTCCTCAGCGGCTCAGTTGGTAAAGAATCTGCCTGCAAGGCCGGAGACCCGGGTTTGAGCTCAGGGTCAGGAAGACCCTCTGGAGGAGGGCATGGCAACCCACTCCAGAATTCTTGTCTGGAGAACCCCATGGACAGAGGAGCCTGGTGGACTACAGTCCAACTCACAAACAGTCGGACACGACTGAGCGACTTTCAACTTCAGAGACTAGGATGGAGCTTTAAAGGGTAGCCTGGAAGGGTCAATTAAGTAGTCAGGATCCCCTGTTCAAAGCCCTCCACTTAGCCAGGAAGGGGCCAAAGTGGACAAGAGAGGGTTACTAGGCCCTGGCTGAGTTCTGTGAGTAGCTCCAAGAATGGCCAGGAAGCTGTGGCCTCTGTGGATCCTGGTGGCCAGGACTCATGGGGGCTGGGCAAGCCAATCACTCCAACTCTGGAGACGGTGCAGCCCTGCTCCATCACGAATGTACCTGTCTAGATGATTTTGGATAATGTTAGGTCTGTTCACAGGGGCTTGACAGGAAGAGGTGGGCCTGAAACCCATGTTCCCCGGGGAAGCCTCGAGGGCCTGGTCAGGACTTCAGGTCCCTGGCACTGGCATTTATGGGCCCAAACAGCAGTGCTAGGCCCAGTGAGGAAAGATTCCAGGAAGAGAGATCTCTCTTCGGCACGAAGAGTTGTGACCTCTCTGTCCCTGGGGGCATGCAAGCAGAGGTCTGGAGAACATATATGCTGGGTAGGGATTTGCACTAAATGTGGGGGTTGCTTTCAGCCATGGGGTTCTTTAATTCTACTCACATGTGAATCAGGACTAGATTACGCGAATCAAAGAGGGTGTTACAGAGAGTGAAGGGAAGGCAAGATAATGCCCAGAATAATAGTAGTTGTTGTTATTATTATTATTACTACATTATAGATCACCAAACATTCCCATCTATTCTCTAACTCGATCTTCTGCCCATCCCAGAGGCACAAAGGATGATTAACCCCATTTAGCAGATGTGGAAACTGAGGCCCAGAGAGGGAATGGGACCAGCCTGAGGTCCAACAGCATGTCAGCCCTAGACTGAGGGGCCTTCCCCTCCTGAATTCAGTGGTCATCCCACCACTCCTGCCGCAGAGGAGGGAGAAGGAACCTCCCCTCCAACCAAGGCTCCTGTCCATTTGCCAAGGCTCCCCATCCCTGAAGGTTAGAGGCTCTCTTTGTGCCCCACAAAAGACCTTGGAAGGGAGTCCCGGCCCAGAGGTGTCTCCTCCCAGCCCGTGCCCTGCTCCCTGGTCCTTTCCTCTCACTCCCCTGTGGCCCTGCCACAGCCCTTTAGTGTGGTTCCTTCAGACCACACAGAGGACCAGACACTAGGCTTTGCCCAGGAAATGAACTCAAGGGGAAGGGTCCCTCCTGCTCAGCCTCATTCTTCACCTCACACCTACACAGGCAGCTTGAGACGGGAGAACCAGAGTCCACCTTACCAGGTATCCCTCCAGAACACCTTCCCTTTTCCAAGCCAGAGGGTCAGAGAGAGGGCGTCTGGGCAGGAGACGTGACAGTGTCAGGGAGTGGGGAGACTGGGCCCACCGAGGCAGGACAGCTGCCACCCTCAGTACCACCCCATACATCGAACCCCAGGGTACCCTTGTGAGCCAAGGAGAGCATCTCACTTTACATCTCGCTTTACAAATTCAAAATACTAAATTGAACAGAAACAGCCTGTAAGTTCTAGAGCCAGGATTTGAATCCAGGACCGGCTGATTCTAAATACCCTGTGCTTGCCCAGGCTCCCTGCTGCCTCCACAGAAGTGCAAGGAAGCTCAAATAGGCAGCCTGGTGAGCAGATGAAAGCGGGGCAGTGGTGGCAGAGAGAGAAGACAAGACAAAGACAAGTCAGAGATCAGCAGGGACAGACGAACTGACAAGCGGACCCTGCAAGGGCCAGAAGGAGGCAACTACAGAAGCCTGCATCTTAATCAATGAAAAGCCCCCAAGTGCCACCTCTGCAGCCATCTGCTGCTCCAGTTTAGCTACTGGTCTTCCCTAGGTCCTCCACAGGATGCCCAGGTCAGAGGAGCAGAAGAAACCTCCCGTCCTGGGAGCACCCCATCAGTGAGGGTGTCAGGTCAGATCTCTGGGTCAAGGAGGTGGGCAGAGAAAGAAAGGGGCCAGTCTGTCCCTGGGCAAGGCCCTCAGCCCAGCTTCTGTCTGCCCATGCCAGCCTGGAGGGTCCAGCTGCCCCGACCGCCCAGCAGGTAAAGCATTCTTGCCGGCCCCACGTGTCTGGAGGAGCATTCTGGGCTAGCCAGGTGTTCCCGAGTCCCGCTGGCAGCCGAGCACAATTGCTCTGTCCCCAGAGCATGCAGGGTTTAGCAACAGCCTCTCAACTGAATATTTAAGAAGAAAATTACCCCTCCTGTTTTTTTTGTTTTTTTTTTTCCTTAAGAGAGAGAGAAAGGGAGGGAGCAGGAAGCCAGCAAAGAAGGGAGAGGGAAGGGGGGTGGGAGAAACCTACCGCATCACTGCAGTCAAGGTCACAGGCATCGTTGTGGGGCAGTCGCGGGCAAGGAACCTTTAATCTGGGAGTTCAGGCCGAGGAAACTAAACGCTGGAAGCTGGAGTACATTACTGCCCTGAATGATCTGTCGGCTTCTATTAGGCTAAATATCTCTGGATAATAGGGAATTATCCTCTGAAAAGGCAAACTGCCGGCCTCTCCAGGGAGGGGGCCTGGTGGGAACCTCTCATCGTGAGGGCTAGCCCACGGCGGTGGCGGGAGGAAAGAGCAGGCCCAGCTAGGAAAGCCGCCCCCCATCCCACACCCCCTCCCGGGAAAGTCACAGTCACCAGCTATGCGAAGCTGGTGGCGGTTGCCAGCACCCCGCCCCCTCCTTTCTAGACTCTCCCTCCACTAAGGAGTCTGAAAAGATGCTAGACGTGGGGTCGAGGCCAGACAATGCCTCCGTGACAGCGGGTGACCCTGGGTGAGTCCCTGAGCCCCTCTGAACCTCTGTTTCCCTGTCTGCTAGATGGAGCTAATAATACTCACCCGAAAGCTGTGCTGTGGGGAGGATGAAGCTGGCGCCCAGCCCGGCACAAAATGGGCACCCAGGACAATTCTGCTCGCGCCGTTCCGCCCACTGGTGAGGACCTCCTCTTCCTCCCCTCTGCCTCATCCTCACTGGCCCCCCGGGGCACCACTCCCTCCACCAGGAAACCCTCCCTGACCCTCACCCTTGGGAATCTCCTATAGCCGGAACCCCACCTCCTGGGGTTCTGGGCTCTGCCAGCTTCCACTGGTGGTTCACACGTGGCCCTTCAGCTTCAGGGGTTCCCTCTGAACCGGACAGTATTTCCACCTTCCCATCCTTCCCAAGCCCTCTCACCCACACGACTGGCACTCAGGACTCTGGTCAGATGTGCAAACTAGGGCTGGAGGAAACCAGGATCAGGCATGGACTGGGTCCATGGAAGGGCATCACTCGTGGAAACCCATTCAGCACCAGGGAGGCTGAGCCAGGAAGCCAGAAATTCCAGAACATGAGTCTGCAGTGACAGCCAGACCATCTGCAGGCTGGCCAGGGCATAAGGCAGGGCTGGGCCAGGTCAGAGAAGCATAGCGGTGGGACTTAGTACTGGGTTCCTGGCACAGTACTGAGGCCCTGGAGGTGCTCAGGCCAGGAAGGACCTTAGGTGTCAAGAGGAGCATGGCTGACCTGTGCGGGGAGAGGAAAGGGTCAAATGAGTAGCTGGGTGTGGAGCAACGACATCCCGCTGAACATCATGGGTGCTCATGTCCAGACAACCTTGTCAGTTCAGTTCAGTTCAGTTCAGTCACTCAGTTGTGTGACCCCATGGCCTGCAGCACGCCAGGCCTCCCTGTCCACCACCAACTCCCAAAGTTTATGAGTTGGCGAAACATGAGTTTCTGCCCATGAGTTTCACCAACTCATGTCCACTAAGTCAGTGATACCATCCAACCATCTCATCCTCTGTCAACCCCTTCTCCTCCCGCCTTCAATTTTTCCCAGCATCCAACTTTGTAAAGTCCTTTAAACCCACTAGTTACTTTGATCTGCACAGCCTTCAGGTGAGGGAACAGATTGTGCGTGCATGCTAAGTTGCATCTAACTCTTTGTGACCCTGTGGACTATAGCCCGCCAGGCTCCTCTGTCCATGGGATTCTCTAGGCAAGAATACTGGAGTGGGTTGCCATGCTCTCCTCCAGGGGATCTTCCCAACCCAGGGATTGAACCCACGTCTCTTACATCTCCTGCTTTGGCAGGTGGGTTCTTTATCACTAGCACCACCTGGTAAGCCCAAGGGGACAGTTCAGGGATTTCTGTTAGTAGTTTCTTAGTTCATTCATTCAACAAGAATTTGCAGAATGCCTGCTTTGTTCTAGGCATTGTTCTCTCTGCCTCACTCAACAGAGGAGAAACTGAGGCCGAACAGAGGAGGAACCCAGGAAGTTCCATGGCCCCATGGAGCAGGCGGAAGTCCAGGCTGCTGTCAGTCTCCATTAGCAAGAGGGGCCACAGGGCCTCTGCTATAGCCCCAGAGACTGCAGGAGTGATCGGGGNCCTGGTAAGCCCAAGGGGACAGTTCAGGGATTTCTGTTAGTAGTTTCTTAGTTCATTCATTCAACAAGAATTTGCAGAATGCCTGCTTTGTTCTAGGCATTGTTCTCTCTGCCTCACTCAACAGAGGAGAAACTGAGGCCCAGAAGTTCTGCCCAGGAAGTTCCATGGCCCCATGGAGCAGGTGGAAGTCCAGGCTGCTGTCAGTCTCCATTAGCAAGAGGGGCCACAGGGCCTCTGCTATAGCCCCAGAGACTGCAGGAGTGATCGGGGATGCCCATAGGCTGGGAGACCCAGACAGCCTCCGGAGATGGGGAAGGAAGCGGGCCAGAGGCCAGACAGTAGGCTGTGGAAAGGGGAAGCCCAATGGTGGGTGAAGGGGGATCATGGGTGGGAGCAGGGAGGGGCCTCAGTCTGGAGTGAAAGCACCTCTTCCTTCAAGGCAGGGGTGGGAAGCCAGGAAGCGTGAGGGGAAGAAGGGAAGTTCACGGTGGAGGGTGCTGATCTCTGTGGGTAAAGGTTGGGGACAGGGCGGCAGAGGCACAGGTAAGGAATGACCAGGCCATCAGCCCCACGCGAGGAGAGGAAGCAGCATGCAGGCAGGGCCAGAGGGTGGGGGTCAGGGGTCAGAGTGGGCCCATCAGGAGGACCTGGAGCCTGGCTGGGTCCCCAAGATGTCTGAACTCTAGGGGAGGGGCAGAGGGCAGGGAGTCCCAGCAGGAAGAAGCGGGCCCCATGACCGCCCTAGTGGGTGCCCCACCCAGGAGCCCCAGGCTGCCCTGTGCCCCTAGGGGACTGAGAACCTCCCTGGGGCGTGGGCTCCCAAGGGCCTCGCGTGGGAAAAGCCCAGAGCAGGCTACATGCCTCCGGATTCTCCCTGCCACTGAAGGGAGCCCCTGAGTCAGCTCAGGAATGGCTCTTCCCTCTCAGTTCCTCGAGCCAGCCCAGCCACTCTGAGCTGTCGCCGGCAGGCTCCCCAGCGCCCTGGGTCCTCCTCTCCTCAAGGGTAGACTGAGGCGTACCTCACCCTCAGTGGCCAGCCAGGTCAGGAGAGCACTGCCCAGTGCCCACATGCACACACAGTAGGTGCGCACAGATGACTGGCCCTCCTGTCCCTGTAGTGGAGCCTCTTCCAGTCCTCACAGCACCTGCAGTGCCTCGCACGCACTTTTGCTCAGTTCACTCTCATTGCACTTTACAGCTAGCCGGCTGGTAGCGGTGGAAGGAGGTCAGAATTCTGCCCACTGGACGCCGTGGGGAAGGGGTCGAGAGAAAGCAGGTCAGCAAGGGTGGGGGGTACGTGGAGACCCCCGGGGAGCAGACGTGAGGATGCAGCAGAGGCCCCTGCTCTCACCACACACATTGGCACTCCTTAATAATTCAGCAGGCGGGGGGCCAGGGGAGGGGAGTGAGGGCGGCGGGGATGGGGTCCCAGGGCACATGGGCCTCACGGGCCCCAGGCCTCCTCACGGCCCCCAAGCCTTGTGAGCTGCTCCTCCAACTCACCCTGCCCACCTCAGAAGCTACCCCACTGTGTGCCAGGCCCTGCCCAGCCAACAAGAGCATTGGAGAGAAGCCGACACAAGTCAGAAGGAAGACCTGCTTCTGGGAGGAGGGGCAGAACCTGGAAGGCTTCCCAGAGGAGGTGGCTTTTCAACTGCTCTGGGTCTCACCTGGCTTTTCTGTGAAATAGGACTGTGTACTCCTCCTCCTCTTCTTACTACTACTACTACTAAGTATCTGGGGTGCTCACTTGGTGCTAGGCCCAAGTCTGAACACTTTGTGCCCAGAGAGAGGGAGGTGGGGCTGAGGCCAAGCCCACCCTCTCCTAGCCTCCCTTTGGCTGGACCAGCTGGTGGAGGGTTGACTGAGGTCTGAGCCTTGAGCCAGCTGGAGGGAGGTCAGCAGGCAAGATGGGTGTCACCAGTGGCCAAGGTCTGCGAGCTGCCCCCTGTTGACAGCAGAACTCCAAGTGAATTGGGTTGGGGAGAGGGGGTGGGGGAGGGAAACTTCCAGAGCCAGGTCAGATGCAGCAAGTTCAGAGGTTACACAATGACCATGGTGGCAGCTCAGTTTGGCCCTCCCAGTGTTTAAAACACTGGTGCTGAGTACAGCCTATACCTGCCACTTCGGCCTAACCATCTCCCACAGGACCAATCTCACCTACATGCCAGCTTCCAGAAGTTCTCTGCTCTGAAGAGGCAGGGTGGGTAAACTGCACAACAATGCCAAGCAGTAGGTATTATTGTTCCCACTTGATGAGGAAACAGGTTCCGGGAGGTTATGTCCCTTGCCCAGGGTCACAGATGGGAATGGCCAAGCTGGTACTCACATCTAGGACTATTTCTAACGAACAAGGAGATGCCAAAGGCTAAAAGGCTCATAGGGCTGAAGTTGGAGGGTGTCTCAAGCACAATCACTAGGCCTGGGAGAGGCCTTTAGGGGGGTAAAGTCTTCCTGGCTCCCCTCCCAGTGGCTTCAAGCTGTCCACAACCAGGACTCAGATGGTCTGGCAGTTTGAGAAGATGAGGAGCTAAGAGGCAGGGGACGGTGAAGGAGACCTCTCATGGTGGCTTCCAGCAGCCATCTGCCTCATCCCAGCCCTGCCTGAAACATCCATCTCCCTGGTGGCCTGATGTTGCCAAAAGGGCTTGAGAAGGACTTTTTTATGAGGCTGGGCTAGGGGGCAAAGATATGATTAAAAAGAGATGAAACTCAACCCAAAGACAGAACAAGACCACCTGTGGACCAAAGCTAGTAGCAGGGGATGGGAGGGGGTGGTCAGGAAGACCCAAGGGAACAGGTCTCACAGTGCCTAGACTCCCACTATTAGAGCATAATTCCTTTGAGTTCCCAGAGGTGTTTGGTTTCCATAAGGCTTTGAACCAGGGAGAGGCACCATCTAAGAATACCGGCAGTGGGGAGTAGGGCTCTGAGGTTATGGCCCCGCTCCTCTACTGACACGCTGTGTTTCTTGGCACACATGTCTTTCCCACTCTACTCCCCAGCTGCCCCATCTGTAAGATGCCCAGGCCTGAAGGCTGGGGGACACGGAAGGGAGTGGAAACACCCTAGACAAGCAACTCCTCCCAATGCCTGTATCAACTAGACGCAGGCTCCATGCTCAACATAATCCTCTGTGGTCTTTCTTTAGCCTCTCAACAAGGTTACGACATAGATATCGGTACTCCCATTGTCTAGGGGAGCAAACTGAGGCTCACACAAGAGAAAGGACTCTCCGAGCCTTCAGGAAGAGCTTCAGACAGGTCCTATGCATGCTGTTTTGTTCAGCACGCTAGACAGCTACCAGCCACTGCCTTCCTTCCGGGCCACCACCTGTCACCCCCACCTCACACACACACACACACACACACACACACACACACACACACACACACACACACACACTCTTAGATGTCTGCTTTCCCCAACTCCCTCATCCTATACAAACGTCACCTAGCTTTCCCTCACTGCTCCAGCTGCACTGATCTCTCCTGGGCTCCTGGCATGGCTGTGATCTGTGCATGCAGCACTAGGACCTAGGTCAGTAGTTCTTGCTCCCTTTTACTTCTCTGACTTAAATCTCATTCTCTCAGCAGCAACCAGAGGGCAAGGAACTATCTCCCTCTATCCTTTCTCTGCCCAGTCTGGGCACACAGAGGGGACTTGTGGAAATCCACTGACTTCAGATCAGATGTGGGTGAGAATTGGCTGATAAACTCTAGGCTCACCATTTTACTTCATTCATTGAGTTTCAGGTTCCCCAGCTGGGAAAAGAGCTGATCCTGTCCATCTCACAAACCTACTGTGGTTTACACAGAGAGTGCAGATAAGCCATCCGAGGAGCTGCTACCCCCATGACAGTGTGACTACCTGCTGACACCCTCTTAAATACCCTCCTGGGACCTCATTCAAGTTATGGATCACTTCCCCCCATGAAATATTCCAGATGATTCACAAATAGGTGGATTCTTATCACTGAGAAAAATCTGAGCCTAGCAGACAGATCAGGGAAGCCCAAAAGAAGAGCTGGTACAGTGCTCAGAGTTCCACTATTAGAACTGATGCCTCTGTGGGCTCATGAGTGTTCAATTGCCATAGTGGCTTTGAGCCTGAAAGCAGAAACACCTAGGAATATTGACAGTGGAGGTGGGGGTCCTAGGGTTCTGGTCCCTCTTCTTTACTAACCTACTATTACTTAGTACAAGTGTCTTCTCCTCTCTGGCCTGCAGCATGAAGTATCCAGGCATACAGGAGGTGAGATGGCCCCCTCTGTACCACTTCCTGGAAGGACAGGAGGAAAATGCCTATAGGAGTGATGTCAGAGTGCTGGGAAGGACCTTCTAAAGCTCTCAAATCCAGGACCGTGATGCCCAAATGCCTCCACTGGGATTGCCACACTCCTTTATCCTCCAACAAAGACCAAAGTCAAACTCTTGGTCTCTAGGGAACCCAGCAGACAGACGCTACCCATTCCCAGGCCCAATGAGGACAGGCCTGCCTGCATGCTTTGGACCTTGGAGAAGGGTCCCCTCATTTATCCTCAGGCCCAACTGACTTATCCAGGGAGCTTCAGCCTGAGAAAGACTGAACTTACACCCCCAATCTAGATGGAAAAGAGATTCCAGAGATGGAAAATAAGATTCCATGGGAGGCCTGGGCAGGAAGAGCTCTGCTGAGGCCCCTTCTCTGGACCAGGAAGGGATGCTGAGGGAAAGGGTGGGGGAAAACAAAGAGTTCTATCCTGGCTCCACCACTTAACTAGCTGGCTGACCCCAGGATGTTGCTTTACCTCTGTGAGTTCCACTTTTCTAATCTACAAAGTGGCGGAATAATCATACCATATAGTGTCCAGTAATGGCAAGTTCTGGAGGAACCGTGATCAGATTCCTGGCCAGGGTTTTGGGTTTCCTCATATCAAAGCCCTGAGTGGGTGACATCAGCTATGGACACATAATAACATGCCCCATGGGGGAGATGAGTGCTGAAAGCTCAGAGGAAGTATGGATAAGGTGGGTACCAAACCCATCCCAGCAGGGTTCTCCCTGAAGAATCAATCTGAGTCCTGACCCTGGACACACACTGGGCCCAACCCTGGTTACGCTGAGCCTTGAACCAGAAACCAGCCACTGCAGGCAGTCCCCACCAGAGACTAGTGTCATAGTCGGCCCTGGGGAGGGCTATCTGACTCCCATTTTCCTGTAGAAAAGCTGCTGATAATCTTCCATAGAATAAACTGGCTCATCCCCAGTGGGGAGGGGGCAGGGGCCTGTGGGCTCAGTGTGTGTCCCTGGCCTTTTGCCCCTCTGTTCACACCCTCCTCACCCCTTTGCCCTATGCCACTGGCTTCTGTCTAAAGATGCACCCCACACACCCCAGACCTGCTTCCATCACCCTGGCCATGTTTTCTAGGCCCCATGACCAGTTTTGTCTCCTGACCACAGCCCCACAACCCAAGCCCTTGGTATGTTTTGCCACTCTGACCTCAGATGGTGGAGATCCTGGGATGCTTGTGAGAAAAGGAACCTGGTCTTATCCACTCCCTGGGCTCCCTGTCCAGGCGGGGAAGCTGAGGTCACTGGGGGTGAATGGCAACCCCAGGATTTCCATCCTGGCCCAGCACTTTTTACCTGGCCCTCTGGCTGCCAAAGGCCTTCCCTTCTCTCAGTGGCCCCCCACCCAGCCATCGGAGGAGGGGCCCCAGCAGATGTGGGCCAGGCAAACCCCAAGCCCCCTCCCACATCCAGGCGGGCAGCAGGAGGTGGCGAAGCATCACGGAGCCACCCTGTCCTGGGCTCCTCTGTCCTCAGAAAGCCCCAACTCGAGGTTAATTTTGGACATTTTCTCAGGCTGAACAATTGAAGAACTTTTCCAGATCCTCCCTGGCATAATGGGGCCACAGGGGTGAGTTGCCCCCACCCTTCCCAGGGCAGCTGAGGCCTCCTGGCCCACAACACTACAGTGTGATACTCGGCGGGAGTGTGCATCTGAGCGCAGACCTGGCCCCGGGGGAAGACCACGGTGGCAGTACGGGGAGATGACCTGCCCACCCAGGCTGACTCATCCTTTTGGGTAAAGCACTGCCTTTCTCAAACACAAAACTAGGCAAGGGTGGGGGTCCCCTCTAGAGGTGATGGCTCTTGGTTCCTATCCTGGCCCTGAGTACTACCAGCTGTGTGGCTTTCTGAGTTTCAGATCATTCATCTGTAAAATAGGGAGGATAAGATGTCAGTCACCTGGCTGGTACCACGACGACATCCTTGCCATCTCCTTCAGGACGTCCCACAAACCCTTCATCCTTCATCTTCCTCCAAGTCTGCTCCCCCTACTCTTAAGCCATTGCCTTTGTGAATGTCTCACCATCCACCCAGCTGTGCATTCCAGAAAGGTGGGAGCCCCTGCGACTCTTCCCCAACTCTCACCCCATCCCAGCCAGCACGAGTGCTCAAGGCATCTCCAACCCAAACTCCTCTCTGCATCTCCATCCCAGGCCAAGCCCATCACTCTGCTGGGCGGCCACCCTTTGTCCCTGTGCCTCTCCACTCTGTTCCCCATCTGCTGGCAGCCAGTAAGTTAGATTATGTCCTTTTCCTGCTTAAAACCCTCCAGCAGCTTCCACTTTCTCTTAGAACAAAACCTGCCCACCCTCCTGGCCTCCACAGACTCTGCCTGACCCACTCCAGCCCACCTGCCCTGACCCACCTCCTCTAGCTTTCTTTCTCCTACCCCATAAGTTTCCTCCCAGCTTCTCAACACACCAAGGTCCCCCTCACCTCCTGCCAGCATGGAATGGTCTTCCCCGCTCCTTGTACACAGCCCCCTCCTCTTCATCCATCCAATTAAGGGGTGAGACACCTCCTAAAGAAGCCCTCCCAGATTACCCTGTCTCAGGGAGCAGGGAGCCTTCCCCACCTCCACATTCTCTATTATTCTCTTGTACCACTTGTCACGATTTGCAATTATACATCTATCTGTTTGTTTACTTGTTTGTTTTCTGTCCCCACCCCAACAAAAGCTGTGAGCTTCACAAGAGAAGGGGCCAGAGCTGCCTTGCTAAGCCTTGTATACCCAGGGTCTGGCCCTAGTTAGATGCCCGACAAATAGGAATCCCCCCTGAAGTCCATCACCCCAGAGCCAATCAGAGAGTCCACCCTCCCAGCTTCCTCAGCCAGTTCCAAAAGCCAAATCTGGAGCCTCAGAAGAGGACTTGGCAGGCACAGACACCCAGAAAGGCAGGATTCTGCCTCCCTGGCTGGTGCCCATGGCTGCAGCTATGCCGAGACACCATGCAGGTCCCCTGCAGGGAACAGCTCAGTGAGGGACACAGCAGGGCAGGACCTGCGGCTGTTGAGACTGTGCCAGGGGCTGGGCATTCTCACAGTAAACCATCTCAGCAGGCTGCAAGCAGTGGGTGGGCGTGTGCCCACATCTGATGCTCCAGGAAAGAGAGACGGGAAAATAATCCAAGCTCACCCCTCTGTGCTTTCTCATTGTTGGGCTCTGGCAGGTCCCTGAGCCTGGCCCCACCCACAGCAGCCTCAGCATGGTCAGCCTTCCGTGGAGCACACCCCTACCCAGCACCCAGGCTCAGGACAACTTGACCTGGGTTTGAGGTGAGGAGTGGCCACGTGTGATTGGGTCTCACACACAGGATTCTCAGAACTCAAATCATGGAATTAGATCAATGTGACCTCTCCTGGAAGTGCTGGCAGGACAGGGAGTAAATGGCATCTGTGCCCAGCATCAGGGGTCCATGCATCTCCCTGATCCCTTCAACATCCTCCTACATGGGTCCTCCCCCAAATTCAGATTCCCATCTTCCTGCCAGCAGGCTGTCCAGCCACACTTTTGCATCTTCCTTCTTCCTCATCTCTCTCTCCAGATCGCATCTTGAACGAGTCCCACTTCACACAGGGAGCACTCCTGGGCCCCCCGGGCGCAGGGAGCGCCTACAGAGGCAGCCCTCTGCTCCCATCGCCGCTCCTGCAGGTGAAGGCTGGCACCCCTGGGAGACAGGGTGCAGACCCGGTGAGCAAGGTGGAGGGCCGGCAGCAAGCAGGGCCACGTCTGTGCTGTGAGTCCAGCTCTTCCTGCTGCTTAGCCAGTTGTGCCCTTCTGAAAGGAGGGGGGCGGGGCAGGCAGGATCCCTGCCCCAAGATGCGCTGGCCTGATGAAGGAGACCTAGCGACAAGGTCCAACCCTGCTGTCTTTCAATCACTGAGCAAACCTACACCAGGCTCTGGGCACTTCTTGGGCGCTGGGGGTACCAAAGTGAATAAACCCAGCTCTGTTCCCTGGGCGACTACTGGCAGAGAGGACCACACAGTAACAAGCCCGCACACTCGCATGTTCAGGGCCCCTGAGCTCCCGGGTGGTGCACCGGCGCATGGAGTGAGCACTCTGTGGTTGGCAGTCCAGGATGCTGAGGGGGCCGCCTAGCTTACTGGGAGGGCTTAGGGATCCTGGAGACAGAGGCCCTGGAGGAGGGTGTCAGTGCTGAGATGCAGGGTGTGACAGAGGCTAGGCAAGTGGTGCAGGGAGGGTCTCAGGCAGCTGTCACTAAACCCCAGGAGCCTTGTCCTGGCACTTAGGGGCCTCCACATACAGACTGCCCCCCAGCTCCAGATCGCCAGGCCTATGCGGGGAGGGAATTTGGTCTCTTCAAAGCTGTCCTAACACTGGCGCAGCAGCCCCCCTCCCCAGAGAGCCACTGCGCCAGGCTCCACGGACGCCGCTGACATTTCCACATGCCGCCATCTCCCGGCCGCGGCCCACCTAACTAGTCAGTGGGGACCAAGGCGGTCCCGGGAGACTCCCAGAAAGCTGAGAACTGGAAAGTTCAGGCTGACACAAAAGCTCCATGGGGGGCGGGCATCTCCAGGGAAGGGCACCTGATGGCCTCTCCTCCCCCACTGCAGCTCCTCCAACATGGTGCCAACCTCAGGACAACATGAGGCTGGACGAGTGGCCCAGGCTGGGGTCAAAGCTCTGGGCTGGGCACGGCTGGAGCGGGGACCATGAAAAGGGAAGAAAGCATCCCTTAAACCACCCCCAAACGCGCACACACACACCCCTGGGCTGCAGTGTATGAGAGAGGAGAGCCACCCCCACCAGGACCACTGAGCGATGCGGCAGAGCCACTCTTTAAGTCAGCAGGGTGGCCACTCCATTTGGCATTAAGCAGAGGAGAGAGAGAGAAGCCCTCACGCAGCCTCTTCTGGGGAGGGAGGTGGTGAGGATTCAGTCCCCACTACACACCAGTGCCAGGCGTCCACATGGACAGCCATCCCCATCTCACCACACCCTTAAGCAGAAACAGTGTTGACCATTCTGCAGGTGAAGAAATTTAGCTCAGAAAGGTCATGTGACTTGCCCACCATCACACAGCTAGGAAGAGAGGGGCTTAAAATTAGGTCAACATCAGCAGAAGGGGATTTAGCCAGACACAGAAGAAATCCCCCAACGGCTGGAGAAAACTTCATCCCAGGAAGATGCTTCCAGGAAGACTGGAGCCCCTTCTCAGGAGGCTGCTGGGGAGGACTGGGTGAATGGCTGAGGGCAGGGTCCTGCCCCACTATTGACCCCGAGGGTCCCATTCCACTGTGATTTTCTTGGACCACTAGGCAAGTTTCATCAACCCCCTGGAGGGTAGGCTCGAGAAAAACTGGGAAGCTCCTGAAAATGGCTGGGGGAGGCTCTGAGCACAAGGTACCCATCCCAAGCTGCTTCCCCCCGCCCTGGCCACCGAAGCTCTGCTGTCTCCATGGGAGGGTCTGACCCCCTGAGGCCACCAACAGAGGCAAGGGTGCCCAGATCCCAGAAGAAAAGGGACCAGAAAGGATTAAATGGGAGAAAGGAGGAGCTCACCCTCAGTGGCCAAACCAGCCAGCAGTGAACCCTGTCAGGCGGTTTTGACAGTGCTGGGCACCAGCTCATCCAGAACCTCCTTCTTGTGCAACATAATTACAGTTCTCCCTGAGTAACGAGATGGTTTTTAAAGGCCATTCAAAAGAAATTTCCTATAATGAGGTGAAGGGGTTTATAGTATTATACATCAAGGCAGCTGCTAATTGGTGGGACCTGGGCCATGTCCTGGAGTGCAGCAATGGGAGTTCCATGTCTAAAGATGAGGAGAGCAGGGGGAGGGACGCCAAACCCTGGGAGGCAAGACGGACACTTTCCCAGAAACGTGTCTGCAACACCACCAGGTGTCCTGGAAGAGCAGACAAGAGCCTGGGAGGCTGACAGAGCTGCAGCTGAACAGGGGGGAATCTCTGGGGTAGGGTCACAGGGGTGGGTTCAGGAGAAGGAAAATGAAGGTCCTGGTTGAATTGTGTCCCAGATTCACGTCCACCTGGAACCTCAGAACGTGGCTTTATCTGGAAACAGGTTAATTAGCCACTGCAGATGTAATTAGCTAAGATGACGTCACACTGGATTATGGTAGGATCTTGCCCAGTGACTGGTGTCTTTATGAGAGGAGGGAATTTTGGACACAGACCCACGAACAGGAAGAATGCCCTGTCAAGATGGATGTAGAGACTGGAATGATTTTTCTATAAGCCAAGCAATGCCAAACAACCACCCAAACCTGGAAGAAACAAGAAATTTCCATCCCTAGAACCTCCAGAGGGAGCAAAGCCCTACCAACACCTTGATTTCAGACTTCTAGCCTCTCAGTTCAGTTCAGTTCAGTTCAGTCGCTCAGTCATGTCCAACTCTTTGCAACCCCATGAACCACAGCACGCCAGGCCTCCTTGTCCATCACCAGCTCCCAGAGTCCACCCAAACCCATGAGTCGATGATGCCATCCAACCATCTCATCCTCTGTCATCCCCTTCTCCTTCTGCCCTCAATCTTTCCCAGCACCAGAGTCTTTTCAAATGAGTCAGCTCTTTGCATCAGGTGGCCAAAGTATTGGAGTTTCAGCTTCAGCATCAGCCCTTCCAATGAACATCCAGGACTGATCTTCTTTAGGATGGACGGTTGGATCTCCTTGCAGTCCAAGGGACTCTCAAGAGTCTTCCCCAGCACCACAGTTCAAAAGCATCAATTCTTCGACGCTCAGCTTTCTTTATAGTCCAATTCTCAGAACTCAGAAAATAAGTTTCTGTTGTTTTAATCCACTAGGTTTGTGGTACTTTGTTATGGCAGCCCTAGGAAATTAATATAATGACCATTCTAATAACTGCAACTATCCAGCAATTTAAAAGGCAGCCTCAAAAGGTGATGAGCATTCTGCCTCTAGAGGTGTGCAAGCAAAGCCAGGAGTACCCCCATCTCCCCCTGCACTCTGAACAGATTCTGGGGCAAGTTCACACTTAGTCCCCCATCTGACCTCACTGTATTAAGTCCAGAGTGCTGAAGGAAAGAGCTATCATTCTCATCCCCAGATTTGGAAATTGAGGCTGAGAGAAGGTAAACAACCTGCTCAAAAGTACAAGGTAGCCAGTTAGTGCCGACAACAGGCCTGGAATCCTGGAGTCCCCAATGCCAGTCCTGGGCTCTTTCAGGCTCATGACCCTGAGTCTTCCTTCTGTGCCTCCCCTGTCTTTAGATTCAACTGCAGTTCAACATCCTGAAAGGCAGAGAAAAACCCATGGTTTCCCAGGACCCAGGTGTTCCAGACTGAAAATGGAACACTGCTGAAAGCCTGGCCCAACTCTCAACAGAGGCTTCCAAGCAACACTGGCTGCCCACTGCGTCCTGGGGCAGTCACCAGCCCCTCACAGCATCTGGCTCAAGGAGGCGCTACCCTGGCCCACAGACCCTTACTGAGTACCTACTTGTGCAAGGCCCTTGGAGCAGTGTGGGGTGGGGGTGAAAACCAGGGAAGGCAGGATATTGCATCCCCTTGCAGACCCAGAGTTCATGCGGATCAGAACACCCAGCAAGATCTCACAGTGTGTCCCCAGACCAAGTGTGACCTCAGGGTGGACATCCTAGGCCCTCTCCTGGGGCCTCCGGAGAAGGCAGCTGAAGGATGGGAAGTGAGAGCGTGGTGTTCTCCAGCTCCTCCCAGGCTCTGAGCGCCAGCAGGCTGCACCACACTCCCACCTGTGCCTGGCACTTGGCTTGGCTCCGTTACCCCAGGAGCTAGAGAATGGCGCGGAGGCCCCCAGCTCTGGCACCAAATGGAACATGAGCGCAGCCAAGCTCACCAGCCAGGGTGGCCCGCTCTAAATGCTGGCTAATTGGCACTGCACGGCACAGGGACGGAAAGAGTGGGCTTTGAAGTCACCTGGTGTGACTTGTCCAGCGGGAACAATGGGCCACCCAGCCCAGTGAAGAGTCTCAGCTCTTTCTAATTAGGTGTCGCTTTGAACACGGAGGCCTCAGATTAATGAGGTTTACGGTGCTCAGTTTCACGGCATGGCGGGCTGCCGCTGTTCTCTGATCGCAGTTTGATGCCAAAACCTTGTTCTCTAAATCAAAGCTTCTCCCAAAACTCTGCTTTCTGACGTGCCTCGGGTTTCTGCAGGGTGTCTCTGCCAGGGAGCTAAGAGCCTTCACCTCCATCACATCACTCCCAGCGCTGGCTTCTGTTTCACTGAAGAAGACTTCACAGGGCCGTGACACCTCCCACAGCCTGCCCGGGAGGGTCAAGGAGCAGCCGGGACTAGCCCCGTTTTGCACCGCTGGCTGGCCCAGCACACCCCCAGGGGCCAAGAGCCCCCACTCCGGTCTGCAGGCCCCTCTGCCTCAGCTCTTGGCGGCTTCAGGCGTGCTGGGCCACAGAGAATCCACTGGCCAATTTTCCTCTGTTGGCATCTGTTCACAAGCCTCAGGGACATCTGGTTCACCAGTCTTGGAGAAGATTGAGACATCGTGGGAGCCGGCCTGCAAGGCCTCACCCCCCGCCTCTTCTGCTCTAGCAGAAGCCTCCTCCCCAACCCCTCTCTGGGCCTTTGCTTATAGTTCCTCTCCTCTCTCTCCCTGGGAAGGCCCCCTCTCTCTAAACGCATAGCATCCTTCAAATCTCAGCCCCGTCCCTTGCTCCTCCTTCACCACCACAGTCACCAGATCTTTCTTTCCCCTTCTGAGATCCTCCAGCCCCACATTCCCGTCACCTGGAGCAAGCGTTGCTTGCTGTGTATTCCATTGTTTAATGCTACTTCCCTGGCTCATGATTTTGTCCTGCCTCCCCTGTGACACTGTGGCTTGGGGACAGGAACCGTGTCTATGTCACCTCAGTGTCCCCTCCACAGGAAAGACTGGCTGATAATAAAGAGCCTACCCTCCCTGGGTGCTCCAGAATGCACCAAGAGAAAAGATGCCATCCTGCTTCAGTTTCCCCAATCTGCCAAATGGGAACGAGGCCCTCACCCTGCTTCCTTCTGGGGCTGCTGGAGCACCCAGGCTGACCCTGACAGAACCATGTGTTTGGGGGAAGCAAGGCAGTGCAGTGCGTGGCGTACATCTGGAGCAGAGGGACGGGATCTGGCAGGGATGCTAGGGAGCCCTGGGACTGGACAAGCCAGTTTCTCGTTCTGAGCCTCAGTTTCCCTAAATATTAACAAGGTTGGCTCCAGGACTCACAGGATGCACGTATTAACTCACTCAATCCTCATGACCACCTGTGGAATATATACTGTTATTAGCTCCATTTCACAAATGAAGCAAGGCCCTGAGAGGTTTAAAAAGCAGCTTATTGGTGGGAGGAGGCAGAAGAACTCAATTCTAGGCAGCATGCTAGCTCCTGAACCGTCCTTCTTCACCACTGCACTGACTTTCAAGGAGGCTTCAGCTAAGCTTCCACAGAACCCATCATTTCTGAACTTGCTTAAGCTCTCAGGCCTCTGTTTTCCCATCTGAGGGATGGGTAGACAGTGACATTTATAGATGGCTTCTGCTAGGCCATCTGTCTGCAGGCTGAGGTGCTCCCCACTCCTCTGAGCCCCTTCCAGGCCTCAGCTCCAAACCTCTTCCACCTAGAATTTTCCTGCCCCTTGGATGCTTACCCTATCAGACTGCCTCCACCATCTCCTCTTTCTGCCTTCCTGCCCACTTTTCCTCATCTGCTGAGAGGCTNAGTCTTAATGATCCAGATAACCATGGTGGTGTGATCACTCACCTAAAGACAGACGTCCTAGAGTGTCAAGTCAAGTGGGCCTTAGGAAGCATTACTACGAACAAAGCTAGTGAAGGTGATAGAGTTCCAGTTTATTTCAAATCCTAAAAGATAATGCTGTGAAAGTGCTGCACGCAATATGCCAACAAATTTGGAAAACTCCGTAGTGGCCACAGGACTGAAAAACGCCAGTTTTCATTCCAATCAGAAAGAAGAGTAATGCCAAAGAATGTTCAGATTACTGCACGATTGCACTCATTTCACATGCTAGAAGGTTAATGCTCAAAATCCTTCAAGCTAGGCTTCAACAGATGTGAACTGAGAACTTTCAGATGTTCAAGCTAGTTTTAGAAAAGGCAGAGGAACCAGAGAACAAACTGCCAACATCCACTGGGTCACAGAAAAAGCAACAGAACTCCAGAAAAACATCTACTTCTGCTTCATTGACTATGTTAAAGACTTTGTGTAGATCACAACACACTATGGAAAATTCTTAAGTAGACACGAATACCAGACCACTTTACCTGCCTCCTGAGAAACCAGGACAAGAAGCAACAGTTAAAACCAGACATGGAACAATGGACTGGTTCAAAATTGGGAAAGGAGTATGTCAAGGCTGTATATTGTCACCCTGCTTATTTAACTTATATGCAGAGTACATCATGAGAAATGCCAGGCTGGATGAAACTCAGCAGGAATCAAGATTGCCGGGAGAAATATCAACAACCTCAGATATGCAGATGACACCACCCATACAGCAGAAAGCAAAGAGGAACTGAAGAACCTCTTGATGAAGGTGAAAGAGGAGAGTGAAAAACCTGGCTTAAAACTCAACATTCAGAAAACTAAGATCAGACATCCAGTCCTATCGTTTCACCGCAAATAGATGGGAAAACAATGGAAATAGTGCCAGACTTTATTTTCTTGGGCTCCAAACTCACTGTGGATGGTGACTGCAGCCATGAAATTAAAAGATACTTGCTCCTTGGAAAAAAGGTATGACAAAACTTGACAGTGTATTAAAAAACAGAGACATCACTTGGCTGACAAAGGTCTGTATAGTCAAAGCTATGGTTTTTCCAGTAGTCATGTTCAGATGTGAGAATTGGACCATAAAGAGGGCTGGGCGCCAAAGAACTGATGCTTTTGAACTGTGGTGCTGGAGAAGACTCTGGAGAGTCCCTTGGACTGCAAGGAGATTAAACCAGTCAATCCTAAAGGAAATCAACCCTGAATATCAATTTGAAAGATTGATGCTGAAGCTGAAGTTCTAATACTTTGGCCACTTGATGCAAAGATGGACTCACTGGAAAAGACCTTGATGATGGGAAAGATTGAAGGCAGGAGGAGAAAAGGAAGACAGAGGATGAGATAGTTGGATGGCATCACTGATTTAGTGGACAAGAGTTTGAGCAAACTCCAAGAGATGGTGAAGGACAGGGAAGCCTAGTGTTCTGCAATCCATAGGATCGCAAAGAATTGGACAGGACTGAGCGGCTGAACAACAACTAAGGCACCGAACCTATGTGCCTAGAGCCTGTGCTCTGCAGCTAGAAGCCTGTACACCACAACTGGAGAGGAGCCCACACACAGCAACGAAGACCCAGGGCAACCAAAAAAAAAATTTTTTTTAATAAACACATTAATTAATTTAAAAAATGTGCCTAAAATAAGAAATGATCATATCAACATAACAGTATTTTTTCTTTATAATACAATGAGCATCCATGTACTTTAAATTTTTTAAAATTCATTAATGTATTTGACTGTGCTAGGTCTTAGCTGGGGCATGCCAGATATTCTATCTTCCTTGTGGCATGCTGGATCTTTAGTTGCAGCCTGCAAACTCTTAGTTGTGGCATGTGGGATCTAGTTTCCCAACCAGGGATTGAACCCAGGCCCCCTGCATGGGGAGTCAGCCACTAGACCACCAGGGAAGTCCCTCCAGGATTGTTTCTAGGTCACAGAAGATTCAGGTGGGATTGGTGATTGAACTAGAAGAGAAATTAACATTGCCCGGAGATGGAGGCAGTGACTAGGGGAACCTGGTCTCTAATCTTTTGTGGACAGAGTGAGTGTGTCCACAAAAGTATGGTGATGGTTGCCTCCTACTGTCAGGGTGTCGTGATCACTGTCACTCAGAAGTTTAAATATGGGTTGTATTGGGCTTCCCTCATAGCTCAGTTGGTAAAGAATCTGCCTGCAATGCAGGAGATCCAGGTTTGATTTCTGGGTCGGGAAGATCCCCTGGAGAAGGAAATGGCAACCAACTCCAGTATTCTTGCCTGGGAAATCCCATGGATAGAGGAGCCTGGCAGGCTACAGTCCATGAAGTCACAAGAGTCGTACATGACAACTAAATCAATCATGGATGCTGAGGAGCAAAGAGGTGGGCTATGCTGGGTCACGTGCAGTGTCCCCTGATTGCTTATCTAGACCATCATCTCCACTGCAGGGTCCGGAAATCCAAAAACCGTAGTCCCTGACTCCTGCCTTTCTACCTGTGAGGTTCTGGTGATGACGGGAGGCAATGGAGGGAGACTGGAAGGGGAAAGTGGGAAAAAGCCTTTCTACCTGTGAGGTTCTGGTGATGAGGGGAGGCAATGGAGGGAGACTGAAAGGGTAAGATGGGAAAAGCCTTTTGCGGGGTCAGGGGGTGGGGGCGGCTACTGGGAGCAGCTCTCCAGGGCGCAGTGGTGGTAGTTCTTGTAACACTGCTGCTCTTTGTTTCCCGCAGGCATGAATCTGTAAGTAGCTTTAACCTCCACTGTGTTCCCATAGCAATCCAACCCCTTTATCACTAATGATTTGTGTTCAAGCCCCTCTGTTTAAAATATTTCCAGTGCTTTCCATTTTGCCCATTGGACTGACAAAGGTCTTATTCTTTGTGTGCTCAGCTCTTTGATTTGAAGTTAGATCCTTCTCATAGCATCTACAGCAGGTCTGGTTGCCTCTAACTGCTATGTGGTACTTCGTGGGGGTGTACATGGACCACACTGGACCCATCTCCTCCTCCAGGGTGGACACCTAGACTGCATCCACCAACATGTTATGATACAGATTTTTATACGTTTCCTTTTTAGACCTGTGTGAGAATTTTTACTACCTTTGACTAAGCATTATAAGATCATGATCTTGACTAGCACCCTTCCCTATTAGATAATATTAGATAATTAGAATATTAGATATGCTACAGATGTTGCTGTTTAGTTGCTAAGTCATGTCTGACTCTTTTGTGACCCCATGGACTGTAGCCCACCAGGCTCCTCTGTCCATGGAATTTCCCAGGCAAGAATACTGGAGTGGGTTGCCATTCCCTTCTCCAGGGGATCGTCCCGATCCAGGGATTGAATCCAGGTTTCCTACACTGGAGGCAGATTCTTTACCATCAGAGCCACCAGGAATTTGTTACCTGTGAGATGTTGCCTATCAGTTGCCTAAACTGAGTCGTTTAGTGGAAGAGCCCTGGAATTTTCTGCATTTGGAGTCTGAGATCCAGGCTAGCTGGGGAGGAGGTAATGTCCTGCAGGAGACGGACAGGCTAGGCTGTGGCTCTGAAGACTTGATGGGGAGGCCCCACTGCAGACCTGGGTGTGGGAGAAAAGAGAGTCAGTGTGACCTGTGAGAGTGGATGATTTCTCAGGAAGAGATTACAATCGAAGGGGAAAACAAGAGAAGATCAAGAGCAGAGACTTGGAAGGGGGAAGGTGAACCCAAGGAGAAGTGGTCAGAGATAGTGCAGGAAGGAGGGAAGTAACCTCAGCTGAAGAGGAGGCCTGACCTGCACAGGAAAGGGGCCAACCAGGAAGGAGGGAAGTAACCCCAGCTGAAGAAGAGGCCTGACCTGCATAGGAAAGGGGCCGACTCCCTGCTCTGGAAGCCCTGTGCTCTGAGAGCTGCCATACACCATATAGACACGAGGTGGCGCTGTGGCCCATTCTAACAGCCACTCCTTTTAGTGCTGGGATTTTCTCCCTATCGGGCTTCCAAGGTGGTGTAGTGGTAAAGAATCCGCCTGTCAAGGCAAGAGGCACAGGTTCAAGCCCTGGGTTGAGAGAATCCCCTGGAGAAGGAAAATGGAAACCCACTCCAGTATTCTTACCTGAAAAATTCCATGGACAGAGGAGCCTGGGAGCCTACTATCCATGGTGTCACAAAGAGTCGGATGCAACTGAGCAAGCACCCACAATTTCTTCCAGGCTACAGTCTGTGGAGTTGCGAAGCACTGGATGTGACTGAACGACTAACACTTTCAAAGGGAAATTTGTGTTGCCCTCCCCATACCCTCTTTTTTGTTGTTCAGTTGCTCAGTTTTGTCCAACTGCAGCACGCCAGGCTTCCCTGTCCATACCAGTTCCCGGAGCTTGCTCAAACTCGTGTCCATCAGGTTGGTGATGCCGTCCAACCATCTCATCCTCTGTTGTCCCCTTCTCCTGCCTTCAATCATTCCCAGCATCAGGGTCTTTTTCAGTGAGTCAGTTCTTCGCATCAGGTAACCAAAGTATTGGAGCTTCAGATTCAGCATCAGTCCTTCCAGTGAATATTCAGGACTGATTTCCTTTAGGATTGACTGATTGGATCTCCTTGCAGGACAAGGAACTCTCAAGTGTCTTCTCCAACACCACAGTTCAAAAGCATCCATTCTTCGGCGCTCAGCCTTTTTTATGGTCCAATTCTCACATCCATACATGACGACTGGAAAAACCATAGCTTTGACTAGACAGACCTTTTTCATCAATGTTTCTGATTTTTAATATGTTGTCTAGGTTGGTCATATCTTTTCTTCTAAGGAGCAAGCGTCTTTTAATTTCATGACTGCAGTCACCATCTGCAGTGATTTTGGAGCCCAAGAAAATAGTCTGTCACTGTTTCCATTGTTTCTCCATCTATTTGCCATGAAATGATGGGACCAGATTCCATGATTTTAGTTTTTGAGAGATGAGTTTTAAGCCAGATTTTTCATTCTCCTCTTTCACTCTCATCAAGAGGCGTCTCAGTTCCTCTTCGCTTTCTGCCATTGGGGTAGTGTCATCTGTATATCTGAAGTTATTGATATTTCTCCCAGCAATCTTCATTNCTGTGGTGGATTCATGTCGATGTATGGCAAAGCCAATAGAATATTGTAAAGTAAAATTAAAAAAAAAAAGTTAAAAAAAAATAAAGGTGATCTGTTCCTGTAAAAAAATAAAAAAAATAAAGAGTACATGGAATAGTCACAAAAAAAAAAAAAGAAAGAAAGAAACACAGTCCCACACTGACCAAAACAAAAGCCACATTACAGAAAATTAAGCAGCATGAAAAGGCAAAAAGTTATGTCCCAGATGAACGGGGCAAGATAAAACCCCATAAAAACAACTAAATGAAAGGGAGAGAGGCACCCTTACAGAAAAAGAATTCAGAATAATGATAGTGAAGACAATTCAGGATCTCAGAAAAAGAATGGAAACAAAGATTGAGAAGATGCATGAAATGTTGACAGAATGGTGGAAATCACTGCCACAGAACAGAATACAGGAAAAAGAATGAAAAGAAATGAAGGCAGCCCAAGAGACCTCTGGGACAACATTAAACACACTGCTGCTGCTGCTGCTAAGTCGCTTCAGTCGCATCTGACTCTGTGTGACCCCACAGACGGCAGCCCACCAGGCTCTNGCTTAGCCAGTTGTGCCCTTCTGAAAGGAGGGGGGCGGGGCAGGCAGGATCCCTGCCCCAAGATGCACTGGCCTGATGAAGGAGACCTAGCGACAAGGTCCAACCCTGCTGTCTTTCAATCACTGAGCAAACCTACACCAGGCTCTGGGCACTTCTTGGGCGCTGGGGGTACCAAAGTGAATAAACCCAGCTCTGTTCCCTGGGCGACTACTGGCAGAGAGGACCACACAGTAACAAGCCCGCACACTCGCATGTTCAGGGCCCCTGAGCTCCCGGGTGGTGCACCGGCGCATGGAGTGAGCACTCTGTGGTTGGCAGTCCAGGATGCTGAGGGGGCCGCCTAGCTTACTGGGAGGGCTTAGGGATCCTGGAGACAGAGGCCCTGGAGGAGGGTGTCAGTGCTGAGATGCAGGGTGTGACAGAGGCTAGGCAAGTGGTGCAGGGAGGGTCTCAGGCAGCTGTCACTAAACCCCAGGAGCCTTGTCCTGGCACTTAGGGGCCTCCACATACAGACTGCCCCCCAGCTCCAGATCGCCAGGCCTATGCGGGGAGGGAATTTGGTCTCTTCAAAGCTGTCCTAACACTGGCGCAGCAGCCCCCCTCCCCAGAGAGCCACTGCGCCAGGCTCCACGGACGCCGCTGACATTTCCACATGCCGCCATCTCCCGGCCGCGGCCCACCTAACTAGTCAGTGGGGACCAAGGCGGTCCCGGGAGACTCCCAGAAAGCTGAGAACTGGAAAGTTCAGGCTGACACAAAAGCTCCATGGGGGGCGGGCATCTCCAGGGAAGGGCACCTGATGGCCTCTCCTCCCCCACTGCAGCTCCTCCAACATGGTGCCAACCTCAGGACAACATGAGGCTGGACGAGTGGCCCAGGCTGGGGTCAAAGCTCTGGGCTGGGCACGGCTGGAGCGGGGACCATGAAAAGGGAAGAAAGCATCCCTTAAACCACCCCCAAACGTGCACACACACACCCCTGGGCTGCAGTGTATGAGAGAGGAGAGCCACCCCCACCAGGACCACTGAGCGATGCGGCAGAGCCACNTGGGCTGGGCACGGCTGGAGCGGGGACCATGAAAAGGGAAGAAAGCATCCCTTAAACCACCCCCAAACGCGCACACACACACCCCTGGGCTGCAGTGTATGAGAGAGGAGAGCCACCCCCACCAGGACCACTGAGCGATGCGGCAGAGCCACTCTTTAAGTCAGCAGGGTGGCCACTCCGTTTGGCATTAAGCAGAGGAGAGAGAGAGAAGCCCTCACGCAGCCTCTTCTGGGGAGGGAGGTGGTGAGGATTCAGTCCCCACTACACACCAATGCCAGGCGTCCACATGGACAGCCATCCCCATCTCACCACACCCTTAAGCAGAAACAGTGTTGACCATTCTGCAGGTGAAGAAATTTAGCTCAGAAAGGTCATGTGACTTGCCCACCATCACACAGCTAGGAAGAGAGGGGCTTAAAATTAGGTCAACATCAGCAGAAGGGGATTTAGCCAGACACAGAAGAAATCCCCCAACGGCTGGAGAAAACTTCATCCCAGGAAGATGCTTCCAGGAAGACTGGAGCCCCTTCTCAGGAGGCTGCTGGGGAGGACTGGGTGAATGGCTGAGGGCAGGGTCCTGCCCCACTATTGACCCCGAGGGTCCCATTCCACTGTGATTTTCTTGGACCACTAGGCAAGTTTCATCAACCCCCTGGAGGGTAGGCTCGAGAAAAACTGGGAAGCTCCTGAAAATGGCTGGGGGAGGCTCTGAGCACAAGGTACCCATCCCAAGCTGCTTCCCCCCGCCCTGGCCACCGAAGCTCTGCTGTCTCCATGGGAGGGTCTGACCCCCTGAGGCCACCAACAGAGGCAAGGGTGCCCAGATCCCAGAAGAAAAGGGACCAGAAAGGATTAAATGGGAGAAAGGAGGAGCTCACCCTCAGTGGCCAAACCAGCCAGCAGTGAACCCTGTCAGGCGGTTTTGACAGTGCTGGGCACCAGCTCATCCAGAACCTCCTTCTTGTGCAACATAATTACAGTTCTCCCTGAGTAACGAGATGGTTTTTAAAGGCCATTCAAAAGAAATTTCCTATAATGAGGTGAAGGGGTTTATAGTATTATACATCAAGGCAGCTGCTAATTGGTGGGACCTGGGCCATGTCCTGGAGTGCAGCAATGGGAGTTCCATGTCTAAAGATGAGGAGAGCAGGGGGAGGGACGCCAAACCCTGGGAGGCAAGACGGACACTTTCCCAGAAACGTGTCTGCAACACCACCAGGTGTCCTGGAAGAGCAGACAAGAGCCTGGGAGGCTGACAGAGCTGCAGCTGAACAGGGGGGAATCTCTGGGGTAGGGTCACAGGGGTGGGTTCAGGAGAAGGAAAATGAAGGTCCTGGTTGAATTGTGTCCCAGATTCACGTCCACCTGGAACCTCAGAACGTGGCTTTATCTGGAAACAGGTTAATTAGCCACTGCAGATGTAATTAGCTAAGATGACGTCACACTGGATTATGGTAGGATCTTGCCCAGTGACTGGTGTCTTTATGAGAGGAGGGAATTTTGGACACAGACCCACGAACAGGAAGAATGCCCTGTCAAGATGGATGTAGAGACTGGAATGATTTTTCTATAAGCCAAGCAATGCCAAACAACCACCCAAACCTGGAAGAAACAAGAAATTTCCATCCCTAGAACCTCCAGAGGGAGCAAAGCCCTACCAACACCTTGATTTCAGACTTCTAGCCTCTCAGTTCAGTTCAGTTCAGTTCAGTCGCTCAGTCATGTCCAACTCTTTGCAACCCCATGAACCACAGCACGCCAGGCCTCCTTGTCCATCACCAGCTCCCAGAGTCCACCCAAACCCATGAGTCGATGATGCCATCCAACCATCTCATCCTCTGTCATCCCCTTCTCCTTCTGCCCTCAATCTTTCCCAGCACCAGAGTCTTTTCAAATGAGTCAGCTCTTTGCATCAGGTGGCCAAAGTATTGGAGTTTCAGCTTCAGCATCAGCCCTTCCAATGAACATCCAGGACTGATCTTCTTTAGGATGGACGGTTGGATCTCCTTGCAGTCCAAGGGACTCTCAAGAGTCTTCCCTAGCACCACAGTTCAAAAGCATCAATTCTTCGACGCTCAGCTTTCTTTATAGTCCAATTCTCAGAACTCAGAAAATAAGTTTCTGTTGTTTTAATCCACTAGGTTTGTGGTACTTTGTTATGGCAGCCCTAGGAAATTAATATAATGACCATTCTAATAACTGCAACTATCCAGGGATTTAAAAGGCAGCCTCAAAAGGTGATGAGCATTCTGCCTCTAGAGGTGTGCAAGCAAAGCCAGGAGTACCCCCATCTCCCCCTGCACTCTGAACAGATTCTGGGGCAAGTTCACACTTAGTCCCCCATCTGACCTCACTGTATTAAGTCCAGAGTGCTGAAGGAAAGAGCTATCATTCTCATCCCCAGATTTGGAAATTGAGGCTGAGAGAAGGTAAACAACCTGCTCAAAAGTACAAGGTAGCCAGTTAGTGCCGACAACAGGCCTGGAATCCTGGAGTCCCCAATGCCAGACTGGGCTCTTTCAGGCTCATGACCCTGAGTCTTCCTTCTGTGCCTCCCCTGTCTTTAGATTCAACTGCAGTTCAACATCCTGAAAGGCAGAGAAAAACCCATGGTTTCCCAGGACCCAGGTGTTCCAGACTGAAAATGGAACACTGCTGAAAGCCTGGCCCAACTCTCAACAGAGGCTTCCAAGCAACACTGGCTGCCCACTGCGTCCTGGGGCAGTCACCAGCCCCTCACAGCATCTGGCTCAAGGAGGCGCTACCC
The DNA here is from genome assembly GCA_006410875.1 of Neotragus pygmaeus. Classification (NCBI taxonomy): domain Eukaryota; kingdom Metazoa; phylum Chordata; class Mammalia; order Artiodactyla; family Bovidae; genus Neotragus; species Neotragus pygmaeus. The sequence continues at coordinate 971,090 of SJYV01030848.1, forward strand.
TGGCCCACAGACCCTTACTGAGTACCTACTTGTGCAAGGCCCTTGGAGCAGTGTGGGGTGGGGGTGAAAACCAGGGAAGGCAGGATATTGCATCCCCTTGCAGACCCAGAGTTCATGCGGATCAGAACACCCAGCAAGATCTCACAGTGTGTCCCCAGACCAAGTGTGACCTCAGGGTGGACATCCTAGGCCCTCTCCTGGGGCCTCCGGAGAAGGCAGCTGAAGGATGGGAAGTGAGAGCGTGGTGTTCTCCAGCTCCTCCCAGGCTCTGAGCGCCAGCAGGCTGCACCACACTCCCACCTGTGCCTGGCACTTGGCTTGGCTCCGTTACCCCAGGAGCTAGAGAATGGCGCGGAGGCCCCCAGCTCTGGCACCAAATGGAACATGAGCGCAGCCAAGCTCACCAGCCAGGGTGGCCCGCTCTAAATGCTGGCTAATTGGCACTGCACGGCACAGGGACGGAAAGAGTGGGCTTTGAAGTCACCTGGTGTGACTTGTCCAGCGGGAACAATGGGCCACCCAGCCCAGTGAAGAGTCTCAGCTCTTTCTAATTAGGTGTCGCTTTGAACACGGAGGCCTCAGATTAATGAGGTTTACGGTGCTCAGTTTCACGGCATGGCGGGCTGCCGCTGTTCTCTGATCGCAGTTTGATGCCAAAACCTTGTTCTCTAAATCAAAGCTTCTCCCAAAACTCTGCTTTCTGACGTGCCTCGGGTTTCTGCAGGGTGTCTCTGCCAGGGAGCTAAGAGCCTTCACCTCCATCACATCACTCCCAGCGCTGGCTTCTGTTTCACTGAAGAAGACTTCACAGGGCCGTGACACCTCCCACAGCCTGCCCGGGAGGGTCAAGGAGCAGCCGGGACTAGCCCCGTTTTGCACCGCTGGCTGGCCCAGCACACCCCCAGGGGCCAAGAGCCCCCACTCCGGTCTGCAGGACCCTCTGCCTCAGCTCTTGGCGGCTTCAGGCGTGCTGGGCCACAGAGAATCCACTGGCCAATTTTCCTCTGTTGGCATCTGTTCACAAGCCTCAGGGACATCTGGTTCACCAGTCTTGGAGAAGATTGAGACATCGTGGGAGCCGGCCTGCAAGGCCTCACCCCCCGCCTCTTCTGCTCTAGCAGAAGCCTCCTCCCCAACCCCTCTCTGGGCCTTTGCTTATAGTTCCTCTCCTCTCTCTCCCTGGGAAGGCCCCCTCTCTCTAAACGCATAGCATCCTTCAAATCTCAGCCCCGTCCCTTGCTCCTCCTTCACCACCACAGTCACCAGATCTTTCTTTCCCCTTCTGAGATCCTCCAGCCCCACATTCCCGTCACCTGGAGCAAGCGTTGCTTGCTGTGTATTCCATTGTTTAATGCTACTTCCCTGGCTCATGATTTTGTCCTGCCTCCCCTGTGACACTGTGGCTTGGGGACAGGAACCGTGTCTATGTCACCTCAGTGTCCCCTCCACAGGAAAGACTGGCTGATAATAAAGAGCCTACCCTCCCTGGGTGCTCCAGAATGCACCAAGAGAAAAGATGCCATCCTGCTTCAGTTTCCCCAATCTGCCAAATGGGAACGAGGCCCTCACCCTGCTTCCTTCTGGGGCTGCTGGAGCACCCAGGCTGACCCTGACAGAACCATGTGTTTGGGGGAAGCAAGGCAGTGCAGTGCGTGGCGTACATCTGGAGCAGAGGGACGGGATCTGGCAGGGATGCTAGGGAGCCCTGGGACTGGACAAGCCAGTTTCTCGTTCTGAGCCTCAGTTTCCCTAAATATTAACAAGGTTGGCTCCAGGACTCACAGGATGCACGTATTAACTCACTCAATCCTCATGACCACCTGTGGAATATATACTGTTATTAGCTCCATTTCACAAATGAAGCAAGGCCCTGAGAGGTTTAAAAAGCAGCTTATTGGTGGGAGGAGGCAGAAGAACTCAATTCTAGGCAGCATGCTAGCTCCTGAACCGTCCTTCTTCACCACTGCACTGACTTTCAAGGAGGCTTCAGCTAAGCTTCCACAGAACCCATCATTTCTGAACTTGCTTAAGCTCTCAGGCCTCTGTTTTCCCATCTGAGGGATGGGTAGACAGTGACATTTATAGATGGCTTCTGCTAGGCCATCTGTCTGCAGGCTGAGGTGCTCCCCACTCCTCTGAGCCCCTTCCAGGCCTCAGCTCCAAACCTCTTCCACCTAGAATTTTCCTGCCCCTTGGATGCTTACCCTATCAGACTGCCTCCACCATCTCCTCTTTCTGCCTTCCTGCCCACTTTTCCTCATCTGCTGAGAGGCTCCCATCTTCCTCTGAGCCTCAGCCCTTGTCATCCTCTAGGTGACCTCCCCACACTAGGGATGACCAACACTGGGGTTCCCTGTTCCCAGACCTCTTGCCTCCAGTGACCTTTGGCCTCCACGTCTGCCAGCTCCCATCCTGGGCCACAGCCAGCTTTGCCTCCAACACAGCTTCCGGTCAAGCCTCCTTGCCCGGCCCACCCGTGCCTCTCCTTAGCCCTCTTGCCACCACTTTCTCATCACCCTGAGATCTTCACACCTCCCTCGTTCTCTCACTGCTCTTCTGTCCTCACCCTCTTTGTCTAGTTTGAGTTCCAGGATCCATCAGCATAATAAATCCCTCAAGCGCACTGCCTGCCTCTCTCCTTTGGCAGTACTTTCATGAAACCCATATCTGGAGAAATCCAACTAGCACCTTCTGGGCACCTAACATTGAAAAGCCAAGTGTGTTTGGAGAAAATGAGCCTGCCATGCACACTGTCCCCTCTGTGAGCTCAAAATCTCAGACCTCGAGTGGTCCCAGAAGCCCCAGCTCGTGTCACGGGCTAGCTCACTTCCTGCTCTCCAACAAGGCCACTTCCCCCCCTTTCCCACTTGCCCCGTCCCTCCCAGCTCTGTCTGACCTGTCATAAAGCACCAGGTGTAAACTCTCTCCCTGCCCACTGCAGATTCCAGAAGCCCACTTTCTTCTGCCTGTATCCCCTCTTCCTGCTTGAGGAGGGGCCATGCTGCTGCCTGTCAAAGGTCCACTGCCCGACTTGGACTCTGAGCCCATCACTTCTGGGCCCAGGACTTTGGCTCCCCTGCTATAGCATCTCCTGGCATCACCCATCTTTTCATCTGTTGGATCCACCATCCTCTCCCATCAGCAGTCATATTCTGCTATCTCTTGTCCTTTAAAAACCCCTTTCTTAATTATGCTGAGTTTTTTAAAAATTCAATCTCAGACGATTCTATAGTGTATGATTCCATTTATATAACACTCGCAAAGTAACAAAACTACAGAGACGGAGGATAAAGTAGTGGGAGCTGCCGGGGAGGGACTGTGGGGAGGGGAGGGGTGGCCCAGGGAGCCTCATGGTGACGGAACAGTCTGAATCTTGACTGTGATGGTGGTTACAAAACTACACATGCAATGCAATCACACACTGCACTGTAATGTGTAACATTACGACGTGTAACTGATCAGTTACACGATTAATGTGTGACTGATGCGTGCACGTTCACACACATACACAGACAACTGGGAAATCTGAATGAGATCTATGACTTGACCAATGTCAGCGACCTGGTTTGATATTTGCTGTGTATTAGAGTCACACAGAACACTACCACTGAAGGCAGTCCAGTGGAGGGGTAGTCAGGACTCACCTAGACATTCTTTGAATTTTCCTGTGACTCTCCCCACTCCAGCTCCCACTCCATCCACTACTTTTCCCTTCTTCACAACATTTCTAGGAAGGGCCAGCTACACACTTTCTCCCTTCTCTCTCCAGCCATTATCTTCAACCTATTTGAAGTTGGATGCATTCACCCCTTCATGACACTTCTCTCTTCCCATCCTGGCCTCCTTATTGTCAAAAGCAATAGTCTCTTCATCTTACCCACCCTCACAGCATCTTCAACCACAGCTGTTTTCATCCTTCTGTTTGGAACTCTCCCTTGGCTTCTGGGGCTTCCCTCGTGGCTCAGCTGGTAAAGGATTCACCTGCAGTGTGGGAGACCTGGGTTCAATCCCTGGGTTGGGAAGATCCCCTGAAGAAGGGAAAGGCTGCCCACTCCAGTATCCTGGCCTGGAGAATTCCAAGTCCATGGGGTCGCACAGAGTTGGACACGACTGAGTGACTCTCACGTGGCTTCTGAGATGCCACCCTCCTGGCTTTCCTTGCTCTCCCGGGGTATGCCTTTGCTGACTCTTTCACCTCCACCCACTCTCCATGCAGGTGAGCCTAGGCCGCAGACCTGGGTCCTCTCTCTCCACCACCCAGATCTCTTCCTGGGCAATCTGTGCCTTTGTCCACAAACTCCACCTACAGCCATTGGTCCCCGGATCTCCACCCCCTGCTCAGTCCTCTCCCTGATCTCCAGCCTTGTGAAGCCAACCATCAGTGGACATTTCTGCTTCTGAAGGTACTGAAAATGAAACTCCCATCTGACTTCTGATCTCAAACCTCATCTGGTCCTCCCCATCACAGAAAATGGCCACAGTAGCTCAAGTCACGAATCCAGAAGACCCCTTGCTTCCATCATGTCTTTCTCCCAGTTCTGTTTTTTGTTTTTTTTGGTGGGGGGTGGGGTGGGGAACACCACATGCTTTGTCAGATCTTAGTTCTCTAACCAGGGATTGAACCGGGGTCCTCTGCAGTGAGAGTATGGAGTCCTTAACCACTGGACCAGGGAATTCTCCCAACTCTTAGTTCTGCCTCCACGATGAGTCTAAAATCATCTTCCTCTCTCCATCTCCATGGCTACCACCTTGGCCCAAGCCTCCATCACGTCTCTGCCTTACCCTCCTATAGCAGCCAGAAAGCGCTTTAAAAATCATAAATCAGATCTGTCACTCCCTGGCTTAACCCATCAGGAGCTAGCTGGTCATCGCCCCTTGGAAAACATCGATTTCCTCGGCACAGCCAGGGTACCAGGCCAACACCCTCATGTGAGACCCCCTCCCTCCCACCACACAGCCGCCTCTTTCATACCCGAGAGGGGCCTGGGCCCTACCCCACAAGTGTCCTTATTCACCCCATCACTGCACCATCAGCGATTTCAGATCCCCTGTGTGCTTTTATTTTGTTAGCCTTTTCCTTTCCTGCCAGCATGAGAGAGTTTGTGCATCAGTGCCTGGCGCATAGTAGGCACTCAGTTGTGCTTGTCAAGTGAATGAGTGAGAGCTCCCCGGTCTCTGCACCCCCGGCAGCATCCTCTCTCCCCTGATGAGGCTGGCTTGCCTGTGCATGGGGGAAAGTGTACGTGCCTATAAATATCCACACGATCCACTCTCCCCAAAACAGTAACTGACACCCCGATGACTCGACGATGGAATAATTCCCCCACATCTTGCTGGAAGCTGCTTCCAGTGGTAAAAGTTTGCTGTTTTATGGCCCCTAGAAGACATCAGCTATAATGGGCTAAAATTATAACCTAGTACACTCATCTGTTTAAATACTCTTGGAAACTGAACACTCCGGGCTGAGCACTATTCCGGGTTGCCCTGGATGCCAGTGGGGGGCCTGGCTGTGTGGGACACACAATGCCCAGGGCAGGGTACGAGCCTGTTCTACAGGGCGACCGTGGTCACAGGTGGAAGGCGGTGGTGCCGTGTACCACATCCAGTACGCTGCAGGCACTCGTTGTAGGGCACTTCCCATTACTCTGCCACGTCTGTGGGACACCAGGAGGAAACGGTGCAGCCTGCTCTGCGTGGGCCCACCAGGCAGGGCGGGGCTCAAGGGGTGCAGGGTGCCTGAGGGATGACGTAGAGCAACTGGAGTTGGGCTGAGCACCGTGGTTAGAGTGAGTGGAACCCTGTGAAAAGGGCATGAACTGTCCTGAAAGGCAGTGACCTCCTGTCACCGCCGGTGCCCAGCGGAGTAGGACATTGTAGGGGGATGGTGTGGACTGGCTGCCTTTCTCCAGTCTTGCAGCACTGGAACTGGAGCCCAAGTGGAGTAGCACTTCGGGATTAAACAGACACCTATTCAAACACCTATTAAACACCCACCTCTGCCGCAGTTCGGGTGACCTGGGGCGAGTCACATCTCAGGGCTCAGACGCAGTTTCCTCATCTCCACAGAGAGATAACATGCACAAGATGTCTGCAGGTAGATGGTGCCTACTAAATGTTCATCCTGCCCCTCCCTGCTTCCCTAGAATCAGTGTGAGCACAGCCATCTGGGCCCTGGGACTCTCCAAATATTCTTCCTTCCCTGGCCCAGTAGGTGCTCAGGTCCAACCATTTATCTGGATCCCTAGCATCAACCTGGGGAGAAGGCATCGGCATCCCACTCCAGTACTCTTGCCTGGAAAATCCCATGGATGGAGGAGCCTGGTAGGCTGCAGTCCATGTGGTTGCAAAGAGTTGGACACGACTGAGCAACTTCCCTTTCACTTTTCACTTTCATGCATTGGAGAAGGAAATGGCAACCCACTCCAGCGTTCTTGCCTGGAGAATTCCAGGGACGGCGGAGCCTGGTGGGCTGCCGTCTATGGGGTTGCACAGAGTCGGACACGACTGAAGGGACTTAGCAGCAGCAGCATCTACCTGGACCCCAGCACTGGCACCACCTCCTCCAGGAAGCCTCCCCAGGCTGCTCTGATAGGTGCTGGGCTCCTCCCCACTTGCAGGCTGTGGTGCCCACTGGGTGTTGGAGGCGGGTAGGTCTGGGCACATGTGCCTGCTGCATCACTGGTATCTCGTGGTCATTGGGTTGGGGGAGAAGAATGTGTTCTGGGTGTGTGTGTTAAACAATTATGACAGCAAACATTTATCAATACACTGCACTTAATTTGTACCAGGCACTTTATAGGCAACTAACCCATTTAATCTGTACAACAGAGTTATGAGGGAAGCACTATTTTATCTCNCTGCCAGCATGAGAGAGTTTGTGCATCAGTGCCTGGCGCATAGTAGGCACTCAGTTGTGCTTGTCAAGTGAATGAGTGAGAGCTCCCCGGTCTCTGCACCCCCGGCAGCATCCTCTCTCCCCTGATGAGGCTGGCTTGCCTGTGCATGGGGGAAAGTGTACGTGCCTATAAATATCCACACGATCCACTCTCCCCAAAACAGTAACTGACACCCCGATGACTCGACGATGGAATAATTCCCCCACATCTTGCTGGAAGCTGCTTCCAGTGGTAAAAGTTTGCTGTTTTATGGCCCCTAGAAGACATCAGCTATAATGGGCTAAAATTATAACCTAGTACACTCATCTGTTTAAATACTCTTGGAAACTGAACACTCCGGGCTGAGCACTATTCCGGGTTGCCCTGGATGCCAGTGGGGGGCCTGGCTGTGTGGGACACACAATGCCCAGGGCAGGGTACGAGCCTGTTCTACAGGGCGACCGTGGTCACAGGTGGAAGGCGGTGGTGCCGTGTACCACATCCAGTACGCTGCAGGCACTCGTTGTAGGGCACTTCCCATTACTCTGCCACGTCTGTGGGACACCAGGAGGAAACGGTGCAGCCTGCTCTGCGTGGGCCCACCAGGCAGGGCGGGGCTCAAGGGGTGCAGGGTGCCTGAGGGATGACGTAGAGCAACTGGAGTTGGGCTGAGCACCGTGGTTAGAGTGAGTGGAACCCTGTGAAAAGGGCATGAACTGTCCTGAAAGGCAGTGACCTCCTGTCACCGCCGGTGCCCAGCGGAGTAGGACATTGTAGGGGGATGGTGTGGACTGGCTGCCTTTCTCCAGTCTTGCAGCACTGGAACTGGAGCCCAAGTGGAGTAGCACTTCGGGATTAAACAGACACCTATTCAAACACCTATTAAACACCCACCTCTGCCGCAGTTCGGGTGACCTGGGGCGAGTCACATCTCAGGGCTCAGACGCAGTTTCCTCATCTCCACAGAGAGATAACATGCACAAGATGTCTGCAGGTAGATGGTGCCTACTAAATGTTCATCCTGCCCCTCCCTGCTTCCCTAGAATCAGTGTGAGCACAGCCATCTGGGCCCTGGGACTCTCCAAATATTCTTCCTTCCCTGGCCCAGTAGGTGCTCAGGTCCAACCATTTATCTGGATCCCTAGCATCAACCTGGGGAGAAGGCATCGGCATCCCACTCCAGTACTCTTGCCTGGAAAATCCCATGGATGGAGGAGCCTGGTAGGCTGCAGTCCATGTGGTTGCAAAGAGTTGGACACGACTGAGCAACTTCCCTTTCACTTTTCACTTTCATGCATTGGAGAAGGAAATGGCAACCCACTCCAGCGTTCTTGCCTGGAGAATTCCAGGGACGGCGGAGCCTGGTGGGCTGCCGTCTATGGGGTTGCACAGAGTCGGACACGACTGAAGGGACTTAGCAGCAGCAGCATCTACCTGGACCCCAGCACTGGCACCACCTCCTCCAGGAAGCCTCCCCAGGCTGCTCTGATAGGTGCTGGGCTCCTCCCCACTTGCAGGCTGTGGTGCCCACTGGGTGTTGGAGACGGGTAGGTCTGGGCACATGTGCCTGCTGCATCACTGGTATCTCGTGGTCATTGGGTTGGGGGAGAAGAATGTGTTCTGGGTGTGTGTGTTAAACAATTATGACAGCAAACATTTATCAATACACTGCACTTAATTTGTACCAGGCACTTTATAGGCAACTAACCCATTTAATCTGTACAACAGAGTTATGAGGGAAGCACTATTTTATCTCTGTTTTACAGATTGGGGAACTGAAGCTCAGAGAGGTTCAGTGACCTATCCAAGGTCACACAGCATTAAATGACAAAGCCAGAATTGCACCCAGGCAGAGTCAGTGTGCCTAATCTCTGCCTGTACCATTCAGCCTCACGATGCAGATGTGGGTTCCCCGCTGTAGGTGCTTTCGCAAGTCCTGCAGAGGGTCAGAAGCCATCCCAGGTGAACAGCGGTGGGACCTCGTGACCCTGGAGGCCAGGACACATACATAAACGCTCTCACACAGACTTCCATACGGATGCAGGCATTAGTGAACACGTGCACACTCATGCACACAAAGGCGTGAAGAGCCATCCCTACCAGTCCCACTGCCCAAGAGTCTCTCACCTCTCCTCTCCCCAGGTCACCATGGGCGGGGCAGTCATAGGAGGAGGCGCAGACACGACCCACCCTGGTGTCAAGTCTCTCCTCGATGTTAAAATCAAATGGTGAGATTTATTTATATTGGTGGAACCGGGAGGCTCAGAGAGGGTTGGACACCCCTTTTAGGTCACACAGCAAGTCAGGACAAAACTAGACTAGTGCCCAAGCCCAGAAAGCTCCCACCAAATGCTTTCTCACACCATCCCGGGGTCCCCTCCGCAATCTCTGACTCCAGACATCTCTATTTCTGCTTGCTTTGAACAGGACAGAAATAATCGAAATGAAGAGAAGACAGAAGAGAAAGAGAGGAAACAGAGGCCAGAAGGAGACTTGGGAGAAGAGAGGAAAGGAGGTGAGCAGCAGGAAAGTCTGAGCAGTGAGCTGCAGGGGGCCAGGCTCAGCTCACCGGCCCTCCTCGCCCGCCTGCAGCCTGAAGCTGCCTGCTTCTGAGAGGAGCGCGGCGAGGCGGGGGTTAACTCTCTGCCGTGGAGCAGAAAATGAGGTTCCAGTTATTAGTTGATTTATTGCTCTGTCCTCAATCTGCGCTCAGGTCCTGGAAGGAAATGTTCCACTCGAAAGCATTAAGCGTCTTCAAAGAGCAGAGGCATTAAAAATTGAAATCATAAAATAGACGCGTAAATACAGTGGAGGTGAGAGGGGGGCAGCCCCCTAGGCAGGCTGAGGTGGGGGTGGCAGGCCCAGGTCCCAGCAGGCCTGTGGGGCCACCACCTTCAGGCGGGAGCCAACTGTTTCTACAGAGGCGAGGGGCTGCTCCTGCCCAGAAGGGGCGCCCCCGCCATGGCTCACAGGGCCTGAGACCCCTCCAATAGCATACCACGTCCTGGGTAGGGGGCAGGGAAATCGTCCCATCTTTGAAAACTCATTCCCTCTCAGGAAGGGGGCAGCCCCGAGGCCTGTCAGATAACAGGGGGAGAGAGACAGGAGAGGGGAGGCAGGGCTGGGCTGACTTTTACCGTAGCCAGTGTGTTGGCAAAGGCAGGGGCCGCCCTGGGAGGCTGGGGCAATCGCAGCTCCTCTGGCGCCAGGCTGCCCCGTGGGAAGGGAGCCCCAGCAGAGAGGCCCCCAGTCCCAGGCCCTCCTCCGTGTCACTCAGACCCCACTGCACAGCCAGGGCTTGGCTGGGCCATGTGGCGACCAACCTACCCCCAGTCATGGCTGGGCCTCGGCGGGAATGGCCACGGAGGGTCCCTGCTCTGTCTTCAGCCCATCTGGGCAGCAGAGTCACGGGCCAGGTTATTTAGCTCCACAGAAGAGCAAGGGGGCCGGAGCGCCGCCAGCAGGGTCTGAGCCCCACCTAGAAGGATAACATCCCCAGTGTCCCCAGTGGGCCGGCTCCCGGCACGGTCCACAAACACGTACACACGTGCCACTGGGGCAGATTCTGCCACCGACAGCCTTTGTGAGGCTGATCACAGAGGAATGGGAGGGGGCCCTTGACGGCAGAAATCTGAGTTCCGGGCCGGGGTCCCCCACGGACGTGCTGTGTGACCCTGAGCCTGGCCTTGCTGTCTCAGCCTCGACTCCTCACCTCTGCTCTCCTGGCCCTATCTCACTCCCTTCCAGCTCAGCTTCCCTGGGGCGAGAGACAGGTGTCACCCCCGCCTCCCCCTCTTCCTTCCCTCCTCTGTCCCTCCCTCACTTCATCTCTCATCATTGCACATCAACAACCACCCCCATCTCATTAGGGACCCTCCCCCTGCCCCTTACCCTCCAGCTCACCCCACTTCCATACTCTCCCCACTCCAACCCACCAAGGCCAGGATGGGGGTCACCCCTCAGCTCACCCCTCAATTCTAGAACCATCCCCGGTCCAAGCACCTCTTTCCCCTATATGTAATTTTTCTTAATTGGGAGCTCATCAATTATCCCTGTTTTCCAGAGGAAATAAACAGCAATTAGAGAAATAAGTGGTGTTTTTATTCTCTGGGATACTCAGCAGCACGGGGCCCCCATCATCCCCACCCTAATGGCCAGCCCAGCCGCCTGCAAGGTCCACTCTCCCGCCCTCTCCCCACATCCATCCCCACGTGTGTGTGAGCAAAGGGCCTGCCACCGGCCACCCGGCAGCAGGTTGCCTCTTGGAATCTGCGTGAAGAATCATAAATCGCTGAGAAAGGGCCTCTTTCCCCGTGCAACAGAAGGTTAGAGTGTTTAAAGAGAGCAGTAGAACTGTTTTTATTAATCAGAACTGCTATAAAGAAAGCATTTTAATTAACATAATTATCCCGATTGAGAAAAGCAGTCCTTACTCCATAGATACTTTTCAGACTAAAGATGCAAGCTGTCACAATCAGTCATAATTAAGTAAAGCGAGCCTTTTTTTTTTTTTCTCTCGCTCCCTTCCCCTCTTGGGCAACCGCTTATCCCTAGGTTAGATCTCAAAGGAGAGACAAGGCAGATGTCACACCTTCCATGGGTTCATACTCTCACGCCCCGGCTGCCTCTGGAGTTGCGTTTCAGAGAGGGTGCGCCCCTGGTCAGTGGGCCCTGCACCATGACCCCCTCTCATGCCTGACCTCAGAAGGTTCTCCCCACCTCCTCGGGAAGGAAGGAGGCAGACCCATCTCCAGGGGCATCCACCTCAACTCCCTGCTGGATGACAAGACCTAGAGCACTGTTCCTCCCTGACACTTGCGGGGACTTTCCTGGGCCAGCTGACCCAGAAGGAATAATGGAGGAGGACAGACAGCCAGTGGGCACCCCGGACCATCACCCTGGTCCAAGCCACCAGCTGCTCCCACCTGGATGCTCAACCTTCACCTCCTACCTCTCTAATCTATTCTTGACTCAAGTTCAGGCCATTTTGCCACATAACAGCTAGAAATCTGTTCATACCACAAACCTAAGTGTATAACTCTCCTCATTCCAACCTAAATCCCTTCTTGGGGACTTCCCTGGTGGTTGGTGGCTAAGATTTCAAGCTCCCAATGCAGGGGGCCCAGGTTTGATTCCTGGTCAGGGAACTAGATCCTGCATGCCACAACAAAGAACTAAGATCTCAGACCCAGCGCAGCCAAATAAACAAACAATAAATATTTTTCAAAAAATCTTCACGGACCTCACAGAGGCCTGGCCCTGCCCAGCCACACCTCCCACCACGCCTCCCCAGTATTCTCCACTGCACCCGCACTGGGCGTTTCCTCATCTTTCTCAGTTCACATGCTATTCCCACTGCTTGTTGCCCTCATCCCTCCAGCCACAACCGCCCATGCTCTCAGCCCTCCTGTTCATCCTGCAGTGCCTAGCTCACGTGTCACCCCCTCGGTGAAGCCCTCCTTGACCTCCAGACCTGATCCAGGCCCTCTTAAACCCTCTCACAGCACTGCATCCCCACCCCTTGCTAGTATGTGCACAGTGGCCTTGCAACAGTGCTGTGATTCTTTATTTAGCTTTAGTTTCCTCCGTTCAACTATAAACTTCAGAAAGCAGCCAGACACTTTATTGTTTTGCTTTGTTTGACAGTATTCCTGTTTGTTCACTGCTGTGTCCCCAGTGCCCGTGACGGTGCTTGGCTTGTGGTAGGTACTTAAGAAATACTCAGGGAAGGAAAGAAGGAAGAGAAGGAGGAGGGAGGAAAAGAAAGTCCTGGCTCGGGGCACGCTCTGGTAGACTGTCACAGCCCCTGTCAGATGAGGGCATTTCGAGGAGGAGGTAAGGACTGCTGAGGGCATTTCGAGGAGGTAAGGGGCCACCCCAACAAACTACGAAATGTCCTACCTTCCTCATCCCATCTCAGCATCGCTGCCATGCTGTGCTGTGTGCTAGTCACTCAGTCGTGTCTAACTCTGTGCGACCCCACGGACTGTAGCCCACCAGGCTCCTCTGTCCATGGGATTCTCCAGGTAAGAATACCGGAGTGGGTTGCCAGGCCCTCCTCCAGGGGATCTTCCCAATTCAGGAACGAACCCAGGTCTCCCTCATTGCAGGCGGGTTCTTTACCATCTAAGCCACCAGGGAAGCCCTTGAATACTGGAGTGGGTAGCCCGTCCCATTTCCAGGGGAATCGTCCTGACCCAGGAATTGAACTGGGGTCTTCTACATTGCAGAAGGATTCTTTACCAGTTGAGCTACCAGGGAAGCCCCTCAGCATCATTACTCTCCTTTTATAGAACTGGACACTAGGCCTAGAGAGGCAGGATCAAGGTTATGGTGAACCAGTGCAAGAGTCTGGGCCTGACTTGGGCTCTGAGAATGTCTGTTTTGAGGTGGGACAACAAGGGAGGAGAGAGATTCAGGAGTACCCACTGTGGGTATAGTATTCCCCCTGGGCTTGAGGGATTGAGAACTGCTAGGAGCATGTCTTAGGATGTGTGATCTTGGACTTCTCAGCCCATCTGAGCCTTAGCTTCTCCATCTGTGAAATGGACAGTCTAGAACAGGTACCATCCTTTGCCTTCTACCCATGACCCCTACTCCCACTCAACTGACATCTAACACCCCCAAAGCTTCAGACCCACCCTCCTCCTTCCCCTGAAGAGCCGGAGATATTGACAAACACACCTGCTCACCCAGGACGTGCCACCCTCCGTGGCCACCCAGGGCGGGTGATGCTGGGAGCCTGCTGCTACCCGAACCAACACCTGCAGTGTGACACGTGCATAGTTGATACCATGGGCATATTTTACCCAGACATGCTGCCGTNTTTCACAGCATCATCTTTCAGGATTTGAAATAGCTCTATTGGAATTCCATCACCTCCACTAGCTTTTTTGTAGTGATGCTTCCTGAGGCCCACTTGACTTCACATTCCAGAATGTCTGGCTCTAGGTGAGTGATCAAACCATCGTGATTGTCTGGATCAGGAAGGTCCCTTTTGTATAGTTCTTCGGTGTATTCTTGCCACCTCTTCTTAATACCTTATGCTTCTGTTAGGTCCATACCATTTCTGTCCTTTACTGAGCCCATTTTTGCATGAAACGTTCCCTTGGTATCTCTACTTTTCTGAAAGAGATCTCTAGTCTTTCTCATTCTACTATTTTCCTCTATTTCTTTGCACTGATAGCTGAGGAAGACTTTCTTATCTCTCCTAGCTATTGTTTGGAACTCTGCATTCAAATGGGTTTATCTTTCCTTTTCTCCTTTGCTTTTCTCTTCTCTTCTTTTCATAGCTATTTATAAGGCCTCCTCAGGCAGCCATTTTGCTTTTTTGCATTTCTTTTTCTTGGGGATGGTCTTGCTCCCTGTCTCCTTTACAATGTTATGAACCTCCATCTATAGTTCATCAGGTACTCTGTCTATCAGATCTAGTCCCATAAATCTATTTCTCACTCCCACTGTATAATCATTAGGGATTTGATTTAGGTCACACATGAATGGTCTAGTGGTTTTCCCTACTTTCTTCAATTTAAGTCTGAATTTGGCAAGANTCACCAGCCAGCCTGGGGGTGACAAGTTGGCTCAGACCCCCTCTTCGCAAAGCATTTCCAAAGGGAGCGCGAGGCCCAGCCCGCCCACTGAGGCGCTGCCAGAGACGACTTTTGTTCCGGCAAAGGGCTCTTTAAAGAGCCGCCTAAAGATGCACAAAAGAAGCCCAGCTCCAACCAGGACCCAGGTTTTGCCCCACCTCACTGGAGGCCCATGCCTCCCCATCCTGAGTCAACCCCACCCTCCTGCCTGGGACTCCTGGCTCTGTGCTGCGACATATGTCCACACAATCAATCAACACTTATTGAGCATCTACTCTGTGCCGAGCATTGGATTGGCAGCTGGGGACCCAAGGGACAACCAGGCCCTTCTGATTCCTGCCCTCAGTGGCCCAAAAGCCTGGTGAGCAATCAGTGGTCACACTGGTTGGGGCGGGGCAGGGCGGTGGCACTCTGAGAGCACAGACAGAGGTCAGGGGAGGCTTGCCTGAGATAGCATCCTTAGAGCAGAAATCTAAGGACAAGTAGAAGACCACAGAGCGGAGGGTGTGGGTGGAGGGTTCCAGACATTATCGGGAGAGTCTGCTCTCAGACCTAATGTTGGTGGTGGGGGCGGCTTCTTCCCTGGGCTCTCTACCTGCAAAGGGAGGCCAGATCCTGTAATTCCCTACCTGACATTCAAGTTCCTTTCTAGCCAGGACTCTGACCCCAAGACTCCCTCATCTCCAGCCTCCTCCTTCAAAGTGAAAGTGCAAGTGAAGTCTCTCAGTCGTGTCCGACTCTTTGCGACCCCATGGACTGCAGCCTACCAGGCTCCTCCATCCATGGGATTTTCCAGGCAAGAGTACTGGAGTGGGATGCCATTTCCTTCTCCAGGGGATCTTCCCAACCCAGGGATTGGACCCAAGTCTCCCCCATTGTAGATAGGTGCTTTACCGTCTGAGCCACCAGGGAANGCCTACCAGGCTCCTCCATCCATGGGATTTTCCAGGCAAGAGTACTGGAGTGGGATGCCATTTCCTTCTCCAGGGGATCTTCCCAACCCAGGGATTGGACCCAAGTCTCCCCCATTGTAGATAGGTGCTTTACCGTCTGAGCCACCAGGGAAGTCCAAATATTTATTTGAGCCACTGTTTAGGGGGCGGTGAGGGTGGGGAGTGGCAGAAAGAATACTGGAGTGGGTTGTCATTCCCTTCTCCAGGAGATCTCCCCAACCCAGGGATTAAACCCGGGTCTCCCACATTGTAGGCACACACTTTACCGTCTGAACCACCAGGGAAGTACTCAAATGTTGCCTCATTGGCCCCTGGGCAGGAATTTCTGCTCCCTCAGGGCTCCTACACCAGGGCCTCCCCACCCCGCCTGCGGGATTCTGCAGGCCCCCTGCTCACATGAGTCATGCTGAGCAGTCTCTGTGTAGCCAGAGCCCCACACATGGCCAGCAGTGTGTGGCAAGTAGAAGAGAGCAACTGGGACACCATCAGAAGATTCCGGCTCAGATCAGTGATGGCTGAAGGCATCCGAGAGAGCTTCCTGAAGAGGTGGGTCAGGGCTCTGAATAAAGAAGGGTGTGGACAATAGAAGCCGGGGCATGGGGGGTGGCAGGGATCCAGGGCAGCAGAAACAGAGCAGCTCAGGAAAGGCCTGAGGAGGCAGGCACCCCAAAGCCTAGGCTGATCACTAAGCGGTAGCCCTTAGGAAGTCACAATGGAAAGGGGGAAACTGAGGCTCAGAGAGCTTCTACGAAGCAACAGAGGCAGGCGGGATGCTGTCCAAATGTCCTTAAGCGGTCATGGCCCACCAGCACCCATTTCCAGTACTGTGCGTGCTAAGTCGCTTCAGTTGTGTCCGACTCTTTGAGACTCTGGGCCGTATCCCAGCAGGCTCCTCCGGCCATGGGATCCTCCAGGCAAGAATACTGGAGTGGGTTGCCATTTCCTTCTTCAAGGGATCTTCTTGACCCAGGGATTGAACCCATGTCTCTTAAGTCTCCTGCACTGGCAGGTGGGTTCCTTACCACTAGCGCCACCTGAGATGCCTCAACCCCTATTAGAAGAGCTCACAGACCAGTAGGCAGGCAGGTACCACTCCCTGTAGCCCGTGGATGGGGGATGGAAGCCTGGAGAGTCCAAACCTGAGCTAGGGAGGGAAGAGACAGCCAAAGTGGTTCTCTGAGGAGATGTTTGCTGGGCCAGGAAAGGCACTTCATGCAGCAGGTCACCCCAGGCGAGGGAAGAACCTCCAGCAGGTCTGTTTCTTTGCCCCCACCTAGGGTTTCTGGCTTGGCCAGGCTCCTGGGAACAGGAGCCCACTCCATCCTGAACCTTGGAAAAAACCGTCCCCTTAACCTCCTACCATATTGCTCTGAGAGGCTGTTCTGAAAAACCCCTGGCCAGTCTCAGGCTTTCTGTCCTTCACGTTGGGGCCCTGAGGTCCCAGTCTCCTAGGCCCAGGGACACAGTAGAGGTGAAGAACTCTTACCCAGGAAGGCCCCTGAAACTGCCTGCTCTTCCCGCATCTCCCAGGCGGCCCTGGAAACCAAGCCTGGCCACCCAAGAGAGGCAGGCCACAGCTCCCACAGATGGTAGTGTGGCCAGCCTCTCTCCCCAGGGCCCACCCCTGCCAGGAAGAAATGGAACAGCCCAACCTGACCTTGTGGTTCTACAGGCAAGTGGCTTCCCGCCTCAGCTTCTCCAGCGCAGCCCCCTGGGGCTGCGGGCTCTGCGGGCATCAGGGCCGGCTGGAGGTGCAGGAAGCTCAGTGTAACCAGCCCAGCCTGCTGCTAGGGCCTGAAGCCTGGTCCCCACACAGACCAGGGAAGTCTCGCCCAGAACGTCCAAACACAAGGCTTCCTAAGACCTCAGCTGAACCCAGAGAGGAGCAGGGCTGAGAGGAATCAGGGTTCAGACAGAGGGGGAGAGAGTCTGGTGGGAGGAGGGGCAGAGAGAGGCTCGGGCCATACTCAGTGGGCAGAGCCTGAATGCCAGGTGGATGGAAATATTGGGCATCACTGCTTGTGCCCAGTAGCTCACGGGCTGATCCAAACAGAGGAATGGGGCTCAGCCAGTCACTGGCAAATGTGAGGCCAAAACAGAGGGGCCGCTCCAGGGATGCTGATTGACCTGTCTGAGCCTCCCAGGCCCAGCTCTGCTCAGGCCAGAAAACCTGCCGTTGGGCATGTGTGGAGCTGAACACTTTTTCCTAAGCCTCTGAGGGGTGGGAAGACCCAGGCTGGTCCCCCATCATGGTCTCCCAGCCAGTCCAGCCAAAGTTGTCCCCGCCCATCACTGCACCTTCTGCCCTGGGCCTCTGGGAAACAGAGTCACAGCAAACAGGGGCTTGAGGAGGCACCACGGGGCAAGGGGGCAGGGCCTGACAGAGCAGCTCACCTTCCCTCCCAGCAGCCCTCCGAGGTGTGGGCATCCCCATTTTAGAGAGGAGAACAAGGCTGAGTCGAGGACAACAATGAGAGACAACCAGGTGACGCACAGAATCATAACTTTTATCCAGCCCATCAGAGAGCTGAGGTCATGAGGCAAGCAGGAGAACCAAACTGCAGAGGTTGGCAGGTCGCTCCAAGGAGCGTGAGACACACACACACATGGTCTCACCCGGGGCAGAGAGGGGAGGAAAGGGCGCTGCCAATACAGCAGGTGAGCAGAAGACAGCTCCAGGTGGACGAAGTCTCAGGGGCTGAGTGTGGGTCGGTATATGACCATGCAGATCCCACGGTCCCAGGCACAACGGGCGTTGGCCTTCCCCACCAGCCTGTTTTCATGGGCTCCCACAACACCCATGCGAAGGGGGGCTGCACAGTGGGAGATGGAAGAAAGATCCCTCAGTGCACAGACAGGACCCCTAGGCCACCTCTCCTTGGTGACCTGGCTGTCCCTAGAACTTCCCCAGCCTCCCTGCCAGCCTCCCCGGCCAGGAGGGGTCTCAGGGGATTCGGGCAACCCCTAATCCTCTCTGGCCTCCTTCTCTCATCAGTTGCAGCCACGACCATCACCTTCACCAGGGCCCACAGGGTAGTGAGAGAGGGCTAGTGGGGAGCCCAGGAACGGGGGAGCAGACAGCACCTTTCACATCTTCTCTGTGAAAGGGGACATATGACCCCAATACCCAAAGGTGGAGTTGAAGGGCTGAAAGGGCACAGATGGCTGGGGGTGGGGGCAGAGCCGAGGCTTCCTGTCTGAGGAGCCCCAGCCTAAAATGGGTTGGCAGGGTCTTCTCTAATCCTTCTGCAGACAGGCTACTCTGGATACAGGGTGGGAGGTGATTCTCTTTTCTCTCTCCCTTCAGATAGCCAAATTACAGTTCGATATAAAAGCAGAGACAAAGGCATCAACTTCAGGAGTTACTCTCTTTGTAAAGAGTAAGTGGGGAGGACAGAGGGAGGCAGGAGGGAGACTGAAGATTTGGGGTGACTGCAGGTGGGGGGCAGAGTAGAAGGAAAAAAACCCAGGCTGCTGCTGGGGGAGGGGAGCAGCAAGACAGGGGGCCAGCTGGAGGGGGTGCTTCTGTGAGCCTGGAGGTGGGGTCGTTCCCTCCCAACCAAGCAGGAAAGGTGGGATCTGAGGAGCTCAGGCAGTGAGCACTGTAGGCTCTGGGAGCAGATGAGGGCCCACCCTACTTTCATTTATGCAGTCAGACAATCAACAAGTATTTCTTGAGAACCTGTTTTGCACCAGGCCCTGAGAGTTCTCAGCGAGTAAGACAGACAAGGTCCTTGAAAAGGAAGTGAATGTGCTGTAGACTAGCTGGTCCAACACCTCCAGGGAAACTTCAACACTGGTTGCACACCAGACACGTCTGTGAGACACCAGGAAAGCCCAGAGTAGAGGTGAGAGCAGAGGTTTGGAATTAAACAGACCTTGGTCTGAATCCTGGACCTTCATCATGAGCCATGTCCACGGGCAAGTCCCCCACTCTCTCTGAGCCTCAATAACAAAAACAGTAGCAGCTAGCTTTTATTAGTTACAACGCACTCAGGTTGGTTCTATGACTTTACATGCACGCGTGCATGTGTGTGGGCTCAGTTGTTTCAGTCGTGTCTGACTCTGTGACATGATGGACCAGCAGCCCACCAGGCTCCTCTGTCCTTGGGGATTCTCCAGGCAAGAATACTGGCGTGGGTTGCCGTGCCCTCCTCGAGGGGATCTTCCTAGGGATTGAACCTGCATCTCTTATGTCTTGTGCATTGGCAGGTGGGTTCTTTACCACTAGCGCCACTCTCATTTAATCAGTACAAAAACACGATGAAATAGGTATTATCATTACCCCCACTTTGTCTTGGAGGAAACCAAGACACAGAGAAGTTGTAGAGATACTGTGTGAATGGAGACCAGTGTAGGGTCACCTAATGATTCCTGAGGCACCTGAGGACATAGAGTACCTGAGTCTGAAAGAGCAGATTATAAGAACTGGGTCAGGATAAGTCAGTCAGCAACATTCCTGGGCGCCCTTCATAAGGAACACGGGTGTGAGTGAGGGACCTCCTCCACTTCATGCCATGGTCTCCCATCCCTCATCCAACCCCAAGGCTGAAAGCACCTACTTGTCTCTCCACCTGTCAAATTCTTGCTCAGCTATTTTCTCAGGTCCAGAGTCAGCACTCCTACCGCCTCCAAGAAGCCAGCCCAGATTGCCCAGCATCCTTTGGAGCACCTTGAACCTGCAGTCCAGTCGAGGACTAAAGCAGACCTAGAGGGAAGAACTGCCCCGGGCCCTGAGGGAAGGGCCGTCAGATGCAGAAGCACGGGGAGGCGAGCCCTGCCTGGAGGATAACAAGGCACCCTACCCTGCAGGAAACTCAGGCAAGACGCCGCGCCCGCTGGCAGCAAAGCCACCGTGATGGATGACACCATTCAGTAAGAAATAAAGCCCGAGACCTGCACACCAGGTGAACTGGGGGGTGTATCCGTCTTAGAGATGCTTAATGAATGTGCCAGCCGCAGTGGATGGCAGCACATACATCTGCCTCCCACCCCTCTCCAGCTCCTTGTTGCTCTGGGACCACCCTCATTCCCAAGCCTCAGGCTCAGCCCTTTCCCTAAGCTCTCCTAGAATCAGGGATGGAGGGTACGGGAGAGGTGCAGAGATTAGGTGGTCCGGACCAAAACTCCCATTGCACAGACTGGAAAACTGAGGCTCAGAGAGAGCAGCAACTTACCCAAGGTCACTTATGAAGCCAAATGCAGAACCTATACTAGAAGCCAGGCCTTCAGCCAAAGCCCACGTGGCCACTCCCTTAGACTCTACTCTCCAGGGGCCTCTCCAAACCCTCCCTGCCTTTAAGTTCTGCTGAGTTTGCCCCCATCCCCAGGTGCAGGGGTCCTCCAGAACACTAATCCTGGATCCTTCTGTTCCTCTGTTCCCCTCTCTAGCCACGACAAAATGGCCACACCATGGCAGGCACCCAGGGCTCGTGGTCACTGCTGGTAGGACTGAGTGGTTCACAGTGAGTCCAAGTCTGAGAACAGGCAGGTCCTAAGGGTCCGGATTCATGACCAGATAAGATCCATCCCTGGAGACCCTCCCAAGCACCAGACCTTCAGGTTCCCTTCCTGGGTTAATCACTCCTGCTGTGCGCCTGTTAATTATTCTTGGGCTGGTGACCCCTTACTTCCTAGAAGAGCAGAGGTCAGCCTGACCCTGGCTGCAGCACAATGTCTGCCAATTCCCAGGCCAGGCTTTCACCAAACTGATGGGCAAGTATGCTTGGAACAAATCCCTCAACCAAATTAATGAGATGCTGACCTGCCATGAACAGAGCAGAGGGAACCTCGGGGGAGGGGGTGGGGGTGGAGAAGGGCCGGAGAACAAGCTGCATGCCACAACGCAGGAACCAGGCAAGCCCCCACCCCAGCATCTTCCCACAGCTGCCACTACACCTGAAATGTCACCATTAAAGGGAAACATCGTTCCTTTGGGGTTCAGAGGCATAAAAGTCTCCTATTAAAGTGAAAATATCTTGGAGAGAAATCACACCCTCAGTCATTATCCACCTCCATGCGTCAGCGCAGAAAGTGGGCAGAAGGAGGGGGAAGCACGGCAGAATCTACTGTGTGCCTGATGTTGGAGGCGACCCCGAGACTCGGGGGCCAAGTGGCCGGTCAGAGGTCACTCAGCCTATGGGTGAGGGTTTGAACCCTAGCCAAGCAGAGCTAGGGTTTGAACCCAGAGCCAAGCTTCCTCCTTCCATATGATCTGGAGAGGGGCTGTGGTTGCCTCCCTGAGCCTCCGCCCACCACCATCNGTGGCCGGTCAGAGGTCACTCAGCCTATGGGTGAGGGTTTGAACCCTAGCCAAGCAGAGCTAGGGTTTGAACCCAGAGCCAAGCTTCCTCCTTCCATATGATCTGGAGAGGGGCTGTGGTTGCCTCCCTGAGCCTCCGCCCACCACCATCAGCCCTGTGGGGCTTCAGGACAGAGCTCCACTGAGCCCCTGGGATGCGAAAACCGGGAATCGAATACTAGGGCAGGCACTCTGAGTTCTCCTGATGAGGCAATACTTTCCACAGTATCCCACCCC